>VZRQ01005540.1:86683-144255 GCA_013397975.1 Machaerirhynchus nigripectus | reverse complement strand
AAAAAAATTCCCAAAGGTGACTCACTCATCCTGTTCAGTGTTGTTCCTGCTAATGGTGAAAAAGCAGCTCCCCAGTTCCAGCTTCTTCAGTTTGAGGGCAGCTATTCCCCACAGTCACAGCATTAATCAAAGTTTTAATGAGGAGGATTGATTACATTCTTGGACTCTGAGTAGGGGTTTTCCACAAAGCTCAACTGAGAAACCACAACAGATTTAGAAAGAGGGGAGAGGAAAACTCACCGGCCACTCCATACCTTCCAAGTTCTCTTGCACAGAAGACAACTACAAATTTCACTGCCTTCAAGACAAAGATTACGCCTAAATATAATAAATTGTAATAATAGAGATACAGATTTTCCTACAAATCACTCAGACTGAGGCATTCTGCTTAGGCTCACATGTTTCAGGGCCTTCAGCAAGAGTAGCTGTAGTCACAAGTCAAGATTTTCAACAGATCTTTGCCCAGTATGATGAAAAAGCCTACTGAGTAAAACCTGGAGGAAGGAAGGATATGTGCTCCACATTACTGCAAAGGCCACTGGGGTAAAACTCTCAAAATCTTTTTCAGGGACAACCCCCAACCTCTTTTTGTGATTTGAGGGCAGAATTCCAGCAGAAACTTTTCCCTGTGTTTTAAAGCAGATTGCTTTTTTCCAGATGCAAGGAAGTGCACCTAAAGGTCGCACATATTGAGCCAAGTTATTACTTTACAATGAGATTTTTCCTTCTCACAATCTAGTAAGTGCCTTTGCTAGAGGGGCTGAATGAACACAGCACAGGACAGCCCTGGGTCACCTGGCATTGCTCCACAGGGACTCCAGCCATGCCTGGGAGCTCTGCTGGATGCCTGCAGCAAGGGTTGGCTCTCTTGGGTGCTGATGGTCACCCTCAGCCTCACACAGGTCAGAGGACATCAGTGCTAACACTTGGGTTAGCACAGCTGCTGGCACGTGTCCCAGGCTGTCAGCATGAACCACACTGCAGGCACAGGCCATTTGGGGAGAAGAGTCAACCAGCACATCTTGGGTGCAAGCACAGCATCCTGGAGGTGTGCATGGAAGCACCTTCACCTCCTCTCTGGGAAACCCCCAAAAAGCCACTAAGGAAAACAACATGTGGATACAGGCACAAAAGAAAAAAAGAGCAAGAGCAAGAATCTGCTGCCTGTACTTGTGTACCCTTGTTCACACACCTCTCTCAGTGCCCAACCACAAACACATCTGCTTTACACACCTACTCCCCAGATTTATGTATTTCCAGTGTAGGTCTGGATTCAGAATACAGTCCATCCCTACCCCCTCATTATATTCTATAAAACTGTGTAATTTTTAAAAAGATCCATATGTAACATATATTAATAGTCAGATTCAAATCCAATCTGCATTAAACCTCAGAAATGTTGTATCTGGCAGTGGAACTGCTGCACATTTGTTCCTCATTTAATATTATTCATAGGGTTTGGGCACATTAAAGTCTAGTAAGAAAAAATAACTGTCAGAAAAGATGGCTGTAATTGATAAATTAAGCAAACACGGCCAGAACACAAAGCCCAAGCTCGCACATCACCCTGTGCTGTAAGTCAGGGCAGGAAAGGCAAACAGCCCCACGTGCCGCAGGTGTTCGGTACCGGGGCGGCTCTGTCAGTGCTGCTGCTGGGCCGTGCCTCTTCCCGGCAGGAATGCAGAATATCTGCAAATTCCACACTGCTGGAACAGCCAGCAGACTCAATGGCCTCACACTCCGGTCCATTTCTCATGGGGTTTGGAGGATCTCACCCTCATCCTGATCACTCAGTGGGCTCTCTGCTGCCAGTGCTCTCTCCCCATTCCTCACTGAAGGAAACACCACTCCTTCATGATGTAGCATCATCCCCTCTCTTCCACCCTTGCAGCTCTTGTATTCCTTCTGAATACAAGTCCTTCTTGGACTGAGCCAAAGGAGGGCTGAGGGGGCACCCTGGGACCCTCGTCAGGACACTCTAGAAGCCCCTCTGGAAAGGAGCTGTTGAGCTAAACCAGCAGATCCTGCACAGAGGCATTTTGCAAGGGCTCGAGAAAAAGCATGGAATAGCATATGACATAAACCACCTCCTTCTCTGTGGAGCACGAGACCATCTGAGCAATATTAATGCTCAGCATCAGCCACAGAGTGCTCTGGTGCTTCTGGGGCAGGCATAGGGGATTGTGTCAGCCTGAACTGAGGTACTTCGGTGTTCTGAAGGGTGCAGGCAGCCCCAGGGCCTCTGCAACTGCCCTGGGCGGGGTAGCCAACCTACAGCAGTGAGAAGCCTCAGGGGGCTCCAGCCCTGCCACCCATGACCTCGGGTGCCCTGGGAAAGTTGGCAGCATGTCCATCAGCTCAGCACACATTCAAGGGGCAGCCAGACAGCAGGAGCTCCCCTCTGCCTATCTACCCCCCTGGTCTCCCTCTTGTTCCCCAGATACCTCTGCAACATGGACCAGCACATGCAAAAATTGACAACCCAGTACCTCATAAGCAGAGAAGGAGAAGAGAAACCCCATTCCTCTTCCCATCAAGAAGCCAAAGGAGAATGAGAGTTACCTTTGACCTTGCTAACAAGCCATTAGTCAAGAAATGGGCAGGAAAGATGGGGAGACCTGCTCAGCTCCATCCACCGCCTGACTGCAGGAGACGGGGTAGTAAGGCAGGTCAGGATACAGGCAGAAGGCTCCAGGGAACAGAGCTGAGGACAGAGGGAAGAGAGAAGCTGCAAAACAGAGAGGAGTAAGAGAGGAAAAAAACCAAAGGCAAAAGATGAGAACATTACCAAAAAAAAACAAACAAAACAAAAAAAACAAACAAAAACCCCACCATCATGGGAGGTGAGTCACTGTCACAGGACTGGGAGGGTGCAGCAGGTTTTGGAAGCAGCCAAGGTAGAGGCACATCAGCTGAGGCAGATGCAGACAGACCCTGCATGTGCTGTACCCCTGGAAGGGCAGGCACCGGGCAGTCAGAGGAATCCCAACAGCTCCATCCAAAATAACAATGACTCTGAACTTGGCCATGGCCTCAGAGGGGTCAGTGCTGGATGCCACCCCTCCATGCGCTGCCCAGTCTCCTTGTGTCCCTGGCAAGCTGATCCAGCAAAGCCTGGCTTGGGCAGAAGGCAGTGACAGAGATGGGATTATGCCAGATCTGCTCAGGATCTGGCTCACCGTGGGAACCAGGGCTGTACCAGCCCAAGGAAGGCACAGACAGACCTGCACAGAACTTCAAAGCCACAGATGGAAACTCCTTCACTTCTGGAAGGGCTGCAGGCAGAGCACAGGGCTTTCCAGACTCCAGACATGAATGTCCTCTCCTCAAAAGCAAGCTGGGAGAGCAGCAGGTGTGCAGGGCTGCAGCTGCCATACCTGTGGGTCCGGCTCGATGTTGATCCGGTACGCTTGAGCCTTACCATCTTCCAGGACAGGGGGTGACCAGGTCTTCCCTTCAGCTCTGCAGTGGGAAATTAAGTAAACTCTACTTAAATTGCTTTTAAAAAAGCCCAAACCAAAGCACTCCCTCCCCAAACAAAGAAAACCCACAAAAATCCCAAAGAAAGAAACAGGCTCCTTAAACAAAACAAAAAAGCAATTAAACAAATGAAAAAAAGACCAAAACAAACAAGCCACAAAAGAAAAAAAAAAAGCCAAACATATATAGCATATATTAATTTCCTGGCAGGCCTATATTATATATGCATTTGTCCAAAATTACCCTCAGGAACAGTACAATGGTAAATAGAGAAGATGACAGTTTCATGCTATTAAAACCATGAAGCTCAAAACCATCCTTGAACTATGAGCTCGGTCTCAGTTTGGGGTGTAAGAGACAAACTTATTTTGGTTCAAGAAATCAGAAGACAGGTTCCTGGTGGCTACTGTTTTACATATTCCTGGCTTTCTCCCTTTATTCTGCCCCTGAATGCAGACACTATTCTGATTACATGTGTGTACAGATATATGTATACATATAGACATGCAATCCCTGGCAGGCCTGTGTACCAGACCACATCAGGAATTCTATAAACAGGGAGAAGGCTTACACCACCCTGTGTGAATCATCTTGACCCTTTCAATAGTTGCCAGATAGAAAAAGCCCTAAAAAGACAGTTTCCATTCCCAAATGCATCTTCAGTCCTGCCAAGGCAGAGCAGAATACTGTCACTGTCCAAAGATTTTCCATGTGCCTGATCATTTCTTTCTCCACAAAGGCATCTGAGGGCATGGCTGGGATGTGATCTCCAGCACTAATCTCCAACACTCTGGGTATGAGGGAGCTGCAGGGCCCAGGCAAAGCCCAGCAGGTTCATACACAGGCTTTTCAGGATGCAAGAAGGTTAAGTTGGAAGATGGAAACTCCATTAAGTTCAAGATAAAGCTTTCAACAAGCAGACTATTCTGTTTACCATGGCAGTCTGTATATGCACCACTTCACAAATATAGGTCTTGTTCCATGGGCACAGATGCATCCAAGCATCCTTTGTGGACTCTCACCCCTGTCACATGCCACATTCACTGTAGTTTAATTATCTACAGAGTCTAAGTTTGAAAAATAAGGAACATGATTTTAACCCAGGAATTCTCGAGGTGATTTTTACCTTTGGTATTTTGCAGCTGCACAAGTCAGCATACAAAGCTGCCTTTCCAAATCTAGGGTCTGGCCCAAAACCTGCCAAATGCAGGGACTCCCACTGACTTGAACACATTTTGGATCCAACCCCTGAGGATTTCAGCTTTTGTTTTCCACTACTGCCATTACAGCTTTTCAACACAGAGTGATTACTCTCTCTAATAGCTAGATATCTTGTTCTGATAATTTATCTTTACTGTAATTATTTGATCTTAGGCTGGGACAATTCACTATAAATTGGTCTTTCCAACCAGTACAAAGGAAACAGTCCCTCCCAGGAACATCAGCATTCCCAGCAACCCCGACCTGCTTTTTGCCACGATCCAGTGCTGTGTATATTGCTTCCACATTGCAAATCAGATCTGGAGGCCCAGAACAATGGAAATGCCTGATTACACTGGCAGGGATCACCACTATTATTTCCGTGCTTTCCCGAGCCAGCCCGATGAGAGCTCACGGTGCCCCGAGAAGGCTCCATGATGACTTTCCCCCCACTCAGCCCTGGAGCCCACATGCCAAGCACAGCTTAAAGCATCCCCAAAGACTTCAACCTGCCAGTAAATAAGAACAGAGCTTCAGAAAGTGATTCTGATTGCAGAAGATAAGAGCAATAGCAGTAAGTTCACTCTGCATGAAGGTATAGCATTTGGTCACCAGTATCACCAGCACTTCCCAGTTCTCCATACCCCTGACAGAGACCACACTGTCTGTACCAGAAAGCAGATAAACTTGTACATTCTGAAAGTCATCATGGGTATATATTTACACTTAATGACAGACGGAGAGACTTCAGTTTGCATGAAGAAGCCCATTCACTGTTAATGCTTTAATGATTAAACTCAAGGCTTCACCATCAGTTCTGCAGAGTGACCAGAACTTCTTGGTATAATCGAGACCAACTCTGACAGCTTCCAGTGACAGCCTGAACAAAGCCAGGCTCATGCTAGCCCCATCTTCCACTTAAACTACACTGAAACAAGCTGATACAGCACCATTTGGGCTCCACTTGGCACTTCGAAAGGCAAAGCAAAGGTGAATGGGAGAAACACCAACCTCACCAAAAAGAAAGCCAAGTTTTAAGTTTGATGAGCATTTATGCTTACAGGGAGACTCCCTCTTTCCCCTGGGAACAACAAAATACCATGTAATCTGAAATAATCCAAAATAATTAAGAGATGACTGTGCCTGAGAGAACAATGCTACAGGCAGCTACTGCAGGAGGGGCTGATGCTTGGAGCTCACACCCCAGCCCTGGCTGCAGAACACCCCATGCCCACAGCCCCAGCAGGACCAGCAGCACAGGGGTCCCCATGCACCTCCCAGAACAAGCCCCAGAGCAGTGGGGACCTGGGGGTCAGCAGAGTTACCCTGAGACCCCCAGCAGCAGCTTCAGCCTACGAACAGTCAGAGCTTTGTGTTTAGGCAACAGCAAAAACCCAACACACTTTTCATACGTCACAGGCAACAGATCAGGCATCATTCAAACATTCCGAGTTGTTTAATTTACAGCTCAAGGACAGGAAAAGTGTTCTCAGATGTGCTGTAGGGGATTAAAGGCAGCTATGTGAAAATCATTACCCTGCACTCACACCACTCTGCTTTCTTAATGGCAGCTAGGACAATCCCAAGGAAAATAACTTGACCTAGGTTAGTGCAAGGCCTTCCACACAGGGCTCCGTGGGAAACGGACCCATTAACAGGACATCACTAAAAAAAACAAAGTTGCAGACACCTTTTATCCCATTTGCTTTCTGAAAGTCTCAGAGTCATTCTCAAAAGATAACTTGCATATGCTCACATATTTTACCAGAATGTTTTTTCACCTGGTAGTGATCTGCAAGTCTCACTCTCAGTATTTGTAAAGCTGCTTTTAAGTTGCAAGAATTCCTGTGTCTTACCAAATTTATAATTTCTCCATCCCCCTTAAAACTAACATTTATCATTTGGGAAGTGCCAGCCTGGATCGAGGTCACTGCCACCTGTGACCATGCAGCTGCAAACCACCAGAATAATCACGTTGCTATATTTCACCCCCTTTCTTTGGGGGGTGACTCCAGGGTCCTGCCCATCTCCTGACTGCTCTTCATCTCCCACCATGGCACATCACTATGCTCACAACTGATTGTTATCACTGATACGGCCACTAGCCTTCCAGAAGTTTAACTCAGTCTAGAAGCTGCTTCAGCCGATGCTTCAAACTTCCCAGGACTGTGAACCTCACCATAACCGTATGGTGTTGGATCCACCCTCTGCAAGGCAGGTGAGCAGCACAGGAGCTGAGCTGTGCTGAGCCCCCTGAAGGACCCAGCTCGCCCAGACTATGTGAAGAAGCTGTAGGATTTCTCCTCCTTCATTCCTCTCAGCTGAAACCATTGTGTATTGCTCTGGAAAGCTGCCTGTTTTCCTCTCTATTAGTCTTCAAGGAGCTCCAGAGGGGAAGCTGTGATTCACTTTTTCAGTTGTACTTTTACTGGAAACTTGAGAACATACATTGTCATCCTTCCCATCTTCCAGCAGCTTGCCTGTGCTGCTCACAGCTAACAGACCCCAATAAAATCCCCAGGAGCTGGGGGAGATGGAAGGAACATCAACTATGTGAGGTTCCAGGGACTTTTGGGGCTATTGTCCAGCAGATTCATTACTGGCTTTCTCACACAGAAACTTTCCGAGAAACTCCATCTCTGTACAGAGAGCAGGAATAGATAGAGAATCTTCGTAGTCAATTCTCCAAGCAGACTCAGCAGTGGCATACACACCAAACCGAGGGGGAAGAAACTGCTTCCAGGATTTAGTTTAGACAGAAGGAATCAAAGCTGAACGTTGAGGATTTATTCTCTGACATCACAGTCAGGAAATAAATTCAGCTTAAGCACCCCTGGGGTTCTTGGCGATGCCTCCAGTCCTCCAGCATCCACCTGGCCCTGTGTACAACAGCCCCAGTGCTACCAGCAAAAGAAAGGCCTGGAATTGGATTGGACTGGAAATCATAAAATTGTGACGGTTGAAAAAGCCCTCTTAGACCATCAAGCCCCACTGTTACCACAGCATTGCCAAGCCCACCACTAAACCATGTCCCCAAGTGCCACATCTACATGTCTTTTAAACCCCTCCAGGGATAACAGTTCCCCAGCCAGCCTGCTCCATGGCTTGACAAGCCTTTCAGTGAAGAAATTTTCAAAATCAAAACCAATCAAAACCTCCCCTGGCACAACACACTAACACACTTCTTGCCTCCTAAGGAATTTGTTGCATAACTTGAAAGCAACTTCACAGCGAATGAAAAGAAAAAGTTTAACCAGCTGTCTGTAATAGTTCATGGGGCTACTCAACACCCCGGATCCTCCCCAACCAGCTGCCACATAACTGGCCTGACCCTTCCTGCACTAGGGCAGGCAAAGTACATCCCGTGCTACCTTGGCTTGAGATTCAACAGCTGGGAACATGATGATGGAACAGCTGCCTAACTTATCATCAGAGCAGCCTGAACCACCCTGCTAAATCTTAATTAGCGCCATCACTGCCTTCCCCACAGCCTCACTAAGCCCATGTGGACTCCTGGTCTCTCACTCTGTGGCCATTAACCACAGCCTGAACATCCAGCCCTTTTTCCAGGGACGCCCAAGCAATTCCCCACACCTTACATCAGCGCCTACATAGGCATCAGTTACATAAATCAACTTATTTCGTAAACCAATGAGGATTTTCAACCACTTTGTTTCAGAATAGTAAGGCCACTGTGCTGCTTTGCCTTTCACAGCCTCACTGCCCAAAGACAGCCTTGCACATGCTGGGGCAAAGCAGGACCCAAAAAAGCCAGGGACAAAACATCCACTAACTTCAGGGAGGTCAGATGTCTGGCCAAGAAAGGAGTTAGAAAATGGAGGGTGTGAAGAAGGAAGGAAAACTCCCTCGAGAGATTTGTCCTTGATACAGGACAAAGAGAATGTAAAAAAGGAAGTATCGGTTAGCCCAGCCTGAGAGCAGGGGCAGCTTCACAGACACCAACACTGACTGTTGGCTCCAGGGGCACAGGAGAGCCACGGAGCCCAGCACGCTTGAAAAGCTGTGACATCCCCTTGCCAGCAGTTTTCCCAAGGTGGGCATAGAGCCAGTTTCTCCAGGAAAGATGCAGCACAAGCCTTCACCCTCCCAGCTGGCAGACAACAAAAGGTTCAGAAAAAGCTGTGGGGCTCGCCCTGGCCCTCTGGCACAGATGGGCAGGTCTGGACAGTGCTGCCAGGCGTTTCCCAGCAGTCAGTGTCAGCAGGAACAGTGATGCCACGAGGTCCTGTCCTGCATCCAAGGTCCTTTGGATGCAGGACAAGCTAAACCCTCTGCTTTCAAGCAATGATTTCATCAAAACACAGCTCCAACCCAATTTTATGGCTACCTTTGTTTGACGCACGATACTTGGTCTTAGTCAGGCCACTCAGTAACTCCCCCTTCTTGTTTCCCCCACATTCTGACCTCCCTACTGAACTTCCTAGTCTAAAGGCATTTACTGACCAGAGTCTGAAAACAAAACCCATCTTGTTCTCTCTCTCAGTAACATATAATGTCAAGGGTTGATGGAGAAAGGGCACAGAGTGGAGCAGTCCAGAGGGCACCAGGGGACGGAAGCACTGCACTGTGCAGCTCCCTGCCGTCCCCTTCACACTCATGCCCAGATGGAGGAACCCTGCTTTGACAAAACACAGTTAACACCAAATTTCATGTGTCTTCACTGGAGTTATACAACAAACAGGCTTGTTATTTCAAATGTATTTCAGACAAACATATTTAAAAATAAATCTCCTTGTGTTGACTTGCAAACTGTATTTTGTTGAAGGCGGCGTATAGAAAAGATGCTGCTTGAAGAGCATCCTCTCCCCAAGGGAAAAGATACTAATCCACACCCCTGCAGGCAGGGCTTTCTTGGAGCTCAGGCTCAGAGCAGGGTCCAGGGTGTTGATCTATAGCTGTGACAAACAGCAGTGGCTGGACACGCACACAAACCAACAAACTCCCTCATTGCTGCTGCAGGATATGGCTCCCCGAGCAGCCCCAGCTCACCCCACGTTCCAGGAGGCAGATCCTGGAGCAGGGATCCACTCACACCTAGGAGAGAAGGCCAGATGTGCTTCCAGCAATGACTAACAACTGGGCAACAGGATCCCAGAGGTCACTTCGGAGACAGGAGAGAGATCCAAGAACCAAGTCACTGTGCACTCGCTTCAGGCCAAACTAAAAATAGACCTAACAGCACATCACTGGAGCTGCTAGCCTCACTGCAAAAAAACCCCAAACTACTCAGTTTTTCCTGTCAAGAGAAATGCCACTCTCGTGGGCATCTCTGGGCACAGCCAAGGTGAGTTTTGCCCTTGGAGAAGCCACCAAACTGATCCAACAGTGTGATCTCCAAGAGGAGCCACCCCCTGCTGAACAGCTCCTCACCTCACCATCTGCTTCTGCCTTGCAGAGCCCCGAGAATTTATTTTTGCCTGACTAGGAGTTAAAAAAGTCTTTAAAATCTGCATTTATGAAGACTTTAATGTCTGACAAAGCCACTGCAATCCTCTTGCTTAGCAAAGCCAGACCATGCCACCCACAAAGCCTGCACCACTGCAAGGCTGTGGGCCACCACCAGCCACATCTCTGTTCGAGAATTCACCTCCTCTGGACGTAACACAAGGTCTCACTCTGTTATATCCACACCTTGATAGGTACAGTTGGTGAGAACAACCTGAAGCCACAGACCCTCCACACAGCATCTTCCAGATCATCCTGAGGTCATGAATGAACATTTCTGTGTCTCAGCAAAACCAAGCAGACAGATCATCCCTAACCCCAGCAAGGCACATACCAACACTCTTGTGAGACCATTGTGACCATAATCCCTGCCCTGTGCAGGAATCACCACTTAGGAGAGGAGATGCACTTTCACAAAGATACTCAAGGGTCCAATCTGAGCCAAAAAAAACCCAACCCACCAGTTGATACCAGCGGCTAAAATGAAGTGGAAAGGTGGGAATTCAGTCCATCAATTCACACAGTAGAAACCCTCATCCATGAGAATAAAACACTGCCATGCTGCAGGTGAAAGCTGTTTTCAGCAAAACGTGGTTCTAACTCCCGATGAAGCTGTTCTGCTGCCACACCACCCCAGCAGCTGGTGGCCCATCAAAACCTCCAGTTCACACCAACAAGGATTTCCACCTCTTCCCAGGAGAGCTCCAGCAGCCTGCAGACAGTCAGGAAGGGAACCCTGGTCCCGTCCTGGGCCCAGGTCCTCCTGGGGGTACAAAATCACCTAGTCTCCCTAAAACTGCTCCAGATGGAAAGCAAAACAACTGCCCTCCTTGCCTATGGGAAATTCCACCGGTGTGAAGGGGCTTTGCTTGCTTTCCTTATTTTCTTTTTTTTGTAATACTGAAGCCACATCATCTCTACACCATGGGCTGAGCTCAGAGGACTTTGCTTTAGCCAGGCAGCTCAGAGATGCCTGTCTGAGGAACCATGGGGAATCACAGAGGGTTTGCTCCATTTATGGCAGCACTCCTTCCCTGCTGCCCGGGCATCCAGTCAGAACAACATGGTTTTCCAAGAAAAGCATAAACAGTAAATGATAGCTCTTTATAGCAGGAAATGACTCTCTAATCTGAAGTGGAAAACTATATCCACTTATTCAAACTTATTACAGATAATATTAGCCATTTGTGAATCTTATAAGGAGTGCTCGTTTTGCCTGGGTAATTTGTGATTTTGCTACAGAATTAATTCCAACAGAAATCAAAAAAAAACCCAAGAAAGCCAAACCAACCAACCAACAAACCCCACAAACAAACAAACAAACAAACAAAAAACTACAACACACACAAAAAACCCACCCCAACTAAAAAAAAAACCCAAACAAAAAAAAACCCCCAATACCAAACTCACGCTTTCATTTTGCTTTGAAATACCCTAAAAAGTGAATTTGGCAGGACCTTAAAATGTGTATTCATTGAACAGATGCTTGAAATGACAGGTGGATGTTAATGAAGTGGAAGGGTTTGTCCAAAGGAGATTTTGATTCCCATGCTACTCTTGCTTGAGTTGACACAACCTCGAATATTCAACTCAGGCCACAGCCTGGACAAGCCACTTTTTCTATCAGTGATCCATTAAAAATCATTTTGTTTTACTGTTTTTGAAAACACAGGACAACTACCCAGACCATGGGGATGCTCCAAGAACCCAGCCTGAGAGCACTTCTGCTCCAGGGCCAGCCAAAAGCCTTCTGAGCAAAACCAACACGGGAGCACATCAGAGAGAACCAACCTGTTCACAGAGAGCAGCAGCTGGTCCACACACGCTTTGATCTTGTTTTGTGCTTCTAGATGCGTCATGTTGTCCGTGTTCTCTCCATTAATTGCCAGAATAATGTCTCCTGGGCATAGGTCTGCCATGGCTGCTTTACTGCCAGGGTTAATCTGGGAAAAATAAAAGGGTTATTAATATTATTTAATTATAAAATTAAAAGAATGCTGGGGTTTTTTTAAAACGAAGTCCAGTTTCTTGGAATAAGATGCAGGTAAAGGGAATAGTTATTTCTGGAGAATATGTGTTTTGTCTACACCAATGGCATCTACCTGAGGTTGGATGTCAGAGCTCTCAGTAAGAGAATTGGTAAGCCCAGTTCTCCAAGGGCCATCCCCTACAACAATATTCTTTGAAATAAGGGATTTCAGTCAACTCCAGCTACTGTGTGACCAGGTCCCCTCCTCACCTTTGTCTCTTGCTTGAAATAAATGTAATACGCTCTTTCCAGAGAGATGCTTCACACTCCTTTGGCTTGCAGACCTTTCATGCTGCTGCAAGAGTCAATCCCCAAGGAGCACATGAAACCCGCCTCTCTGATTAACCACCCATGGAGAAGTGCCATCCCCTGACTGCCACCTGGGGAGAGGTCACGTTTGACATCACTTTTTCTGGACTGTCATCCAAATGACTTGTCTCCTTCTAGCCCTGCATGGTCACCAACCCCAGTTCCAGAGGGATTTAGCCGATGTGGCACTTGGGAACATGGTTTCGTGGTAGCCTTGGCTGTGGTGGGGAAACAGCCGGACTCGAGGATCTTTAAAATCCTTTCCATGCTAGACAATTCCACGATTCTATTCTATAAATATCACACGGCTCTTTAAGCCTCCACAGTTCTTTCCTTCTGGTTTTGTAGGAGTGCCAGAACCTTATAAAACTTCTAACTTCTTTCGTGAGGAACTAAAGACAGGTCCAGGTACTGTTTGTGGTCAGCCACAAGACCAACCCTGGAGCCCATAAAAGAGGTTCTTGAGAAATTACCATTTCATTTATCATCTCATCATCCTAAATGTGGTTTTAATTCTTACAATAATATAAAATTATGCAAGGCATAGTCAGAACAGGTAAACATGTCTGGTTAAACTCTTAATAGCTATGTGTTTGCCCTCTAATTTCCTCTTCAGTTTATTCAGAGCATCTGCTAACCAAACATGTTTTATCAACTGAGAAGTTACAGGCGAGCCTGACTTTTGGTTATTCATGTGTCACTGCATTAAAGCAAGCTGGTGCTTTGATTCTGTTTACTCTTGATTTACACCGATATAATTCCCTGTCTTAGGTGGTGGGTCTCTGCCTCACCCTCCTTGAGAAATCCAGAGCATGCTCCCAACAGCAGCACTGCTCTACCTACCACCTCCCCTTGGACATGGCTTACGGAGCCTGACAGCAACCAGACAGACCAGGTGTAGTTTTTCAGAGAGAAGGACCAAGTGGGGCAGTTCCCCAGTGCCCAGAAGCTCCCCAGCCACCACAGGCCATCATTAAACAGGTGGTTTCTTAGAACGGAGGCATGCACACATCCCAGCTTTCATCCTGATTTCACACAATACTACAATGGCTTGGGTTGGAAGCGACCTTACAGATAATTCTGTTCCAACACAGAGGCACCACCCGCTAGACCAGGTTGATCCAAGCCCCATCCAACCTGGCCTTGAACACTTCCAGGGACAATTTGTTCTATTTTTGTAGGGAATTTGAAGAGGACTTAGTCTTACCATGACAGCCCCTCTGGACTGCACTAGAGCTACCCCTGGTGAGAAGCAGACAGCCCCCAGTGTACCATGGGCCTGCAGCACTTCTGCCTGTGTGAGCACAGTCACTGGCACCACCGAAACACGAACCTGAAGGTGTTTGGGAAACTCCAAACCACTTCTGACAGTTAAGTAGAACTGGCAGCCCAAGTAACAGCTTTTGTTGCATTGTCAGAGTAAATCAGTATTTGCCATTTGCTCTTCAATAGTTTCAGCTGGGCTGTTTGGCTCTAACAAACCTGCCCAGGCCAACCCCTCATGGGCTGCCCAGTGACTCAGCTCAGAGCAAATAACAGGAGGTGTCTTTCAGCTCTGCGCACATTAGCTCTGACACAGGACATTTCAACCCAGGACAGGATTATTTTTTCCCCTGGCATTGTTAGGGTTTTTTGGACCCCTGCATCCATTCACAGGGCATTAGGGTCCTTCTACAGACACAGAAGCTGCCAGACTCGTCAGAAAGTGAACCTGAAGCTCAAACAGCAACTCCAAGGGAGCACCTGCATGCTCTTGCCTGCTGTTATCTGCTTCCCTCGGTGCTCACCCCACAGCCCTGGCTGCTAGCAGGCTTTTAGACTAACAGACCTTCAGCTTGACCCAGGACAGCTGTATTTTGTTCTTGTCTATTCAGTGCTGTCTAGATGTCTGATGGATTTTTTCCCCCGCACTGATCTTAACCAGGTTTTAGCTTCCTTGAAGAATAAGCTGTTCACAAATGGGACACTAAGCTGTTTCCTATCTTTAGTTTCTGCTTTATTTCAAATTATTTTGGCAGTATTTTCATATTAGCATTTTATGCCAGCTGTGGAGATGACTGAAGGCTTGAAATGGAGCTGAACTCCAAGAAACCATTTGAGATACAGCATCGGTGTCTCAACAGCTTGGGAATCATTACTGCAATGTCTGTCAGGCCCAAGGTTTGTATTTTAGTGAATAATATTCAACATACTGTAACATAAGTTCTCCTAACCCACAGCTGTGCAAAGCCATTGACACCAAACACTCCACAGAAAGCCTGGCAAGTCTGGTTATGGGTCAGTGCTGTGCCTGAATCCTTGTGCAGGGGTTCTACCTGCTTTGGACATGGTTTAGTGGTGACCTCAGCAGTGCTGGGTTAACAGCTGGACTCAATGGTCTTAAAAATCTTTTCCCACCCAAGCGTTCTGTGATTGTACGACATTAGAGTCTGGCAGTGTTAAAACTGGGATACACATCATAAAGTCAGCCCAAGACACCGTGCACAGAGGTTTTCGGGTGGAGCTTGTATCAGAGGCACTCACTTGTGCTTCTCTCCAGAGAGCCCCTGGGCCTGCCCTGAGCCAGAACCACAGCGTGCGTGATGCCAAGGAAGCACACACGAATCTGAGAGCAATCAGATACATCATGAAGTTAAAAACTGCAAAGAAAACCTGCAGTGAGCCACTGCAGACCCACGTTCTTGAAAGGGGCCTCCAAAGGAGCTGAGGTTTGAGAACAGGAGAGGATTAAGAAAAACAGTTGTAAGATTTTATTTGAAGTTCTCTGTCTGTGCCAAGAACAAACCTTTTCAAAAATCAATGCTGAATGAACACAGACCAAGCCCAGACTGATGGATATGTAACTCAGGGTGGTGTGAGCAGGGAGTACCCTAAAGCCAAGTCCCAGCTCATGCACCAGGGCCTAACGTGGGCTATGTCCCATGGCACCCACTGCACCCTGCATGTGCCACGCCTCATCTTGCCCGGGCTTGGTGCCTGCCAGGATTTGGGCTGCTTGTTTGCTTTTCTCCAGTGAAGAGCTCGGGCAGGGCAATTACACACCAGCAAGGAGTCAGCCCAGTCCCTCTCACCCTGCTAACCCCCAGGGCAGCAGGGCCCCATGCAAGTGCTGGTGTTTCAGGTGGGGACATCTGTGGGTGGATGGGGTGGTCTTAGCCCTCACACCATCAGCAGCTCAGGAGGGTCTTGCTCCCTGTGAGGCCACGTAGCTCCCAAAGACCTCTGCTGTGCCATGGGGTGACAGCAACCTCAAGACACCTTCAGAGCAGTCAAGTGTACAGCACCAAGAGCCAAAACCACAGCAAACACTGTGGGCTTAAAGAAACAGAAATATTTTTATTACAATTCCCCTAAAGGTTTTTCTTTTTCAATCAGACAAGAATGCCACCTCCTGTGGAAGCTGAGCTCCCAAAGAATTAACTTCATGAAGCACTGAAGCAGCACTGTGGTGAACCCCCAGCCATCAGTTAACTCACACTCCTGGTTCATGCTGTCCTGCATGCAAAGGTACTTTCCCAACAACATAAATCCAAAGCCAGCTAATGGAGACTCGGAGTGAAGTTGCCCAACACAGACAAGCCAATCTCACAGAAAGGGGAGACAACCTTCTCTCTGCATCTTCCTGCTCCAGGAGTGCCATCTGGCCTCTTCCTTAGTGCCATCCCTGGTGCTTAGCATGTTCTGAGGCACAGCCTGGGATGCAATCCAGAAGAGCTGATGGTTTCATAGAATCACAGAATGGTTAAGATTGGAAGACACCTTAAGGATCATCTTGCTCCAAACCCCTGCCATGGGCAGGGATACCTTTCACTAGACCAGGTTGCTTCAAGCCCCATCCTACCTGGTCTTGAACATGCAAGGATGGAGCAGCTGCAGCTTCTCTGGGCAACCTGTGCCAATGCCTCACCAGCCTCACAGAAATAATTTCTTCCTCATATTTAATCTAAATCTTTCTTGCTTCAACTTAAGGCCATTCCCCTAAGTTTTCTGCGAGTGAATCAAAGCAGCTCAGAGGAACAGGCCCAGTGAAGTGGACCTGTCATCAGGGACCAGGGCAGGGCTGGAGTGAGCTGGTGGCGAGCTCTTCATGAGATGGTTAAGCAGATCCCACAGTGCTACCCACCACCTAAGCACTGCTGTATTTTCAGCAGGAAGGAACCAAGCATGAAGTATGTACAGAACCAGTTCATGTACTGGGTAGGTGACTGGCACTTGTGTTTTCACAGCTCCTTTTATGCCCATAGAAGCACTGGTGTGTTCTCTGCCTGAGGCGTGCACGCACAGCACGGCCGCTGCTCCGGGAATGCAGCATGCGTGCCTGCCAGCTTTACTGCTCTCCCAAAGTTAAATAAAGAGAGAACAACGTTCTGTGTTTAACCCCTCCACAAAAACAAGCAGCTGCTTCCTCACTTCTCTCTCTCAAAAAGTGAAGATGCCTGAGAACACTTACAAACAGAAAATACTGTAAGAAACAAACCACTTGCCCAGCAGAGCACAAAGGGGTGTTTGCAGACCGCGTGCCCCAGGTGAGCAGCTCCAGGCTCTCGAGATCCCAGAGAGCAGCCCCTACCCACAAAGCATGCCTGTGGAGGGTGCTTCCTGCAGGGATTTGTTCCCCTAGGAAACCAGAATGTACTTTGTTTTCCCCTTTTCTAATAAGTATATTAGTCTTCCTAATCCCCTCAGGATATGTCTCATTTGTGACATCTTTGTGCGTCCTCCACATAGCACTGTGCTTCAAAAAATACCAGAGGTCCAGTATTGGTGCCTGTCTCAACCCCCTCTATTGTTCCAGTAAGAAAAAGATAATCAAAAGGAATTTAAAGAAGGAGCTCCCAGTGAACAGCCCTTCTTTCACATTCCTCTCCCTCTTCAGTCACCACAGAAGGTTCAGTGACAGCACTGCAAGCATCACCTCCACACTATGACTTCTGCCAAATCATCCACCACGGAACCCTATCTCAATAATTACAACCAATTTTTAAAAGTAATTTTTTCCAATCATATTCCCCACTGCTTTTTCCAGGATTACCATCCACCTCTGCACTTTCCTCTGAGGCAAATCCCCTCCAGCAGCCCCCTCCCCAGCCAAGTGGATACTCTGATGCTATGAAACAGATTGGGATAATCCCAAAGCCAGCAGCAGCCCTCTTATCTGGCCACTGGAGCCTCGCTAGGGTTTACTGAGTGCTGGCATCTGACAGTGGCAGGTCATTAAAATAAAGTGGATTGGGGCAACTGCCTTGTGCTTAACCTAAGCTGGTTGGTGTCGGAGCTGCGCAGTCTAATTTAGCAAGCAAGATTATTTGCACCAAGAGGAGTTTGCTCTTGAAACAGTGTTCAACCTTCTGCCCTGGAGCTTGACCACAGAAGGGTGCCAGGGCTGGGAGAACGTTCAGAGCAGGGTGAAATCCCCATGCCTGCTGCCTGCACGGCCTGCCCTCGCAGGGATGGGAACCCTGCGCGCTGCAGGGACAGCTCTACTCGGAAACAGCTTTGCTCAAGCCAACTTTAGAATTGGGCAAATGCCACAAGCTGAAATAATCAATACTTTAGTGAAAGGTTAATTTGTAATATTAACTTAATCCCTATTTATTTCCACTCTTTTCCCTAGAAACCTGCCTCTAAGGTCGCCTGTGTCAGGACTGAAGGATGAGGGACGCAGCTCCTCACTGCCTGCACAGGCCTCAGCACAGCCATGGGAAAGATTAAGTCAGTCTTTATTCTCCCAGAATTTTTTATCCAACTCAATAAAAGGTGCCTATTCTGGCAAATCCCACCTACATAATGAAGGCAGCTTTATCTCTGCCACATCTTCACTTTTTATTGAGAGTGCTACTCTAATGCATCCCATCAGTGAACAAAGCCAGGATTTAACGGGTTAAAAGGTGCAATCCCAAACAAGTCTACACAGACCACACCACTCTTCTCTTAAATCAGTGGTAGTTTGTTGTAGGCAAGGCTGGGGGAATTTTCTGTTCTGCAACTGTGATCAAAAAGGCCTGATTAAAGTCTTCGACAGGCTTTCAAGACAGTGTGACAAAACTCTCAGCTTTTAAACAAAGCCAGTCTGTTCCATGCTCTGGGGTGGGGGATGATCTTACGTAGCTACATCTTTTAAAACAGGAAGAACCAAGATTCAAATAACTAACTAATGAAGATTAATTCCCCAAATCCTTTAAACATTTTTTTCCAGGGATTCTCTTCAGCTTTTCAAAGCATCCTACCTTGAATTCCTTGCCAATTCATTTGCATTTTTCTAGTTGCTTATATAAAGTCTGATGTATCAAGGCATTTTTTAGACGAGCTCACAGTGCAGTAAATGAAGAACACTGTTTATGCAATCTGAAATCATTTAACTGCTGAAGAAAACAAGAAGCTCAAAAGAATAGAAGGGAAAGAATAAGAGCACAAGTGTTATAAAAGGCCAGACACTCAAAAATCCTTTTGAATCCAAGTACTAATGGATTCAAATCCAAATTTAGAAACAGGTCCATAGCTTAGATCCTAATCCAGCTCAAAGTAGGAGGTCTCTGTACAAAGAAGAGGCTGAGAATCAATGAAATTGGACATGTGTTTTAGAGCAACCAGCCACTAACCCATATGCAGACCTCAAAACATGGATTGAGAAAGACAAGGAAGGGACCTACAAGGATCATCTGGTGCATTTTGCCAACAAGTCTCTTGCTCAGCCCCAGGGCACACAACTCCAGCAGCACTCCCCATGCTGCCTCCCACGGTCACGGCCACCAGGAGTCCCTTACTCCTTCCTGCAAAGGCAAGTTACAGGTTCTGTGCTGCTTTACTGCACCTAACAGCCCAATTCAGCAAATACAGCTGCTACTACACTTAAATCTGCTTTATATTTACTCTGCCATAAATACAGGGAGCCAGGCCAGGGAGGGACAGGCTGCCCTGGGGACACCAGTGAGCCCTTGACGTGGGTGTGCTCGGAGCACCACCGCAGCCCCCCAGGTACCACACCACTGAACACCTCTGTGCAAACCAGATCGAGCAGCATCACCCAAAGTGTTTATGACCAGAATTGCTTCATCTCCCTCAGAGGTTTAGGGCCCAGCTCTCCAGTGAAGTCTTCCCCCTCAGACACCCCTCAACAAGCAGCAGGGCTTCTCGAGCCCTTCTCAGGAGCAAGCCTTAAGTGCTGTGCAGAAGACATGGAGGAACTGCTTGGAGTTTGCCTTCCAAACTATCTGCCTCTTGGCCAGGAAGGCAGGCTGATACTTTCCTTCCCATCAAAAGGAAAGTGTACACAGAGTGGTCTCCCAGGAGAAGAAAACTCTTCAACATAAAAGGTTTAATATAGTTGGTGAGCAAACCTAAAGTTTCATTCTTGCTGCACACTCAGGTGTTAGCCACAGACTGCAGGGATTTGTGCCTTTGCTACACAGCTGCTTTCTCCCACTTTCATGGTGAATGTCAAGTGTTTTGCAGGGCTTGGTCTTTTGAACCAGAAGCTTTACACATGCTATAGGCTTCTGAAGTGTTTTGTTGCTTATGGTAAACACCAGCATTCAGAGCAGTGTCAGCATCCTGCAAACCTCCCAGCTGACCACGTCCTCTGCTGTTATTGACCAGTCCTGGAGTCAGCTGCTCCAAGACAGCTTCTCTTTTAGCTGTACACTGCCCATATCTTATAATCAAGAATAATAACTCTAAATAATCTTCTTTAATCTGGTGTATTTTTGTTTCTGAAGCCTGGGCTGTAAAATGTCATTGCCATCTGCTATCAATCCACACAACATGTAAAACTACTTAAGGCTTAATGGGTGTGAATGCAAGTTGCTCTGGTTGACAAGAAGGATTGAGTGTGGCACAGGCTGTGAGGCATCTTTATGGTGTTTGGAAAACTCACTGGCTGAAATTCTCTTGAACAGCTCTTTTTTTTTTAATAAAGCTGTGTTCTCTGCGGAGAGAAAGTGGGGTTTGTTTTGGGTCTCTCTGGGCTGTAAAAGTTCCTCAAATGCCACACCATGGCTTGACATCTTTGCTGTTGCTCAAGTAACACAGTGAAACCTGTGTTTGCTTGAAGTTTTTGTGTAAATTCTGAAGTAGAAACCAAACACAACCTTATCTACCAGGGCCTGGGGCAAGTGGGATGTTAGGGGCTGTGTACAAACCCACTACATGATCAAGCTCAGTGAGAGGTAGGGTTTGCTCTGGCACACATCTGGCACTGACAACAAATCAAGCAGAGTATTTTCTGGTGAACTTGTTTGTTTAAACCTTTTTTATCAACACTGCTAGATCTTGAGAGAGCTACTGTTTTCTTTCACACTTCAGCACTTGTGGTCACAGATGACTTAAAAAATAAAAATCCTTTTACTAAGTGTTTGGGTATCTGAGAACTATCAGTCAAGGCATTTTGAGAGCTCAGAAATCAAACAACAAATTCAGTTAGAAATATTATATTGTTCCTTCTAGGATTTCCTGTGACTCTTGTGGACTTGTGACATGTATTTTGTCTCCAAGCTACCAAAAATGAAAATAAATTGCTTTGGTCTATATTAATTCCACATGATTCATAATGGCATATTTGTATTAAAGTTAACGGATTTATGCAATTTCAGAAGAACCAGGATTATAAACCTCTGTTGTGTTATATAGCAAAAAAAGTTTAGGAAAAAAAGAATAATTGTACATATTCCCCTGTATGTTTCTTTCACCAACAGGGCTGTTCTAGTAAGCCTGTTATCTAACTTTATTTTCTTTAACCCACTTTATCAAGCGGCATATAAGTGCACACTTCTATAAAATAATTTTAAATACCTGTCTCAACAGGCAATCTTTCAGTCTTCAAGGAAAACTGACATCACCACCATTTAAAACAAAAAGAAGGGGGGAAGAAGAAAAACCCCAAACCCACAAATCCCTACTCCCAAATACCCTGGGACATTGAACCCATACTGCTTTGTCCAGGCTGGCAGAGGCCTGGCGTGTTTTCGAGGGTGTGCTGGGTTGATTTTGTTAACTTGCCCCAAGGTCAGACCTTGCCTAAATGGATCTACATGAATCATTCTTTCCGCCTGCTTTCCCACTCGGGATTATCAGTGTGCTTAATTACGGTAATTAGTATTAGGTTTTCATTCCAGCATGTTCCACCATGACTGTCTCCTGAATCAGCACAAGCATTTATTCTTTTCTTTCAGTTATTAAGCAAAGCCTCAGTGATAGAAACACTTCAGCAGCAAATGTATTTGTGACATATTTCTGTTAGTCCTTATCTGTAGCTCAGATTAACTGTTCTGTACCAGCACAGCTTCACACGTAACCACCCAGACCTCTTGCCCCTGAGTTTACAGGAATGATGAGAACAACAAAAATCTGACTAGCAAAAGTATTTCCTTCCACTTGAAAAAATCATCCGACTTCAAATACTGTAACAAACGTTACTATGCAACCAACGGAAGGACAGCTTTCGTCACTCAGCTCTACACAGGCAGCAAACCCACCAAAAGGCAGCAGAAATCAGGTGGGGTCGTAGTTTTGGGATTCAGCAACACAGAGTGGCTTCTTCAGTCCATTTGGGAGCTCTGAACAAGGAGTGAATCATTTCCATCTAATAAACTATCCAGTACAAAATAATTATGTGAAACCAATAAAAACCTTGTGGAAACCAAAGTGAAAAGCCTGTTCGTTTTGCTGCTGCCTCTGATCCTTACCTCCTCCACCAAAATACATGGAGTTCCTGGGGAAACCAAACCTGTTACTCCCAGCCCTAGCTCTGGAGAGTCCCTTCTGCTCAGCCATCCCCACCCACACAAGAACAAACCTCACAGGCCTCCCCAGGTATTATACCCCTGAGTGGGTTCTCTCTGCATTCCCACAGATCACACCATAGACTCGGATCTGCCCTGACAGAGTCAACAAAATCACTTTTACTGGAATTCCTTCCTCAGCAGAATTCTTTCTCAAGTATCCTAACCTTTAACAGGCCACATCTCTGCTCAAATGCGAAAGCTGCTTAAAAGTCAACCTTAACTCAAACAATACCTGGATAATGGATTGCAGACCAATTATTTCTCACCCTTCTTGTGTTACAGCTCCAAGCCAATGCTGAAAATTGCGTTTTTGCTGCTCGACTAGAGACCAGTGGGTAAACTAATGTTGAAGCCAGCAGATAAAGGAAAAATTGTATTAAAATCTCATTCAAAAAATACTGGAATTGGTCCATCTGTCAATTATCTGTTTAGCCAAGTAATTTATCTTTGAGTTCAAAAGCAGCAAGTGCATGGATTAACACTGGCAGAGCTGAGCAGATGATGACATCAGCTGCTCCAGGAGCTGGACGAGCAAGTTCAAGTGATTAAATGCATTCAGCTCCTCTAGTTACGCTAATGACCGATTATCTTTTAATCCCAGGCAAGGGGTAGATCAACTGTGATCCTGCACAGAACCACAGCACTCACTGATGTGGTTACAAGCACAGCACTGAGAACAGCTGAGTGAGTTATTCCATTCCTGTTCCTGAGCCATGGCTGCTGGTCAAAAGGAATGCTGTCACTGGAGTAAGAGCCACAGGGAACCCTCTCTCCCATAGAAGGCCAACACAGCACCCAGTATTAGCCTGCTCAACCAAGGAAAAGCAGCTGTCTGCTACCAGAAATTTAATTAAGTCTTAAAATCATTATCAAGTCATTAAGGCCAACTCAAAGGAGATCTTCTGGATCATTCCCTACTCCTATAAATATCCTCAAGAAGAATAACGATTAATGATGTGATGTCCTACACCTAGTGTTAGCTCACTGTAACAGCGGGTATAAAACAAACTGCATTTCCCCCCACGAGCACAGCCTGGGGCTACAAATCCCTCCCCAGCACTGTGCTAACACACCAGTATAACCCCCCAGGGCTGCATGCCCCCAAACCGGCCCAGCAAACTCCAGCCCTGCTCATCTGGGTCCTCCTGAATATACAAGAAGAAGCAGGGGATAAAAGGGTAGCTATAGCACACCTAACTTTTCATGTGACTGCATGAGAGAGATGCCCTAAGCAAGCCCTTCTGGGTTTGCATTTATCTTTAATACTGAGGAACTCAACACTCCACCTGGAGCCCTGGCCTCTCCACGGCAGAGCTCAGCATCAGCTGCTCAGCAAAACAATCAGATCTTTACCCCTTGTCACTTAAGGCTGATCAAATCACAGAGGGAAGTGACCTGTTTTCACGAAAAAAAGACCATTGCTTGATGTCATGAGCCTATTTGAGACAGCTGCAAGGAAGGGACTGAACACCATCAGCACCTCCACAGACACAGCCACCTCACAGGGGCTAAAGGCCAAAGTGAACCCTTGTGAGCGAGGCAAGCCCCATCACAAAGCAGGACGGGGTCATTGTCATTCTCCATGCTACCAAATCCATATATTGTCATTTATCTCATGACAGTATTGTCACAAGACACTTTTGTGGACGACCTTCAGTTTTGCCCCCTGCCCCATGCTGGACACCTCTCTGCCCTGCACCACTGTACCTCTTCCTCAGCTCAGCCTGGCAGCTTCTTTCACTGTTTCCAGCTGCTCCATTATTTCCAGCCTCCAGTGCCCAGAGCTGAATGTGGGTGGCTTTGGATGTCTCAAACCCCAAACTGCAGCCTGATTTCCCAACACAACCAGTCCAGGTAGGATGCTTGCAGAGCTGTACAGCCCAAACACCTTGTGACACACTGATCCTCAGCCCCCTTTGGGCCCAGAAGTGGGGTGCAGCAATCCCACATCCCTCAGGCAGCCTAACACACACAGAGAATGTCAGCATCTTGGGCCCACAGCTGGATGTGGGATTCCAAGAGTGTGGTCCTGCCTCCCAGCAGAATTTCTTCTTTTCCAAAGATGTTTGCAATTTAATGGCATTTTAGTATAAAACAAATAAAATTGAAAGTAAAGAAAAAAGCCACTTTGAAGGAAGCAGAAGTCAGCCAAAAGCCTCCACAATTAGCAAGAGTCTGCCTCCTGCCGTGAGCCAGCCCAGGCAAGGGGGAGGGAGGCTTCTCATTCCTGGAGACAGAAAGCCCCCAGCCCCCTTGCCCATATTTCAAGCCAAAAAGTACAGATTTCCTGGACAATTACAGAATAAAAGGGAATATGGCACCACAACAGCCACGATCAGTCCTCTGCACAGTAGCAGGGTTGCACAGACCCACCACCAAGCAAAGCCCAGGTGCCCCAGGAAGCCCTCCAGCAACCCCTTTCTGCATCCCCACGGCCAGAAGCTGTAGCAGAAGATAATTCTTCCTCAGCTTCAACATGTTCAGGTACTACTTGCAAAGCAAGCAATGTCTTTTCTTGTGTTTGGAGACTAGAGCCCAGGCAGAGCAACCTACATCTGTGTTTATATCCTAGCAGTTGTTTACCACTGTCTGGGAGCAGCTGTTGGAGTCCGGCACATCAGAGCATCACCCCACTCTTCAGTGGGAGCAGATTTCAAAAAGGACCCAATTTAAAAGCCTGCCCAATGGAATAACACCCTACATCTGCTTCTTGTGTTACAACTCCTTGTGATCCACAGCAAGACTGGCCTAATGAGAATCGCCCTCCTCACACCTCCCGAGTTTGCTGAATCAAACAAGAAATTTGGCAAGCCACCTGTCTAGGCAGAAGCAGACTTAGATTTTTCTTGTTTAATATTAAACCAGTTATTTTTTCCAAAGTAACAGGAAAACAAGCTCCCTACACTCGGTTCAGATGTCCATTTCCACAACAAGAACATTTCTACAATTGCCAGGAAGCGGTTTGTGACACATCCCATGTTACCGGGGGAGAAATAGAACTCCCCATGCCCAGGAGGTTCAGGCTGAGCCCCAAAAGCCGAGTGCCCCCTCTCACAGCCCAGCCGCCCCAGCTGCGTGCGGACACCTGCCCACCCCCGCTGCACAGCCCCACCAGCTGCCGCTCCCTGCGCCACCCATCTCCGCCTGTTTCTCCTCCGAAACAGCCCTCACTGCAGCCCTTGGAAAGGCACAGTCCGAAGCAAAAACAGAGACAAAGTCATGCAATAGACATGTTTGAACTCAAAGACAAACTAAATCTCTTTAAAACATGCTCTCTTCCGTGATTATTTCTTTGAAACTCAGGGTACGTGTTTTCTCTTTTCTGTCACAGCTTTGGCACATGAATGAAAAGACGGCAAACAGCTTGTGTTACGTTACAACAGTATTTTAAAGTTATAGCTCCTTTCAAATGCACTCAGTGTTTGTTCCAGAACTTCAGCAGCAGCTGCCCAGGGGAGCTCAGCAATCCTATACAGCCCGACATGCTGGGAAGGCAAAGCAGCTTGGGGCATCCAGCCCTTTCCCGGGGCAGCCCGACGGCGATGGAATCACTAGTGCCCACGGGAATGTGCCCAGCTCACACACAGCACCTCATCCATCACACAGCCCATCACACCACCTCGCTGCGCTCCTTCCTGCACGGGGGATGGTCTGGTTTCACATATATCTACACACAAAGCCTATTTCAAGCTATCTGCGGCGTCTTAGCAAAGAATTTTCCAGAATACATATTTGTGAGGTCAAATACAACTGTGACTACACTTACACAGTAATTATTACCAGCCCACAGAGACCCCAGAACACTGCAGCCTGCATGGAGAAACTTCTTGCTGACTTAACTCATGCCTTCTTTAAAAACCCCAACAGCCTGTGAACTCAGTCCAGGGCACGAATCCAAACCCTGTGAACACTAAAAGCTTTGAAAGCAGATCCTTATGAATTAACATCCAAAAAAATTAAGCATGGAGAACGCTGAAACACTGGGAAAAGCAGCTGAAACAGTGCGAAGCTCAGAGGGGAGCACTTATTTGAGTGCATTGGGTGTACAAAGAATAATCTGGAGTTCAAAAGCGTCCAAGCGCTGCTCCCCGCTGGCCCCGGGTACAGCCCGCCCGACTCCGGGTACCACCCGCCCCGCCGCCCATCACCTGCGGCCGGTCCCCTCTCCGCTCCCGCTCCGAGCTCACCCTAGAGATGGTCAGCGGGGCGCTGAAGTCTTTACCGCCCACCAAACGAAAACCCCACGGCGAAGGGCCGCGCAGGATCACCGAGTGGGACATAGCGGCGGCGGGGCGCTCCCTTCCCGCGGGCGGCGGCTGCAGCTCCCACTCACGATCCCCGGCCGCAACTCCTGAGCGCCGGGACGGACCGATCCCGCCCCCCGGCACGGCACGCCCCGCCCGCAGGGCGTGTCGGGGCGGAGGGATAAACCCGTCCCGGCCGTTGTTGGGGCAGCTTCAGCACAGATTTCTCCCTGAATCGTGTTATAAGCGGGGTTCGGAGCGACTACTCGCAGTGGTAAAGTTACAGTACTTTACTAGTAGTAAAGCATATGTTTGGTGTGCTCAAAGCCCCCCTCACTGCAGTTTCATCCTCTGCAGTGGTAAGAAAATGATGCAATAGGTCGGTCAACGTTTGGTTGTCACTGTTTTATTCATTACAATAAGTCTCTTGAAGGAGAAAAAAGTTCAAGAAAATAACCAGATTTGGTTTAAAGCAGTTTGTGAGTCCTTCATGGTCATCACTTGAGCAAAAGATAAACTTCCAAGAAAATAATTACAGAATCACAGAATGGTTTCATTTAGGATGGACCTGAAATGTCATCTCATTCCAACCCCCTGCCATGGCCAGGGGCACCTTCCACTAGACCAGGTTGATGCAAGCCCTATCAAACCTGACCGTGAACACTTCCAGGGATGGGGCACCCACAGGTGTTCTGGGCAACCTGTGCCAGGGCCTCACTACCCTCACAGGGAAGAATTACTTCCCATTATCCAATCCACCTCTGCCCTCTGTCAGTTTGAAGCCATTCCCCCTTGTTCTGTCTCTCCAGGCCCGTGCTCCAAGTTCCAAGTTCCTCTCCAGCTCTCTTGGAACCCCTTTAGACACTGGAAGAGTCTCTAAGTTGTCCCCAGAGCCTTCTCTTCTCCAGGCTGAACACTCCCAGGTCTCTCAGTCTGTCCCCACAGCAGAGGAGCTCCAGCCCTCAGAGCATCTTCATGGCCATTGCACCCCAACATCACTGTGTCCTTGCAGGGGTCTCTGGGGCAGCACGCAGCACTGCAGCCAATCTCAGTTTCCTGGTGGTGCAGCTGAATCAGTGACTGTTGGAGCACCATGGAGATGTCCATGCTGCCAGTGGTGTTTAATGGGATGGTTTGCAGGCACAGAGTGGTGGCTTGGAGGTGGGGTAGGTAGTCAGCAGAGCTGCTCAGCATGTCCCCCAAAGCTGAGAAAAAAATCTCAAAATGCCTGTAAAATTTCCTTTTCTTCCTGAAGAGGGCCCACTTGAAAAAAAAGGACCTAACAAAGGATTCATTATTTTAAAAGTCCAGTTTCATTGAGCACCTTCTCGCTCCTTGTCTCTGCAAGTTTGATTTATGTGCCATTTGCTGCAAAGTCTCTTTGTTCGTGACATGGGAAGGTTTGTGTGACTGGCTCATTGCTGTGCCCATTTACTGGGCTTTGGTCTGGGACAGGGGTAGGAGCTGTGACTTTTAAATAGGCTTCTGAGCTGTCCTGCAGCTTTGGGGTTTATCAGCATGCGTACAGCCTACATGCTATGTCATGAACCTGAAATACAATAAACTTCGTTTGCTTTGTTAGAAAGGTGCCTGCAGAGGAGAGGTCCAGCTGCAGCCAATACCAGCAGAGCCTTTCCCTAACTCTTTGTTCCTCACAAGCTCCTGCCTCCAAGAGAGGCTACACAGGCTGACTTTTGTCTGGGTGATGAATCATACCTCCTCATTCCTGCATGATATCACCCAGCTTGCAGAAGCCTGGGAGTAGGCTGGTCTGAGGTTTCCCTGCTTGTGTTAGAAAATCCACCCAGCCAAACAGCAAAATTCCTCTCGCAGGGAGCTGGAGGACTGGCTGATGTCCCACCTCTCCTGCTCTTGCTGTTCATTGATGAAGAGGATTCCCTGAAGGACAGAGTTAAAGATGTGCACAAATGCAGCGTGTCAGCATCGGCATCTCCTTCCTCCTAGGAGGGAAAAGAAAAAATTCTTTCTGTGAAAGGCACTAAGGTTACTGGAAAGTAGCAACAATAAACCAGATATATGGAAAAAAAAGAAGAGAAAAAACTAAACCCACAGTTCTGTAGAGTCAAACATTTCCCATGCCATTTACTGGAGCTCCATTCTCTGGGTGGGTTCTGAAATGCACCCTGGTGTGAGGGGCAGCTCCGCTGTGCAGCCAAGCATCAGGGGTTCGAAGTAATTCGCTTGCAGAGGCAATAGATGGTCAAAACACAGAAATCCCCTCTGTCAGAGTATTCATTTCAAAAGCAGACAGGAAACTGCTGGCTCTGAGGCACTTTCTCTTCAAGGCTTTTTGAATGCTCAGCCCAGATCACCCCTCATGGAACTGACGGCTCATCTAAAACTTAACCCAAGTAAAAAATTAGCCAAATTGGTATAAGTTTGTGGGTGTGCTTATTCCAAATGAGAATATATATTATATATATATTCCAGAATACACTATGCTGTGTGAAGTGGAGGCAGTTTTACCCCAAATAAAACTATCTGCATTTGAGTTGCTCCTGATGGAAAGTGTTCACATGCAGAGCAGACCTCAGGACTCAGAACTGTATCATGAACTAATTTTGCACCCCTCTCTCATAGGCATTTTTCCCTAGGATGCGGGGAATGAGAACATTACCTAAAGAGGTTCACAGGCGCCCCATGTTCTCTCAGCTGTTCACACACCTTTTCAGATGTGCTTTCTTTGAGCAAAGCAAAGATAACTCTGCAGTCTACAAAGGACCTTGTCAGCTCTCACTTGAACCCCCTAAAGTGGGCTCATAAATTTCTGGTTTTGTCTTTGATAGAATCATAGAATCACAAAATGGCTTAGGTTGGGTGGGACCTTAAAGATCAACTTATTCCAACCCCCACTGGCAGGGACACATTCCTCTAGAACAGGTTGCTCAG
Organism: Machaerirhynchus nigripectus; assembly: GCA_013397975.1. NCBI lineage: Eukaryota > Metazoa > Chordata > Aves > Passeriformes > Dicruridae > Machaerirhynchus > Machaerirhynchus nigripectus. Next base: position 114,838 of record VZRQ01005540.1, on the reverse strand, counting down.
TGGGAATTTTTCAATTCTACTGTAAGTCATTTCCAAAAACTAATTGGAATTCTACTTCTGGCTGAGAAATTAACAGAACCAACAGCAGCTGAACCTTGCTGTGGGAGCAAGCCTCAACATCCAGCTGAAATACACTATAGCCAACGTGCTCATTCTTCAGCTGAGTGCTGAAACCCTGCAGCAAGCTCTAAGACCACACATTATTCAAAGAGAGGTCAAACATGTTCATTAATTCAATCTCATCACTCCATTCACTTTATCTTTCCCCTCCCTGATATTTTCCTTGATGTTAGTTTCCAGTATTTTTCCACCACAAAGCCTTATCACCTCTTTGTTTCTTTTTTTGAATTTTCCATTCAGGCTCTACTTTGCCACCAGTGACACTCTCGGTTTCCTTCCTTTGTTTTCACAGACCAACTGGGTAAACTATGGATCTTTGTGTCCCATTTTGAATGGACATTCATGTTTTCCATCTGCCACCCTCCCAATATCTAGCAGAGGTCTGTGTTTATCTGAGAGTCCTGATAATGACCCCTCAATGCTTTTTTTTGAACATCTGTCCATCTGAAAGTGATTTAGAGGATCATTATGGCTTCATGGTTCTTCTCCAGGTCAGATCTTTCTTGTACAAATTGTCCTCAGGGCTCTGGCTGTTTCTGCTTAGAGCCATTTCAGTGGCTGAAGTTAGTTTTGAGTTATCCATCCCTGGAAGTGTTTAAGGCCAGGTGGGTCAGGGCTTGGAGCAACCCGGTCTAGTGGAAGGTGTCCCTTCCCATGGTAGGGGATTGGAATGAATTTTAAGATCCCTTCCAACCCAAACCATTCAGTGGTTCTATGATCTAAAAGTAGCTTTAAACACCAAACTAGCTGTTAGCCTGTGGGTTGGCCTTACCAACAGCCACACTCCTGTTGAAATTGCGTCAGAGGCTCATGGCTTGTGTTTGAAAATCATTTGTTGTGAATGGTCATTTGTATGTTTTAATGCTGGTTAGTCCTCTTCATATTTGTGATTGGAAAAGGTCCCTGAAAGTGATGCTGATCACATGAATTCAGAATCCTTGCGGGAGTAAAAAACTCCAAGCAATGTTTCATGGCATTTGTGCAATTTGCCCTCTCAGTAGTCAGTGCTTCTCAGAGTACAACCTCTTTTCCTTTTTTACCTTAATCAATAATCCTTGATTTTTTTCATCTTAATTTCCATTTCCACTGCCATTTCCATTTTCCATACCATTTTCATCTTAATTTCCATTCTCATTTTCCTCATTGAATGAGACTTTTCTAGTGCCTTCCTATCCCGAGAGGATTCACATACAACAGATTCTCAAGGGTTCCAGTTTATTAACTTAAGAGTTAAAGAAAAAAATCCAAGACCTCAACATCCTGTGAACAGTTAAATTTGAAGCTCGTTATTTGGATTAAGTACAAGCAAATCTCAACCCTATGGCAGCTTTAACTGCAGGTTTCCAAAGGATTACTTAATTTATATGCTTTGCAGGATCTTTCAGATCTGAGTTATTATTTTGGCTTTTGAAAGTTCCTTGGCATGCGCCCAAGTGTTGGGAACTGTCATTCTGAATTCCGTTAAATTCATTTGTTTGTCTAAATCATTTCTAAGAAGTTTGTCTCACAGATCTAAGCATCCCACAGAGAAAAATCCAGCTGTGATAGAAACCATTAGGATAATGAAAGAAATCTCATTCCTCCAGTAGAATTTCTTCTCTGTAATCACCTTCAGGTGGAGAAGCCAGCTGTCTCCCAAGGCCGTGGAGCTTTAAGGGATTACTGCGGAGAAAAACTGAGAGAGAATAGGTTTAGATTAGGTATTGGGAATAAAGTCTTCCCTGAGGGTGGGGAGGCCCTGGCACAGGTTGCCCAGAGAAGCTGTGGCTGCCCCATCCCTGGGAGTGTTCAAGGCAAGGTTGGATGGGGCTTGAAGCAACCTGGGATAGTGGAAGGTGTCCCTGCTCATGGCAAGGATTTGGAACCAGGTGAGCTTAAAGGTCTCTTTCAACCCAAAACATTCTGTCAGTCTATGAAAACTAAGAAGCTTCACTGTCCACAGTCAGATTCATCTTTGATTTGTAACACTGTGCAGCAAGAGCAGATTCACAAAAGGGACAAAGGCAAAGCCTTTGCCTTTGTAAGATGTGTTCAGAAGGTAAAACACAGCAGGGCCTGACACAAAATGCAGTTTATTCTTCTATTCTGGCAAATATTAATGAGACAGTATTGACATGTTATTCTAAGTCTTGCCCATCAGGCTGCCAGTCATCTACCAGAACTTCATGTGCTGGGGTTTTGCAACCTGCTAAGCAGCAAGGATAAGTCCCTACCTCCCAAACACTGCAGACTAAACACAAGATAAGAGCCCGTGGATGGATTTCCCAAGGGGAACACCAGGAAGCAATGACACAGCTTGGCCAGCTCACATCGGAGCTCAACAGCAGCCTGTCCTTGATAACGGCAGCTCCACAAAAGGCTGTGGACAAGGACAAAGCCCACATCAGGGCTCACAGAAAGGTCACAACACATTCAAAATGTTACAAACAAAACACTTTTTAAAATACATATATATTCCCTTCTTACCAGTTTTGCTGAAAAATTAATTGGTTTCATGTTCACCCTATTGTCAGCCTCACTTTCCATCTCAGAAGTCAGAGGAAAGTCAGAGCAAGTGCCTGTTAGGTCACATCTGACCTTACTCACCTTAACCCCGAGACTGAGACTAATGCTGTGACAGGCCAGGCAGCACAGAGCAGGCAGGTGGGGCCTGTCCTGCTGCCCTGCCACAGTCACTGCCACACCAAAGCACATCCTCGGATCTTTTTCACCTCACCTGTGTAGCTGCAAGCCTGGAATATACGGGCCAGATGGAAGAAGTCGGTCTGTTTGCTTGGAAGGGGCATGACCTCCTCCCAGCGGGTTCAGCTGCTGCTGACGAGGGCAGGATTAACCCCAGTTCTCGCCCTGTGCAAGCTGTAACCTTTTCACAGCCGTGCTACTGTGACCAATGAGCGGCAGTTGAGAAAATAAAAGAAATACTAAATACTAAGAGTACATAATATTGTAAGCAGAAGATGAGATTACAAGTGATAGACTTTTTCTGCAAGGCTAATTGTTCCCCTTGTGGGATTAAACTGATTGATTTCCCATAAGAAACGGTGCCTGGAAGAACTAAGTCAAAACCTCTGGTCTAATGTGAGTCACTTCACTGAGCAGCTGAACAGTGAGATTTCGTTGGTTTTTCCCTTGTGAAATCATGACAGATGTCAGCTGTTGGTACAGTCTGCAAACAAATTTGGCACATTTTTATTTCACACAGTAGGATCCAAGCAATTATACCTATCCAGCAGAGGAGCTCCCCAGACTTCCTTGAGGATTTCAGCATTTATCACCCTCACTCTTGACTCTGTTTACAGTTATGCTTCGTTTTTTGGGTATTGTGTGGCTCCAGAATGCAGACAACTGGAGAGAATTAAGCTGAATATTCCCAATTTATGCAGGTCAAGCAAAGCTTGCCTTTTATCGTTCAGAGATAATTACAGCGAACTAACTCTTTTTGAAAGGCTGAGTTCCACAGATGCTGGCATTAAGATTCAATGATCACAATGGCTCCTGTAGTTGGGTTTCACAGAAGTTTTCCCATTCATTTCAGCCTTAAACTGATAGGGACAGAGGGACAAAGAGTACACTAAGAAATAGGGGATAAGTTGTATGATATCTTATCCCAGTATATTCTTCCAGGATTCATTTAGCCCAATTCATCAGCTGCTGTCTCGCCCCACGTAAAGCATTCCTGCTGTGCTGGAGGTGTTCCATAAGCTACCAGGGGAGAATCCAGAGGGATCAGTCCTCATCTAGCGTAAGAGGCTCTGCCCTGCAAAGTGTAAACTGCGTGGTAAGGGCAAAGCAATGCCAGTAGAATAGCTTAGGGTGTGAGAACAGGATCTCCTGGAGCAGATGCTTTCTCCCTCCTCTCAGGCTGTTCTTCATCACGTCCAGGACTTTTTCAGAAGTGTCTATAGAGCCCCAAAGCATCTCCTCACACCACAGTTCTACTCACTAATGCACAGTTACGGCACTTCTTAGGGACTGAAGGGAGCATCCCCCAGAAGGACATGGAAAATGCAGTGCTTAATTGGGGCTGTTTATCCTGGACAAGAGAGGTGTGTTTAACAGTTTGAACTCTCCCAGTTTCTTGAGTTTATCGGTTCATCAGAGGAGGATTTCCAAGAATCTTTTGAAAACAATTGTGCTTGAACTTTGAGGTGAAATGCTATGAGGTGCTCACCCTGGACAGAAGATTAAACATTCATCATCCATGAGCAAGAAATGAAAAAACTCAGTAATACAAAATGAAGAAACTCCTTCCTGATGTCATAGGCTTTAGCTTACTCCTTATTTTTTTGGTTACTGTAAAGAAACAAATAGATTACTAGGGCTTGCAGGCCAGAATTAAGATGCTTTGGTGTCCAAAACCTGCCATTTCTGGGAGAGAATCTCCTGGGCACCAAGTGAGACCAAAAGCAGGCAAATAACATGCAAATAGAATTTTAAACATTACAATAACAATTCAAGATTGGTCTTCTGAATTACTATGTCTTGTCTTAGTTCTCTCTTAATATTCCCAAAGTTTGCACTTGTGCACCCAGATTGCACAAATATAACAGCACAAATTCCAAACCCTGAACACAGGCAGTGACTTTATTGAATAGGAAAAAAAAAAATCAAAGTAATTGCCAATATTTGTGTTCTAGCACATAAGCGGGAATTCATAATGGTTGCAGGAATGTAACATATCAACCTCCTTAAACAGCCATATCCTGTTTCTTTTGTTTCCTTTTCTGCCTTTGCAGTGAGTGTTGCTACAACACCATCCATCACTGCTCCTTTAATCTGTCAGGCCCTCCAGCCGCCCGCCCGCAGCTCCATACCTGCTCCTCCAGGTCTGAGCTGTCTGGCTTTCCCTCATGTGTGACATTTCAGGTGTAGATGCTCATCCTTTGCAGCTGGAGCTGTGTGGGCAATGAAGGGATCCCCTCTGGACCCCTCCCATACCTGCTCGGCCGGTTGCATGAATAGGTTTCAGTCAAGCGAGATCAGATTTGATAGGTTTTGTCACAGGGCATTCATGCTGGGGACTGAAATGATGGCTAAATGGACACAGTCCAGGCTGAGACAGAGCATGGTGGCTGCAGTCAGAGGACAACATGCATCAACATCCCTCTCCAGAGAAATGCAAGCACATCTTTCCTCTGTTATTATTAGGTTCTTAACACATTAATTTTGTGGCTGATCAGCTGCAGGCTCCTGCCACTGAAAATGTTCCTCTGCTCTCTCCAGAACATTGCCCCAGGATGTCTTCTGGAGCATATTCCTTGAAGAAACTGATGCTGCACAAATGGTAATTTAATTTCCTTTTCCCCCTCATTCCAAGCATCCAGTTACTGGGTCGTGGAAAAGCTGAACCTGAAATAAACCTTTAAAGTACTTTGAAGGATTTGTCATTACTCAGAGAAATAGGTCTGACATTCACTTGCGTGCAAGGAAGTGGAGGGAACAAAATGGGTTGCTCAGAAACTGCCTTGGCTGGGCCAAAGCTCTGTCTTCGGCTCCATCTGGGCAACTCATTTAGGCTGAGAGAGCTGTGTCGCATGATTTGGAGTAGAATTTGCCCTTGCAGCTTAAATAACCGGAACGATATTTAAGAACCTGCAAGGGTGGTTGGTGATACTGCACAAAACCTTATCTAGCAGCACTGAAAACTTTGATCCAAGATTCATTGATGTCAAGAGAAAAGATCCCACTAGTGATGCTGGGAATGTTGATTCAATGAGCAGCTTGGCCATTATCCCAAGTGTCCGGTGGGCATTAGGATAACCAGGGATTCCACCTAAAAAAGGGTCAGGTCTCACTGTTTCTTTTTTAACACATGCGCCCCCATATGTTCTTCAGCCTTTTTCTGCTTTTCTTAGGAAAGGGTATGACCTGACTATGGAATGAAATGCCTTTTGTCTGACAAAATAATAAAAAAAATTTAAAATCCAAGGAGCATGAAAAACAAATGTTATTAACATTGAACTGAAGATCTGCTTCAAGCACAGTATTACACTATGGTCATGAATATATGTCTGTACTTTAATTTATTATTAAGAAAATAGCTCCCATCTACTTCTCTAACCAAGGCACTTAAGAGTCTTCTGCAAACATCCCCAAATATGTCCTTGCACACAGAATAAATGGTGTTTAACAAATAAGTAAGACTGTGGCATCAAATAGTTAAATGACCAGTTCCAAGACAGTCATGTTAGAAATTGTACCCAATCTCCTAGTTCACTCTCCTGCGGTTTAAGCAAAAGACGGATGTGTCTGAAAAATCCACAAGGGACTAAGGGTCCTCTTCTGTTCTATCAATTGTCCTGAAGTCCATCTGGATACACCACTAGTTAGCAGAAAGAGCTAACGATGTTCCACCAAAGATATTTCATCTGTTAAAGGTACCACGCAAAGTAACACTTAGTTGCCAAAGAACAGGATATTTTATGAATGTTTAGGCATGCAAGCTGAGGTGTCACAAGATCAAACAGAACCTAGTGATTCTGATGCTCATAAAATGGGCAGGAAGGGTGACTTGTTCAGCTTTTTTAATTTTTCCACGACTCTTTGAAGATTTAATATGGTTTGGCTGGTTTTTTTTTTAAGTTGTCTTTAAATCTTCACAGTGCTCTAAAGCTCATTATTTATTCTCAGCAGCCCCAGCGTCGACCTGTGGATGGTTCTGCTGAGCTTAGCCAGAGGGTGCCCTGCTGTGCAGCCCTGTGCCATGGCCCCAGCTTGCCTGTTCCCAGGAAAACCTCGCCCGGCCAAAGATCCATCGTTTTTCTTTAGTTCCCAAAACCATTTACTGCTTCCTTCAATATCTTCATTTCAGCACTACTTTTAAAACCATCAGTGTCACTGCCTAGGGAGAGAGAATACAAATACTTGGCACAGGTGGACATTTACTTGTCTGTTTTCATGGATGTGGAGTCAGTTGTGCCTGTTCAGAATGTCTCAGGAGAAGCATGAATAGTTTAAACATGTGTTGAAGGAAGATTTTTAGTTTATGGGTCCCCAGGTACTATTCCAAGTTGTGCTTTTGTAGAATTTCTCAAATAGGTGTACTATTGTTCTTCCTAAAGGAGACTGAAAAAATAATTGAGGACAGAAGGAATATTCTTCAGAGCACACTTTGCAGAGGAAGTGAAATTGCTGAGTTAGTGCCGGAGGCAGCCCAGCATGGCTCCAGCCCCTCACCCACCTGGCTCCCCAGGAAGCCACAGGCCAGCCATGCTGCAGCCACACAAATCATCCAAGAGAGGGTCAGTTTAGATTAGATATTGGGAAGAAATTCTTCCCTGTGAGGGTGGTGAGGCCCTGGCACAGGCTGCCCAAAGAAGCTGTGGATGCCTCATCCCTGAAAGTGTTCCAGGCCAGGTTGGATGGGGCTTGGAGTAAGCTGGTCTAGTAGAAGGTGTCCCTGCATTTGGCAGGGGGTTGGACTAGATAAGCTTTAAAGATGCCTTCCAACTCAAAACATCCCATGATTCTATCAGAGATGGATATATAGTGCTCTTGAAATGCTACAGAAAGCTTTAGCGTCTTGGTGGTTCATAAACTGAAGCTGGGATGGAGCAAGCACATAGCTGAGTTAACAGCAGAGAGGTTTCTCTGCATCCTGCAGTCACTGAGCATCAACTGCTGATGACTCACTTGGAAATGATTTGTTGGCAGCTTGTCCCCAGCCAGCATGCAGCCTCCATCCCACCACTCCCACTGACCCCCCGGCTGCACACACCAATCTCAATGCTGTCAGGCAGGGATGAAATCCAGCTGACAACAATAGATACCACAGGAAAAAATCCCCCAGAGTTTCTGTTCCTCTGAGGGATTTGACAATGGAAATAGGGGAAGTCCCTTCTCTGGACTTGGCAAAAAAATTTGGACAGTACTGTCAGGAAAATATTCTTCACTGAATGAGTGATGCAGCTTATTAGGTCTTTTCTGTATTTTTGTGACTAGGAAGACAGAATTAATGAGTAAGAGGCTCTTACAGCTGGTGTCCAACTCAACAATTACAACATGCTGAGGGAAGCACACTTTTTCTTTCTTCCCTTTTGGACAACCAAAGATTATGGTATTTTTAGCCCCACAGGGAGTTTTCTCTGTAATGATGTAAGGTTCCTGCTAGCTCGTCTGATTTGTTCGCCCACTGTAAAAGCTAAAAAGAGACTAAATTGACCACCCCATCATGCCTGAGCCTCAGCTCAAGGCAGGATGTCAGGAAGAGACTTTTGGCTGCTGAATCAATCACACCCAAGCAGAGGAGAAGGCAGGACTCAGAACCCAAACAAACCACAAAGCCTGATTCTGGTTTGAACTGAACCCCTCCTAACATATCTCTATTTATGGAGCTGTTTGATGTTAGACAGAATATTAAGCTACTTTATGGCTACTTCATTTGAGAGGAAATATGTGATGACCTAAATCCACAAATTATACCCAGGTGGCAAATTCACTTTTTGTGTTTTTAGAAGCCTTTTTCCCATAATCCTTCTCATGGATGGCTGATTGGCAAGGCTGGATCCCTGGCTGGTGTCAGCCTGCGTAGTTGTGTCCTTTGTATTCATCTCTGCTGATTTGTGCCAGCTAACAATTTATTTGCCATTATACATGCCATCCCCAGTAATTTCAAGTTCTAGTGTTGGATGGAGCTTGGAGCGATCTGGTTTAGTGAAAGATGTCCCTGCTTATGGCAGGTGTTTGGAATGAGATAAGCTTTAATGCTCCTTTCAACCCAAACCACTCTATGACTCTGTGACTCTGTAGCTAGAAATCTAGAAATCTCCCCTTCTCCCAGCTCCCACTCCCAGAGTTGTGTAACTCCACTATAAAGTGTTATCAGGAAGGTTTTTTCTGTCTCTGTTTTTTCATCTCATAGGCAACCAAATCACATTCACATAAAGCTTTCTATGCAAAAAATTAAAGTAATTTCCTTTGAGCATTCATTTGAGGCATGTTAGTTTATAAAGAAACCTATCTCTCTTCCATCGCCCTTCCCAGGCACTTCCTTTTCATTCCTGGCTGGTGTGTCAGTAGGAAATGCAGGTGCCTCAACCTTCGACTGCTGGCACCCATCACTGTGGGAGAACAAAAGTGTGAAGTTGTAGGCCTAGAACAGTCAGCCCAATGGTTTTCTAAATCTTCCCAGCATGGAAAGCTTGCAGCTTCTAATTATAGATGCTAAGCACTCTTAAAAAAAAATTAATGGTTTCCTATTGTTGTATAAAACATAGAGGGTCAATTCCTGATGTGCTGTGAGCCAGCATCACCCTGGGGACTTAACAAATGGCTGCTGTGCCCTGCCGAGCATGGGGACACTTCCAGGGTGCTTTGTATAAAACTTGGGTTTTCCTTGTTGGACTCATGGTCCCTCCTCTGCTGACCCACTCACTAAAAGCAACGGGACATTTTAGGTGGATGTTCACAGACAGATACGAGTTCCAGGTAATACGTCCTGCAAAGATGCCCCCAAATAATTTTGGGGTGTAGAAAAGACCTTCCTGGTCCATTGGAAGTGCCTGAGAATGCAGTTTCTGAGTGAGGCTGGAGCCTAAATGGGATTTACTTTTGCTGAACTCACTGAGGGGCCCCTAAAGACTTTGTATTGGCTACAAGCCAACCCATGTGAGCATTCCTGTCAGTGTGGCTTTCGGAGCAGGCCAGGAGCAGTAATGGATTGCTTGCAATATTTCCCAGGCATTTGGTTTATAGTCACTGAAGACAAAGTATATTTGGTTTCTAATGAATCAGGGATGTTTCTCAGCATAATGAAGTTCCTGCCCTTGTTTTTTCTTTTTGTAGCCCAGAATTACATGACATACAAAACCACCCCATTTGTTTTGCATTGTCTGGAAGTAAATTCCCCCCTAAGACCACCACTGAGCAGATACTACCACGGAGGCCAGCCCCGCTCCCACGTTCCTGTCTCCCTGGACCCCCAGCCCTGGCTTATCTCGCTGCAGGGCATTAGTAGCTGGGTGATGCTGGGTCCGGTCATGCAGTGTCCACCCCATGCAGGCACTGCACACACTTCCTGGCATGGTGTAATGGTGTATCCCATACAGGCACCGAGCCCCAGTTCTGTCAGGAATGTGTCACTCTGATGCCACAGGACATGTTTAGTCCTAATTTCCATGGGCCTCTTTTGGCCAGATATGCCCCATGCTCCATCCCACGGGACAGCTGGATGTGTAAATGCCTGTAACATTTCTGGGTGAGTGCAAATGCATGTGCTTTGTTGAGAATAGTGCTTTATCTCATCCAGAAGCAAAACACAACTATGTCATTAACTGTGATCATAATAAATAATAAATCATATGGTGAATAAAATCATATGGTGGATGTGAGCGGGATATTCTGGTTGGGGACTTTTAGTGTATGGAGATTTTTTTGTGGCAGTAGTTCCTGTTTCTATGCCTGAGAGAGTCAGAGTTGTTCAGCTTTGAGAAGAAGAGGCTCTAGGGAAACTCACTGCAGCCTTACAGTATTTGAAGGGTGTTCATTAAAAAGAGGCAGAGTGACGTTTTACAGAGGCAGATAGTGATAGGACAAGAGGAAATGGTTTAAAATAAAAGAGGAGAGTTTTAGATTTGACATTCGTAGGAAATTCTTCCCTGTGAGAGTGGTGAGGCATTGGCACAGGCTGCCCAGAGATGTTGTGGCTTTCCCATTGCTGGAACTGTTCAAGGCCAGTTGGGTGGTGCTTAGAGCAACCTATCTGTGGCAGGGAATTGGAACTGCATGATCTTTAGTATCTCTTCCATCCCAAACCACTCTATGATTCAATGATTATCCATCTGTGGGGCTAATGGTGGAGTGTTTTGTCACCGGGGCAGCTCTGTGGACCCTGGTGTGTTCCTTTGAGCCAGCTGCAGTCCTGGCTTGTCTTCCTGCCCTCCTGGGAGTAATTCAAGCCAGGACAGATGGCAGACCTGGCCCCAGGCAGGAACTGGTATGTCCCCCTTCCTGGTGACTCCAGGGCCAACAGATGGAGACTGGAAAACGTATTGTGAGATGGAGAGAAGGAAGACTCGTTTTCCAGGTTGCAAAGCTGAGATGTGTAGAAATGAAGTGACCTGACAGGGGCCTTTGGGGACAAAAGCGTGGTCCATGTGTTTCAAATTGCAATCCCCTGAATTCATACAAACCCATCCTGCCTGCTCCCTGCGTCCAGCAATAGTGGTGCCTTGGGAGCCAGCACCACTTCGGGAGGAGCAGCAGGAGTCAGCCCGGAGGGAATGTGCCTGGAGAGGTTGGGAGCTCCTCTCGGTGCTCCCTGATCTTCCAGCTGGGTATTTCCAAAGCACACAGAGAATCAAGTATGCTGCGATGGATGTTTTCCACACAATGCCTGCTTGCCAGGACTTACAGCCTGTGCAGGGTCTCCATTTCTTTCAGTGTCTGGAAGTCATGTTAGGAGCACCTGCTTCTCTTCACAGACAATAACTAACACACAGTCCTATATTTCTGCTGCATTTAATGAAGGGATTACTCCCTAAAGGACTCAGTACAAAATTCTGGTGTTGTTAAAGTTGTGCCAATATTTTACTCACAAATCTTTGGTTCCCATCGAAGTTAGTGGAAAGATGGCTTTTAGCTTGCTGGGGCTGTGCTGGGGCCCTAAATTGAGTTCACTTCAGGATAACCCTGAGGAAACCTTTTTTTTGTTAAATGTGGAAAGAATCATATATTCCACTTGCTGTGATTACCAAGGTAAAAATATAAGTGTTTTTTATGTTTTAGCTTTAGGCTTTCTGCTTTTTTGCTCTAGGACCAGGTGCTCACAAATGTATGTATGCTGGTCTACACTGTTGGTATAGTGCTACTATTAATAACAACCTGACCAGAAAAAAGAATCTGATCCTGTTAAGAAACATGTTACACAATGCTCAATGTATCCTATCTTGAGTTGAACCCAACCAACCTTGATTAATTTGTGTTTGACTACTTAATCTACAGTTGTAAATAAATTCAGGGCAACAGCAGTTCTACAGGATCTGAGTTTCTAATAAATTCATAATAATATTTCATTTAAATGAATGGGTCTTCAGCTCAGACATATTTTTTTACTTTTGGTATAAACTCAAAGGATCATAAGGATTTGTTCTTTATTTAGTCCTTGAGCCTAACCAGCAACTTTTTTGTGTGTGACTTAACGCTTTTTTGTGTGTGACTACAGCCAAAAGGGACGTTATAAATCTCCAACTGCAGCATTTTGGGTATCAGAGGCTGTTTTTACAGCAGATGACAAGTTCAGGTTGCCACTGGAGCTGTTTATTGGGAATCCTGTTAGTTAAATGCTGAAGATATGCTTTGTGTTTACATCACTTGGTTGTACTGGGCTGTGCTCACCCTGACTAAACACAGTTTATTTTCTGCTGCTGCCCTCTCCTTCCCTTCCAGCTGTTTGCATTGCTGTGCCCCAGCGTGAAATGCATGGAGGCGTTTTAGCCAGAACCCCCAAATTCCTGTCACCACCTTCACGGTGGTGGCAGCTGTGAGTAGTCCTGGCTTGGAAGAACAACACCAAGAGGCTGGAGCCAGCAGTGCCGACCTCAGCTGCTGAATCCTGGGGAGCAGTGCAGGGAGCAGCTCCTTCACTACCCTTCCCCATGGCTGGAAAGTGCCTGTGGAATTAGTCACTCACATGGCTCCTGTGAGCAGCTCACTCAGCCTCTTTGCTTGCTTTAGTCTGGAGAGTACCTCAGTAAATAAAGCTTTGCCAACTTGTCTCAGCTCACTGCTGGCCCCACGCAGTGACTCACTGCTAATTATTTCTTTGAGGAAATCAGAGGTGATTCTTAAATGTGGATTTTTACTGGCACAGACAACACACAAGTCTGGATTCCGTTTCACCCAGGAACCCAGACATCGCAGAGAGGACAGGCCTGGACAGGGACCACAATCAAGGAAGGTGTCCCTCTGCATGGAAAACAAGTAGGTTTCTAAAAGGAGCCCAGTGGGTGCACCAGTGGTGACAGGATGGGCTGGGGAGGGCAGAGGTGCAGGGGGCCCCAGCTGCTTGCCATGAAAGAGCAGGGAACACGTCCTCACTTGTCATCACTTCACTCCAGGGTTAGCATCCTCGTCAAAGGGAGCTTGCTGGCTCCGCTGCAAGCATCCCCTTGTACAAAGAGCTCCACGCAGTCAGGCTTCTCTGTGTTGTGCCAAGCGCAGGGTGGTTGTGCAGGGGCCGAGGCAGGCCACAGCCCTTTGCCCTGCCTCCTCCTCCCTCTCCCTGTGGCACACGCGGCTTCCTCCTGACAGAGTCAAAGAATGATTTGAGTTGGAAGGGACCTTAAAGATCATCTCAGTCCAACCCACCCTGCCATGGACAGGGACACCTTCCACTAGACACCAGGTTGCTCCAAGCCCTGTCCAACCTGGCCTTGAACACCTCCAGGGATGGGACAGCCGCAACTTCTTTGGACAACCTGTGCCAGGGCCTCACCACCCTCACAAAGAAGAATTTCTTCCTAATATCCAATCTAAAACCAACCTCCCTCAGTTTGAAGCCATTGCCCCTTGTTCTGTCACTCAAGGCCTTTGTCCATAGCCCCTCTCCAACTCTCTTGGAGCCCCTTTAGGCACTGGAAGGGGCTCTAAGTTCTCCCTGGAGCCTTCTTTTCTCCAGGCTGAACAACCCCAGCTCTCCCAGCCTGTCCCGAGAGCAGAGGAACTCCAGTCCTCAGAGCATCTTTGTGACCTCCTGTGGAACTCCTGTAACAGGTCCATGTCTTCTTGTTGGAAGGACCAACACATATGTTCTTGTCTTCATCCTCTGCAGAAACAGAGCAAGGGTTTCCCTGCCTCAGCTTTGCACCCCAGTAGTTCCTAGCAGCTCTCTTTGGGCCCCAGCTCCCTGCTTTGTTTTCCAAACTGCTCTTTAATAAAGTCAGGAGGACTTAGAGAGGCAGAAATGCACTTGACTCCAGCTCCAGACAGTATCTTGCAAACTTAGGAGCACTGGGACCTTATTTCTGATCTCTGAGGTGGAGAGCAGATGTGAGCAGGGACTTCAAGCTCTCCTGATAATTTAGTGTAACAGTGGTGTTGGCAAGAGCCAAATTGCTAACTTGGTTGTGAATGAAAAAAATCACCTTGCCAGACCATTGCCATGAAAACTCTAAGAGCAATGAAAACAGACTGGTCTGGAATGAAACCCACTCATTGTATCAGAATCATCTTGTGCATATTCATTGCCAAGTATGTTGGCTTTTGGGTTATTTGACGAAGTATGGCCTCAGCTGCTCTCTGCTGTTTGGCAACATGTCAGGAGAACATGGAAAACAGGGAATCCTATTCCACAGACTTTTAGAAAGAAGGTTAAAAAAAAAGGGGGGGGAAAGAAAGACAAAGCGTATTTTATATAATTTAAAAAATATTTTTAATAGTAGTAATGATGCAAGCAAGCAATTGGATGGATTTTGTGTGATTTTTATTTCCTGGCTACAAATGGGATTTTTTTTTTGTGGGGGAGAAAGTTCATAAAGCCTCTCTGCTATTTATGCCTTTGACCTCTGCATTACCCCACCTGTGGCTGGGATGACAGATGTACATCCATGCACTTGGAATTGTGAGGTTAAAAGGAAAAGTGACTCATTCAGTTTGAAATGCCCAGGGAAAAAATCCCTTCAGAGTGAGAGAGGTGTTAGACCAGCAGCTGAATTTTGGCCAGTTGCTGGACTGAGTTGTGGGTTAGTGCTGTGCATCCATGGCTGCTTTGGGATGGGCTTTCCAGACTAAGTCCTTAGGGGCACAGGTGCTCACTTCTGTTGAGAATGGGTGGGGACAAACAAACCCCAGCTGCACAAGTCCTGCCAGGACGCACAGCATGGTGCTGGAACAGAAGCAGAGTTGGATGTAAAAGGACTGAAGGAACCCTTTTTCTGTGCCTACTGTGGGAGAGGCCCCAGCTGGTGAGGATGTGTCACGCAAGCTGGTCTTTTTAGGGAAGAGACACAAAGTAAAAGGCCTTTGACAGTCTTTTGTTTACAATTCCACTTTTTGGAACACTAGGCATGATCTCTCAGTTTCTGTGGTTTGTAACTAGTGTTTGAAATCAGGCTTTTCCTCTCTGTGCTTTTGGTTTTAAAAAACCCCCTATTTTTAGGGAGGAAAAGTAGCATTTACAACTCTCTCTATGTAAATCAGTTTTACTATAACCACTCTGAAGACAGCTTCATCCTCTTGGTCACAGTCCTGTGCTGGGGACGTGTCATGTAATAACATGGAGGAGGAGGGGGCAGCTTGAACTACAGAACTATCCCAAGACAGGTAATCGTCACTTTTGATGCTGTAAATGAATGGACTGGAAACAGAACTGCAACTGCAGAGCTGACCACCGTTACTTACATCTGGTTTACACCCTTTGATCCATTGATTTCAGAGCTCTTTCCTGATGTCAGGCAGCTCTCAGCTGCCTGAGCAGCCTGGGGTGTCTTTGGGTTTGGTATCAGCATGAGAACCCTCATGGGCTCTGCCTGCCTGTCCAGAATGGTGTTGGGCTGTTATCACCATACCCTGGATCTCTGTAAGGCTGGTCCTTTAATTTGTTTCTCTTTTTGATCCAGCACTTACAGTATTCTTGCCTGCCCACATGCTTGGATCCCCTCGTCAGTCACAGACAGAGCCCTCTGTCCTGGGCAGAGGGGAAATTGCATGTTAATGTGGAAAATACCAATAATGTTGTTGGATTTTGTTGCTACGGGAACAGGAGTTGCCCGTTGTGAAGGATGCCCAGAATTCTGTCTTTAAACAATGACATGGAAAAAGAATGAGACACAAAAGGCCAAGAACTGCTCTGTGGGTTAGTTTTCTGTTTCTTTTGACCTTTAACTATAAATTGTCCCTCTTATGACTGTCTCATAATATAATCTTATATCATACAGAATTTCTCATGCTCTTGCATTAACAAATGGGATGACATATTCCCCTCTTCTCTCTCTGTGTCTTTCTGTGAGTAAAATACTTCTTCGAGAGATGAAAGATACTATTTGCATTCAGCCCACTTAAATATCTTGTGTTAATGTACTAATGCATAAGCGTCTGCAGTCTGCACCCAGATGTCAGCTGTGATGGCTTTTCATCTTTCAGTCTGATCATTGGGTTGCTTTTATTTAGGAAATAGTAGGAATCAAAGAGGAGGTGAATGATTCTGTGGTTAATGAGCACATCTGGAGCTATGAAAAAGCCAGGCTATGAGGGAGTAGGAAGGTCAAACTGCCCCACACATGTCCTGCAGACAGCAGGCCGCCGCTGAGCTCCTTGGTGCTGGTGGAGGTACTTTAAATGGCCAGGGCTGATTCCCACTGATGCTGACAGAATGGAGCTCAGTGCCATCCCCAACTCCAGACCCAACATTCTCTGTCCCCAAACTCCTTTTCCACCACTGGAAACCACCCTCTGCTAGTGTATAGATGGTTTCATGTGTTTAGAACAAACTAAGTTCCACAACTTTGCAGCCAGGCCATGGCAAGGAGCCAGCTCCCCTAATTTCTTCATTGGGACATTTCCACCTGCACAAATGAGAGGCAGGTCAGTGCAAGGCCTTGATGCTCCAGTTCAGCTGCCATCCCAGCTGTGTCAGGGCACAGAAAACACCCAGCAAGAAGTGGGTCCCAACAGGGCCCATGATGAACACTCAAAATGACTGTTTCTTCAAAGCTGCTGGGAGTTTGGTCTTCTGCTGGCTTACGGCATGCACATCTGTGATGCATCACCAAAACACACAGCCAAACACCAGGTCAGTAGAGAACGAGGAACACAGAGCTTGTGCTAGCACAGAGGAGAGGTTTTCCAAGGCAGGGTGGGGCAATTACGCCACGACTCCCTCAGCTTCGAGCCAGAGGCCTGTGACAGCGGCGCTGAGCAAAGCCTAGGCTGACTGAGTCAGCCTTATCAGCTGGGGCCGTGCCAGAGGGAGCAGGTTATGGATGGGCTGCCAGGGCCTCCTGGCATGGCCTGCCAGCACTAGGTAGCTTCACAGCTGCTGGCCACTTTCCACAGGAGTTTTGGGAATGCTTTTGAAAAACTGTGCAGGGAGGTTGTATTAAACACCCTGCCCAGCTGACAGGAATGTCTTCTCAGCACCCGCTAAATTCCTGCTGTGTTTTTAACCTGTTCATTAACCACTGCACTGTGTGCCTATGTTAGCTGTCAGAAGCTGTCTTAAATTTCTTTTTTACTTTGTCTCTCAAGAAGGAGTTCAGCCCCGGATGCTCTGCTCTCTCCCAAGGGGTGGGAGTTACATGCAGAGTGTGTTTCAGGCTCTGCTCATGCTGAGCAAGTGGCTGATGGTGACCATGCTGTGGGAGAGAAGGGAAGGTTGGACCCAGAGCAGGGCGCAGTGGATCCTCCCAGCTCAGCAATGCTCCAGGATGCACATATGGGGTGTGCAGGAGACCCCATTCCTTCTCTCTCTGCATGATTCCTCTCTGCTTCCTTCACACCTTCCTTCCACAGCCAATCCAAAGTCAAGGCCAGGAGGAGGAGGAGGGAGAGGAGCTGCTGGTTAGCTCACAGTCAAAAGAGGGACTGGGATGCACAGAAATGTGCAGGCAGTTATAGGATGAACTTTGGTGTCTATTCACTTTGCCTTTCTTGAGAAAGTGTCCCTAAGACTATGAAAATAAATAGTCCTGCTGTGTCTCAATTGTCTTTTCAGCCAACAGAGTCTGTGATGCAACTCCTGGCTCAGTGGTGTGAGGTCAGGCACAGAGCAGCTAACGCTGACTTCCTGCTCACCTGAATTCCCACCCAGAAAGTGACTACGCTAGTTAAAGTAAATTAATTTAGAAACAGGTTCTTTCAGGCCACACAGTTTCTGTAAGTCCCTGGGGAGCGATGCCAAAGGGGAGCTAAATCTTTCCTGCTCATTGTTTCATGGCTGACCTGTCAAAGTAGGAACAAAGGCTACATTTAGCAGGGGCTGTGACAGCAACTGATGCCACATGGACCTCATTCTGCTTGTCCCAGTGATTCACAGGGGCTGTCACAAACCACCCTCCCTTCATAGCTAGCAGATTTCCCTTTCAACTGAATCAGATTAATCTGAAATGTTTCTGTCAAGATAAGGAGAGTAACCATGGTGTTACCTATCTGGATGGGTGAAAGCCTATTATTAATCTCACTGATTCTGTGTTTCACTGTCAAACTGCTGAGTCGGTCACTGGTCTGTATCCATATATATTTAACACTTTTAGGGATTGTCAGAGACTGAAATACTGTAGTTTATGACTTCAACATTTTCATGAAGGACTTTTAAAACTGTATTGAAAAAGCTGCAGAGAAGACCACCGCACCCTGAAAGGGGCCCTGCCTGAGGCCTTACCCCGCTCACTGATGAAGATAACTCTGGGCTGGGGACATTCACAAAGCCTGAGCTTAACACCTCCAAGGTAGAGACCACAGCCCCAGGGCTATCAGCTGCCAGGCTGGCACAGACCCTCCCACCAAAGGGTGGGGGGAGAGAGGCTTTGGGTGTGTGCTGGAAAAGCCTCTGGTCAGGGGCACAGTGACTGCCCATCCTCCACTGTGCAGAGGAGCCCAGCTGAGGGGCCCTTCACCCAGGGGGGAAAAGCTTATCCACAGCAGAAGGGGTGACATGGCCCAGCAAAGGGCCCCCCCCAAAGGGGTCCCCAGACCCTGCACCAGAGCACCAGAGATGATGCCACAGACCCTCAGTGTTGCAAGGGACAGTGACAGGCTGGCCCCTGCAAGGGAGACACGTGGGCGTTCCCACCTGGCCCAAAGTGTGCACTAATCCCCGGGATTCTGTACTCTCCGGCGTGTGGCCGCGTGGCCACGGTGGTGACGAGGGACCCTCACCACCAGAAGACCAGATGGAGGGGAGCAACGAGACGTCGCTGGGACCCCTGGATGGGTGATATGCTCCCACCTAACCCCTGTCACCTCTCCCTGTCCCCCCACTGCCCACACACACTTCTTTCTCTATGTCTTTCTCTCTTTCTTTTTTCTTCTCTTTGCCTCTTTTACTATTAAATAAAAATACATCAATTTTTTGGCACCAACATTTAACCTCATTTGGTTTTAATCTCGTTTTTGGGAAGATTTTGAACCTTATCAAAGTTCTGTCCAGTTTATGCACAGAGACTTAGTTTTCTTTGCTCTTCTGGGTTTAAACCGGATTGTAACAGGGATAAAGCCAAGATGGTTGGGTTTTGCAGAACACAATTCCATTCTTTGACTTTAAAATAAGCATGGCACATATACTAAATACAGAAATACCCATTGTTTTCCAGTTGGGTTATAACAGAATTGCTGGAACTGTTAAATCTAATTTCTGCATTTTTTGCTAGTTACTTTGTTAGTACCCAACTATGTGTGGCAGATGCTGGTATTGTGTTAGATTTGTGTAACGTATAGTGTAACGTATAGTGAAATATATTGCTTACATGTGTAGCCACAATATGTTGGCAGAATGTGAGTTTTTATTTCAGTCTGATGTGAGGTAACAAGTACTTTAATATTATCCAATGCTGCTTCCTTGGCTAGCCAAGACTCTTCCCTTCGAGGGCAATAACCATTTTACCACAGCCAGTGGAGCTAGCACAGCTACTTGGAGGCGCGAATGGATTTATTCTGAGCACCTACAGCAAGAAAAGTGTTTATTATTTAAACGTTGAGTGTGAGCTGTGGAGGTTTTTAGGCTGGAAATGGATGCTCGGGAATGCAGGGATAGAGAAGGCATGCAGCCCCTCAGCCTGCTCCAGAGGGTGAAGCAGGAAGCTGATCCTGGATCCGGGCTCGGCGTGCTCCCTCCCGGCCGCTCCGGGAATCGCAGCCCGGCCCGGGCCGGGGGCCGGCGGCGGGGCCGGGCCGGAAGCAGCGGCGGGGTCCGGCCCCGGCACACGGCTCTGGCTGCCGGTCACTGGCTGCGGGGAGGGCCGGAGGGGCCCGCGGGGCTCGCTGCCCGGCTGGGCTGGGCTGGGCTGGGCTGGGGGACATGGCGGGGCGCAACCAACGGGGTTAATAGAGATGATGCACAAAGCATAGAGCGGTGTTTTGCCCGGTGGGAAGGGGGGCTGAGCGGTCTGGTCAGCAGCCAGGGCCTGGGGGAGAGCAGCTCTAGCCTTCCTTCAGGGAAGGGATCGCAGGCGAAGCACTCGGTGAGGACAAAGCCCAGAGGTGCCAGGAGAGCTGGGCAGCAGCACGAGGCGAAGGTGATTCCAAAGGATGCCAGGAGAGCTGGGCAGCAGCACGAGGCGAAGGTGATTCCAAAGGATGCCGGGGAGCTGGCCAGCAGCACGAGGCGAAGGTGATTCCAAAGGATGCCAGGAGAGCTGGGCAGCAGCACGAGGCGAAGGTGATTCCAAAGGGTGCCAGGAGAGCTGGGCAGCAGCACGAGGCGAAGGTGATTCCAAAGGATGCCAGGAGAGCTGGGCAGCAGCACGAGGCGAAGGTGATTCCAAAGGATGCCGGGGAGCTGGCCAGCAGCACGAGGCGAAGGTGATTCCAAAGGATGCCAGGAGAGCTGGGCAGCAGCACGAGGCGAAGGTGATTCCAAAGGGTGCCAGGAGAGCTGGGCAGCAGCACGAGGCGAAGGTGATTCCAAAGGATGCCAGGAGAGCTGGGCAGCAGCACGAGGCGAAGGTGATTCCAAAGGATGCCGGGGAGCTGGCCAGCAGCACGAGGTGAAGGTGATTCCAAAGGATGCCAGGAGAGCTGGGCAGCAGCACGAGGCGAAGGTGATTCCAAAGGATGCCGGGGAGCTGGCCAGCAGCACGAGGCGAAGGTGATTCCAAAGGATGCCAGGAGAGCTGGGCAGCAGCACGAGGTGAAGGTGATTCCAAAGGATGCCAGGAGAGCTGGGCAGCAGCACGAGGTGAAGGTGATTCCAAAGGATGCCGGGGGAGCCGGGCAGCAGCGTGGGGCCAACGCTTCACCAGTCCCACATTAGAAACCACATGGCTGCCCTGAGACAGCTCCTGTGAAATAAACAGTGCCACACTGACGCAGGAAACACTTTGCACAACATGGCTCTGAGTTTAACAGAGATTGGACAACACTCTCAGATACCTCACGGGATTCTTGGGGTTGTCCTGTGGAGGGTCAGGAGCTGTACTCAGTCATCCTTGCATGTCCCTTCCAGGTCAGGATGGTCTATGATTCCAGGGGAACTTTCCAACAGCCCAAGAGTGTCCTCTAATTTCTCGCAGCAAAATGATGCTGAAAGTGGTGTGGAAGGGGCAGCTCCAGGCATGTGAGGCCCCGCTGGGAGCTGGGCAGTCATGGCCGCATTCCTGGCTGCCCTTGGCTGCCCATGGGCAGTGTGTGCAGTGGGGTGTAAAGCCACAGCAGCAGAGCTGTGCCACAGGCTGCGCCCTCCAAGGAAACTGAACACAAATACTAGCACTGCCCAGCGTGAGCAATCTCATTTTTGACTTCCCAAAATCATTACAGGGACAGCAAGTTAGGCCACAATACCAGGACTGGATTTGCAACTAAAATAACTTCATCTCTTGGGACCTGAAACTTTGCTAATTAGAGTCTTTCTCCTGGAATTGTTAGGGGTTTACAATCTGTATAAACTGAGAATTTATCTGTAGGGCCAAAATTATTCACCTTGTGATGAATTTCCTCTGTCACACCCATAGGTTCAATACAAGCCAGATTGAGCAGAGTGGAAATGAAGATTTATTTTTTGATCTTTTAATGTGCTTCTTGAATTACAAATGAGAAAATACAGTTTAATTTTCTTCTGAATTTCCATCCAGCTCTACAGCAAGTAAAAGTCAAGGGACATTTTTATGTTAAAGCAAGTATTGCTATTAGCCTCTTGGTTGTATTAATACATATTTTCCAAACATATTATTTTTTTTTTATTAACCATAGAGCTTTAAATCTTCATTAACCAGAATAACTCAGTTCAGTAATTGCTAAATAGAGCTGAAGTGAAGACATATATATAACAAAGAGCAGACTAGAACATAAAACCACACAATTATATCATTGCAATTATATCAGGAGTTATGAAAATGCCTGTAAAGAACACTGGAATCTGTTCAAATGTCAGAAATTGTTAAATGCATATACTCTTTACAGAGATGCAGTTTCATTTCTTGCAGTAGCAGTTTAAATCCATTGCCTGCGTACTTCTTTTTTTTTCTCCTTGATGATTTTCTAATGTAAGAGAAGAACACAGCCCATACTGATTTAAGCTCTTTGACTTATTTAAATGTGCTTAGAAAATGTGGAGCTGAAAATGCTTCCACACACACTGTTTACAGTAGAACCAGTTATTGTGGGAGAAATCTCTGCCTCTGCACTTCCCCAGATCATGCCAGAAATGAACTGTCTTGTGTATCCTATCACAGGCAGAGCAAGAAAAAGTGTTTGCTCTGGAATAACACCAGCAAGTGAATGGTGTGACTTTACCTATGGAGTTGTAGCATGGGCATATGTAGAAGATGTATTTTCCCTTCCAGCAGCTGCAGTGAAAGGAGTTCACTGCCTTATTTAATACCTCTACATGAACATCCATGCTCAGGCATTCACTGTTTACTTATGCTGAGTATACAGTGCACACACTGTGCCTCTTCTTCTGCCTGGGAAGGAATAAAGATCTACTGTTCAAGTCAGACAAATATTTTTAAAATCAAGTGATGTGCCAGAAAGGATTTCAGGAACTCCAGAAGTTAACAATTCCATCACTGAGTTTGCTGTGCAGATGTTGCTGCTCAGAGGAAGGATCAGGACTCATGCTGCCAGTGTTGCCCTGATCCAGCACTGAAATGGGGATTCAGAAAAGATGCTTTGCAGGAGCAGCTCCAGATCAGGCAGGAGAGGAGGCACCTCTGGGAAGAAGACTGACCCTGTCCCCTTCTGGCCTGGGTGGCTGTGCGTGAACCATGAATGATACAAAACATAAATGAAGGTATGTTATGTGAGAATGATGAGAAGCTAAAGGACTAAGTACTTTGTAGTTGGAGGAAAGATACGTTTGCTTTGCTTGCTGGCTGCTGGCAGACCTGGAGGTCATGAGTCTGTCAGAGTGGAACTTATACCTGTGATCAGTCAAATTTAGGAAGGATGTTGTCATCCTCCCTAGGATCTCAATTCTGAGATCTGAGATTTCAGAATCTCAGCACAAAGCTAATGAGCCCTCTGCACAACCATTTTTCATCAGGTGGGTTTCCTTTCCAAGGTGTCTGTAAATTTTGTTGTGTGTAAAGACAGGATGTGAAAAGCCAGCACAGGCTGATGCTGAATGAGTAAGGACACAGAGCTGAGAGTGCTGGAGCCAGTCAGCAGTGCAACCGCAGAGCTTGCAAGCAGCATTTGCCCAGGCTGCTCTCTTTAGTACAAAAAAACCCAAACGCAGTGACCCTTTCCTCATGTGAGAAATCTTTTTTGGATAAATACACCTCAGTTCCATGTGGAAAACCCACACACATAGCAGGAGCTATGCCCAGCAGATGATTGCCACCTAAAGCGCAGTGGCTGCAAATTATCATCTCTCCAGAGAGAAATATTTCATCCTGATCTGACTTCAGACTGATTCAATATTTTGAATCAACATTTTTTTTAAATGTCTGGTTTTTCATCCACTAATCAGTAGCCTAAATAAAGTAAAGGTTGAGATTTTTGTGGGTTTTTTTCATGGGTTTGTAATGTCTTTTACCCATATTTCTTAACTACATCTTTCTCTAAACCTAAAAGGAATAACGCAGCTGGCTAGCCTTTCCTATTTCTGGATTTGATTTATGCTGGAGTCTGCGAAGGAATGACTCATAGAGCCTTTACAGAGCCTCGTACAGAATCTGTGTTGAAATCCAGGGCATGCAGAGAACGGTCTGCCCAGTGCAGTGTGGGATGACCCAGTCCTCTTCCACATTCCCTCTTATTACTGGACCTTATTATGCAAAAAGCGTGCTTCTCCTCCACAAACCCCTATGTTAAATGTGTCACAAGCTTAAATCCCTTGCAAGTTGCTTTCTGAGCTTCAGGCAGGGTGATCTGTGTTATTTCAAAGTCTTCATTCCTTTACCTAGCAGTGAAAATCACTGTTCTGTGGAGAACACAGGGGTTGGGTGGGCAATACTCAGAGGTGCCCGCTTGCCAGCCACCCAGGGACATTCCACTTCACTTACACCCCAGCTGTGGTGACAAAGGGAGATGGGAATGTGTCTTTCTGCAGAAATCAGCATCTTCCTCAGGCTCCAACCACTTAGAATATTTCCTTCTTAGTTCAAACAGGGAACACAGGGTGATCCATCATTCCTTCTAGCCAAGTTTATAAAAGAGTTTATTCATTTGCTGAGGCAAGGGCCAAGTTTTGATTAAAAACCATAAAATGTGGATATGGTTTAAAAATGTTTCAGCCTTGACAGTACCTCCTTTGCATGCAAATGATGGAGGTCACAGTCCTCAGAGCTGTCCACCCCAAATGCCCCCTGACAGATTTCAAAGGAGAATATCAGAACATCATTTATAAAAGGTGCCTCATGTCCTGCAAGCCCCTCAGATGCTTAGCAAGGACTGCAGTCTGGATCACTACATCCCCTGGTTCTTTTGGGCATCCCTGGATAATTTGGAAAATCTAATTAAAACACGGGCAATGTAATTTTAAATAAGAAGGGGAGAATGTGTGTCTTTTTCCCTCCCTGCAGTCAGACCCCTCTAATTCTGTATGGGTGCACTTGTACTGCTTTAAATAAGCCAGTCGGGAAATTACCAGTTTTTTCTGTGTTTGCAGAAGTTTAGATGGCCTTGTGAATGTGCAGCTGGGCACGGCTCAGAGTGGTGCCAGACCAGCCTCCACTGTACCAAAATTATGTTGAATAGGAACACAAACCACCAAATTCCTCCCTGGGACACGCTCCTGGTGAATCCAGCTTTAGTGTCCCAAACCTGGCACAGAGACAGCTGGAGGTACTGCTCTGTATGACAGACCTTTTCCATCTGAACACTGCGTGTTTATCTCACCTTAAGTCTCGTCTAGATTATCTGCAGCAGAATTTAAGGCATAAATCCTATCCTTTCGCTTCTCTCTGTTGCACTTTGGTATCCTCAAGGGGTGCAGCCTTGAATAACAGTGAATTATTCATGACTGCCTGCAGCCTCCCAGTCTGCTTAGCTCAGCTGCACCAGCGCCAGGGTGGCTCAGGGCCTCACAGGACTGAGTTCCCTAAACAGTGTATCGGCATAAAGCCTTTTGCCCATTCCAGGAGAATCCTGGCACAGGTCAGACTGCTCAGGAAAGCTTCAGAGCAGGAGTTTGTTTGCCACCAAGGTCTCTGAGTTTTGCCAGAGGACAAAGCATGGTATAGTTGATACCTCAGCATTTCACGCACTAGGTTTGTTTAGCCTGTGCAGGGCAGCCCCGTGCAGAAAAACCTGAGCTGACTTGAGCTGGCTGCTGGACAAAGTTACCTGCAGTCCAGACAGCAGATGCCCAGTGGGGAGCAGTGGGAGCATGTAGAGCAATGGGCTGTGTGGGCTGTGGAAGTGCAGTAACCTGATGTGGCTCTGTGTTGCTGCTGTGCACAGGATGTTATTCCAAGAGGAAGTTGTACTCAGGTCTGTTCGTAGTGAGGTGTGTGTGCCTGGCCAGGTTGCCTTTTCCCAGTGTTTGCATCTTAGTCCCACCTTCTCCTTGTGATGGAGATGTTTCTCTAATGCTTAAAGGGTTTGATTCAGGATGGCTTCCTGACAAATGCTCAGGAATTTTGCTGTTTGGAAATGCTCTGTGATTTTGCTGTCAGCTGGGTACCAGACAGTGCCAAACCCACAGCTGCAGCTGGCACGGGAGGCTTGTCCCAGTCCATACACCCTTCCCTCACCTCAGAAGCCCCCCTGCTTCTGCCCATCACCAGCAATACAGTTTGTATTTCCTTTGGTACACCAAATCCTCAGCTTGTGAGATTCACCTGTGCACAGGCTAAAGGAAGACTAATAATTAGGTGATACTTCAGCAGACAGCACCTCCACAGCATGGCACAATCTTTTATCTATGGCTGATGTAAAGACATTGCTCAGACTTTTGGCTGGATCTTTGAACAGCAGAGGTTGGATATTGGCATGCCTTGACTTTTGGCTTCCATCCTTGCTCTTCTAGGATCTGGTGTGATTATTTTTTTCATTCATGAAGAAATAAGGAAGAGAACAGACATACAACTAATTTTAGAATTTGTTCCTGTACAAGGCCTTTTTACACATGTAACTTTTCGCTTCAGTTTCAGGGAGAAACCTGAGCTGTGCTGAGGTCAGAAAGAGTTGTTATCCAGACATATTCCTGCCTCCTCCGTTCTGACTCACTGCATTGTTTTATGGGAAATCCTATATGGCATGACATAAGTACTCTTCAGATAGTTTCAATATTTCCTCTGCCGAGGTCTTGAACAAACCCTTTTATTATGAGAGACAAGGGGGCATCCAAAAATACTTGTGTGCACTTTTGGCAGGCAAGCTCTCTGCAAAGTGATTTTTCCTCTACTTTCAAAGAACGTAAGGGCTTCAAACACCCACAGGGTGCTTGATTCTCCTGGTTTTAAAGCAGATCTACATGTCATGGCTTTACAGGTTCCGTTGTTCCTCTCACATATTCTCACTCTGCAGGTTTTTTTTGCGTTTTAAATTCATTAACTCTGCTGCTGTTGCCCATGGGCTCAGCATTGTCTAGCAGCAAGTCCCTCTTAGAGCCACTGGCATTGGCTCCATCGGGCGTGGGGGAAGCTTCCAGCAGCTTCTCACAGATGCCACACCAGTAGCCCCCCGCTACCAGAATGTTGCCACACAAACCCAACACATCTCTACCAACACATTTTTAGTCCTTTCTACTAGAAGAGAAGAAAAAAATCTATTTCTCCCTAACATAAGAGCAAAAAGTCTATAATAAAAATAGGTTAAAAAAGAAGCATCAGAACTGAGTAAGGAATCTGGCTCTGACTCATGTCACTGGCTCTGAAGACTAATGGTGTTTTTACAGTCTCTAAAATGTACTAATATCATTAATGCCATCACAGACTCACGGCTTGCTTCTCTCACTGATAGTGATGCAGTCATTTCTAAGTTCATCCAAGCAAATGTTAATGTACAAAGTGTATGTATGTGCAACATATGGACCTGTGTTAGGATGTTCTGGTGACAGGACAGCTGGACCCTTTTATTATGGTTTATGATATTGGCAGTTGTTGAAAGTTTCAGTGAAATTGCACCCTTATGTTAGATATTTATTTCCTTATTTTCTATTTTTCTTATGGATTGTGCTTTGGTGAGTCATCTCCCAAAACCTTGTTTTTTCAGTTGTATTTCACTAGATCTCTCTTTAGAAAATGGACTTGTGATGGAGTGAATTTGGAAAGCAAGAGAGAGCTTGTTCTTGGTGTCTTGCATGGTCTAATTCGGTTCCTGGTTCTATTTGATATTGGAAAGATGTTCTTTTTGGTAGAGGCAACTGTTAGGGTGATTGGCAGTGATGATGGTCACTCAGAATTAGTGTGAATACTGGTTTCTGGAGAGGAAACAGTGAATTAGACGTTCTGGTGAGCTGGGGAATTATTTTCTCTTTGTTTCAGCTCCGCCCGTGCCTCATGTCGGGTCCGTCCTCACCCGAAGCTGTGCCTTGGTCCCGGGAGAGCCAGTGGGGCTCCGGCTGCTCCTGCCCTCGGCGGAGCCCAGGCCAGCGTGGACCCATCACCCTGCTCGTACGGCCCTGCCACGTTCCGGCACTGCGATTTTTTCCCTTCATTTCCATCATTTTCCTTCTGCCACGAGCCCGCCGCCCGCCCTGGGCTCACCCGGAGCCGCTGAGCGCTGGCTCGGCGGTGCTGTGAGCAGCGCCTGAGCTGCCGCCGGCCTGCAGGGAGCACGTCCAGAGCCAGGCGGGTTGTTCTAGGGATGGAGCAGGGGTTTCAGGGGTGTTTGATTTCCCTCCGGATCCGCTCATCACCGGGGAACAGCCGCTGCGAGGCCTCAGCAGCGCCCGGGCGGCGCGGGCTGCGGGGGTTATGCGCCGCTACTCGCGGCATTACGGCGCGGGACAGCTCGGGGGCGGGGCTTCGAGCGTGGCGGGCGCTGGAAACGGGCGGG
>VZRQ01005540.1:7883-85671 GCA_013397975.1 Machaerirhynchus nigripectus | reverse complement strand
GGGTGGCTGCCCCGGTCCAGCTCCCCGCGCCGGGGTCGGCGAGCAGCAGCCCCTCGGTGCTGCCCACGGGCCGGGCTTTGGGGGGCGGCGGTTTGGCACGGGGGGCAGCTGGTATCGCAAAACATCAGCGGGGCTTTGTAAGCGTGTTAGAGGTGTAGTTGGAAAATCGTGGAAGAGCTTGTTCTCCTTCTCCGCGCTGTTTGGGTTTGATAGGACTGGCATTCCCGGTTAAATGACTGCCAGCTGACTGTGCCAGCTACATCAGCTGGCGGTGCGTGTTCCTTGGCTGCCACAGGCTCAGCATAGAGCAAGCGATGCCTTAAGCTTCGCAGAGGTGTTCAAACCCCACTTGTTCTGCTCATGTCTCATTTTATTTTATTCTGAGCTCTGTTTTCCAAAAAAGCCTGTCCCTGCCCCGTTGTGCAGCTGAGCTGGGGACAGGCCAGGAGAGCACAGGCAGCTGTGTATGACCTGTACGACGCAGCGACCAAAGCCTCGGTGGAAAAGGGTGTGCAAAGGCAGCGGAGAGCAGCTGGTGTGAAAACTGAAGGCACCAGCTAGGTGTTACCAAAGCTCCGCTGGGGCACAGCAGCTTGGCATCCCATACAATGTCAAAACATGCCTTTGACTAGACAGGAGTAATTTTATTTCAGGCAGCAAAGACCGTCCTTTTAACCTGGAAGCAAGGAGGAGAGAGGATATGTAAATAAAGACTAATTTTGGAACTGTCTGACTTTGTGATGTTTGGTGTTTCTAGCCCATAATCATCCCTCTTCCTCAACAGTAAGGTAGTGTTCCCCAGAATATATTTTGGTAACAAAACCTCTTGCTCTTTAATTTTATAGGTGCTCTGTGAGGGTGGAGTGGAGCTGAAAGGCCACTGTGGCCATCTTTACCAGGGTAATACTTCATCTTTCTGGCATTAAGTACTTGGAAATAATCACACAGGTATGTCGTGAATATATATAGTAATCAATAACTGCCACTCATATTTCAAAAGCAGAACGTTATTCTGCACTGGTAAATTGGCACTGCTGTGACACTAACAGACAAGAATGTGGCTTCTTGCTAATGCCATAATTTCTTGGGATTCAGTTTTTTAATGTGACTAATCATACTTTGGGAAGCAGTGCAGGAATTATGTACTTCAAAGAGAGTAACAGCAGAGGGAGCAGGATTTACCAGTTAGCATAAGAAATTTTTCAGTGGAGGTTTAAGTCAAGAATCCAATCTGTTTATAATTTCCATGCTGTGCTCATTGGCAAACTTCCAAAGGAGCAAGCTGTAAACATAGATATTTTTCCTATGACTAGTTCTGATTTTTGTGCATGGTTTTCTATATGTTAGAGACATGAGAACATGGAGTGTGGAAGGGGGCACGTTCTAGGGTGATGTTAGAATAGTCAGCCCCTGAGATAATGATAACCTCTGAGATAATGCCTGATTTTAATTAAATTTAATTGAAAGAAACAGTTCATTGACAGTAGATCTTTATAATTTATTTTATGCTAAAAGAAATGCCAGCAGTTTTGCATGATTGTGGTGTGTCCTTGTTAATGCTTGCAAATAAACAACTTTTCCTCATTTTCTTTTGGCTTGCCTTGAGAAACACAAGGCAATCATATTGATGTTTTTGCTAGGCAATTATAATAGGTTTCAGATGCATATTAAAATGCTTTGTAAAGGAAGGTGGTGATGTTGGTGTAAGCTGCTTTCAGCAGTAAAGCCAGTGTGCTCTGGAGGAAGGGGCTGGGTTGGACACTGGTGCATCTGAGTTCATGTAGATAATGAATTTCAGCTCTGAATTACTCGTTTCAAAGTCTTCAGCCAATGGTGTAGGTTTTCTTTTTTAGCATAAAATGATTATTTCCTTAGTTTTTAATAATTTCTAAATAGTTTTGTAGCTGCTATCTTGTGTCAGGCTAATCTGCAAGACTTGAAATACTGTTAAAAGTGGATGGCTTTATGGCTGCTTTTCTTGGTTGGTATTGAAAGAGGCTCCTCCTTGGCAACATCTTGAAAATCTGTTTACAATTAAGCCTGTCTTTTGGCTCTTAAAAAGTAAGCAACCTTGCAGATTTTATGTTTATACCATTTTCCACTTAGTTATCATTAACCTTATCTACAGCCATCAGTACTGATAGCAGCTTGATGCTGACTTTTGAAGCTCCACTGTTTGTGGAGGGGAAAGGGATGAAGCCACCTGCAGCACCAGGCCAGTGCTGCTTGATGTGTCTGCAAGCAAGAAGACAGGGTGGAAAACAGTGGCATTTGGACGAGCCCCAAACAGACCTGTCTCGTCCAAAAGTCCAGCCTCAAATTGCTGTTTGAGAATGGACCAAACTTCAGAGCCTCAGCTGTGTGTGCCCCAAGAACTCATTAGTGGCCTGAGGTGACCTTGAAGTAGTGATTTGCTTGTTAGATTTCACTGTGATGTTTAAATGTAGATACATGTGGAAGCAGCTGTTTTCAGAGTGATTCTCCAGGTGTCTTAAACAGCACAGGCAAGCACAGAAGAGGAGAGAGGCTGCAACCCTTACTTGTGCCGTCAGCTTATATGTTGTATTCCAGTAGCTCAGAAAAATGGTATCTTAATCAAATATTGACAGTGTCTGGTTATGATACTTTGTCTCACAAGCGTTATTCTTCTGTAGCAAATTCTGGGTCTGTAAGCATGGAGCCAAACCACAGAGCGGTACTCTGCCTTAATTACTTTAAAGAAACCATTGCTGTGTGATATGAAAAAATTTTCCCCCACCCAGTCTTTGGAAAAAGAGGTGAATTTGCTTGCAGCAGTTTGGAGCAGTTACATCACACCCCACTTCCCCACCTGCCCTAGAGAACTCCCATAGCAAAGGGAGTGTTGTCACCTCTAAGTGTGGAGTGGAAGAACACTGTGGTGTTTTTTCCAGAGTTCATGTGATCAAAAAGTGTTCACATATGAATACAA
This sequence comes from Machaerirhynchus nigripectus, assembly GCA_013397975.1. Classification (NCBI taxonomy): domain Eukaryota; kingdom Metazoa; phylum Chordata; class Aves; order Passeriformes; family Dicruridae; genus Machaerirhynchus; species Machaerirhynchus nigripectus. The sequence continues at coordinate 82,721 of VZRQ01005540.1, read as the reverse complement.
GTAGCACTCTGGTCTAATTTACCACAATAAAGGGTATGACTTTTATTCTTTGTTGCACAGACTGGTCTTATGTTGGTTCCACTTAATTTAATTCTCCTGCATGAGGAGTCTGTGCAAATTTGGAGCTGGATGAAGGACTTGCTTTTTTTGTCCCTGTTTTTAGTTAGGCTGTCAGGCAAGTGGAAGACTCTTGTTCTGTGGTGAATAGAGGAGACTGTAGCACATCAATTTGATCAGAAATTGAGTCCTAAAGGCACTGGATGAGTAATGGGTATTTATTTCCTCTCCTGACCTGAAAAAGTCCTCCCTTTTGGCTGGGAGCTGGCCTGTGTCCCCTGTGGCTGGGTATGAAATTCAGAGTGAGTGAGAAACTTAAGAACCATAGTAGGTGTGCAAGCAACTTCCCTTTAATAGGTCAGGTCTCTATTTTTATATCTTGTTTATTTTGAGGTCTTTAGAAAACTTATTTAATAAAGAATTCAGTCTAACTTATGGAGAAAAATTCCATCCTGGTGTATTTTGTCTAGAAGAACCTTTTTTTCCTTCTGCCAGTGTTCTCTGAGCCTGACAGCACTCTTTCCAGTGGGAGTAATGATTCATTGAAGTCTTATACCATAAAGAATTAAAAAAAAAAAAAAAGAAAAAGCCAGGAATATAGGCAGTATTTGTCCTACACAGACTTACTGTCTGGCATTTCTGTTTGAATAAAACTCACTGGCTTTACAAACACGTGTCTCCATTATTGAAGCATGAGCTGCTCATGCCCCTTCTGCCCCTCTTGCCCTCTTTGTTAGCAGATGGTTCAGCTGGAGTGGGGTGGGCACACGTACGTGTGGCTGTGCACACATGCTCCTGCCAGCCAAGACTGTGGTTATTCAGCCTCCTGTAACTCATTACTTGTGCTGGTTTTCCCAGTAACAGCTGTGAAAAGAATGTGTACAAACAATCTGCAAACCCTGCAGCCAGGTGTCCTGCTTGTTTGAGCAAGAGCTGCTTTCTCTGTTTACTGAGGTCTCTGTTTATTGACTCAAGTAAAAGTGAGTAGGATGGTAAAGCTGTTAAAGATCTGCTATAAAGACAAGCTGCTAGCTGTAGTAAGTGTACTTCTTGGCAGATATCCTCAGCCATGAGAGAACATGGTGAGGAGGTGCAGGAGAATGTAGAGTTGTGTTGTTTTAACTGGAAAATTTACTTGTAATTGTTCTCCCAGGCTTTATTTTATGCATCCAAAAAAACCACTCCATTAAATGATAACAGACTATTCAGATGGACAGACAAGGCTTAATATACCCAAATTAATGTACTTCCCAAGTGCTCTTGACTTGCTGGGCTTTCTGCTGTATCACTTATTGCGGCTTGTAGTATTGGCAGACCTCTGCATGGCACCATTCACTCAGCTTTACTCGTTTCTCAGATTACCCATGTACTAGTTCTGAACTAACTTAACCAAACAGTTTGGGAATATGTGGTTTGCAGGAGGGTGAGAAACAGAAGAGGGAAAGGAGAAGACTTACTCTGATGCTGTGAGACGTTTTCCTGCTTACTTACGCTTGCAAACTGTTGTGGTAGATGATTCTGATTCCTTGTGTAGTCTTGTAAATCAATCAAAAGAATAATCTAAAAACAACCATCTTGCCATGTGATAATACACAACAGAGGACAGAGCTATTTCTGATGTTTTTAGTGATGGTGGTGTCACTGAGGGTGTGTTCAATGTTTGTGTCTGTGGCACTGGTGAGCCCAGCTGAGGGTGGGGGCTTCTGTTGTGCTGTGGGCTTGAAAACCTAAGAAAGAAAGGGCAATATCCACCTTTCATCTTCTGTCTTGTGGATATTTCATCTTTTGGAGGCAGATGTGTGGAGCCCAAGGGAACAAATAAGAGTTATTGCAGAATTATCTTGATTCCTTCCTATTTGCTGTATTGCTTGAAATTTCAGGACATTTCATATATTTTCCCTTCCTTTCTCCCCTCCATTCCCCTTTCTCAGGTTGATTCCCTTTCGCTCCCACTAGATGCATTTTTACTGTGTTTGGAGTTAGTGGGTCACACCTGGGAATTTTGAGCCACCAGTTTGTCCAGTTACATTGGGTAGGAAAAAGTAGTAATTGCTTCCTGAGCTGAGGTGGAGAGTTGTCACCTCCCTTTTGACACTGTTTGAGGGTGTGCCAAGAGCTCCATGTTTGAGCAGCAGTGCCCCTACACGAGTCTGGCGTTGGGGGCTGTTCCTGCTTGGTGGACAGGCAGCTCTGGAGTGAGCTGTGGGCTGATCCAAGTGCAGTGCTCCTCACAAACTGCCTGGAAAAGGTGTTCTGGGCATCAGATCTCCCAGGGGGCTCTTCTGTATGCCCCCTGAGTCCCTTGCTTCACTGAGTGTCTGTTCAGACCGGCTTTCCTCCCATGCCCCTCAGGCTGTGCTTTTGGAAGTGGAACAATCTGCTTTCAAAATTCATCTCTAGGGCTGGGTTTCTAAACTGGCACCGCCTTTGAAATACAGAAGTTATAAGAGCTGTGCCCGGAGGCCAGTTTGCTGAGGTGATGCATGTTGAATAAGCAGAGCTGGAAATTCAACTTTTAACTTTTCCAACTGTTGCTGCCTCTTCCACGCTACAAAATGTTCTGTTTCACTGTTTGGCTTTCTCACTATTTGTGTTTCTAGACAGTTTTTAAATAACTGAGTTTTATAGAACGCTATAAACCCATTTAATTTAGACTTTTATTATTATTGGAATATAATACAATTTTTTGGGTCTCATTTTCCAGCTCTAGTTACGTCTGACATGGAAGGCACTGAACTGCTCTTGCAAAAGAGCTTGTTCTCACTGTCTCAGTGGGCAATATATTGTTTCCCTTACTTTTCTCAGGTGGACTTTCCAGTGTCTTCCATGTAAATCCCAAAGAGTATGCAAGATAGCATTTGAGACTAAGTAACAGCTCCTGTGGTTGAAGAAGAGTTTTTTCAAGCTTTACTAATTCAAATTCAGAGAGTCTAAATGGTTTTCATGAGGGTAAAATGACTGAAGGTAAAGATTAATGCTTTGGTTTGTTTCTCACAAGTTCATTATTTTTCTTCTTCCTTTTCCTTTTAATTTTTTACAGGTTTGAGGTATCTGGAAGATGAAGCCCTGGCTGCAGTTGGTGTTCTTCCCATGTGTTTTCCTTATCTGGCACACAGAAGCAGAATTCTTCACCTCCATAGGTGTGGAAAGAAGCAGTGCATGATGTTGTGATGTGGTTATTGCAATTGCTGGAACTGTTAAGAGTTACCAGTTCAAGCATATGGCTTTCTTCATGTGGCCGTGGCCAACACTGTCTCTATTAGGAAAAGCTGCTCTTCTGCAGCATCAGTGCAATTTGTTTGCAGTTGGTTGACTGAGAACACTGTGACCAACATGATTCAAGTTTCTCTGGGGCCTCTGTTAGTAAAATAAGATGGGGCCTGTGTTCTATTAGGATTTGTGCATCTGTTGTCGTCTTGAACAGAGCACACCACCTTATGCTAAAAAGCTTAGTCCTGAATTGGAGTTATGAAAATAAAAATTTAAGTGGTAAATATATGAAGTTTTTTTTCCACAGGACCTGAAATCTCCTGTCTTCTCAAAAAAATGGAGCTAGATGCCAGAAGGAAAAACTAATAACTCCCTTGTGTTGTGTGTTTTGTTAGGCCTGAGTAAATCGTAAATAGTTTGCATTGGTATAAATCTGAAAAATAATTTGATTTTTCTGGCAATTTAGTTCCTGTGTTCTAATAGGATGCAAGCATGTATGATTGTGGTAGAGCCTCAAAATAAGCACAAACTGAGTTTTCTGCTGTTAATTGGTCTAATGTTTTCCTGTGGAGCAGTGTGGGGACTTCCCCTTCATAAGGGCATTAGAGGCTGATTAACTGCCACTGGCTGTTCTCCAGAATGTCCTTTGAATCCGTGGAGCTGTTTCTGAATGGCAAAGCTCAGAGCTCCTGGTGGGTTGTTCTGCACCACTGTGTGGAACTGCTCAGCAGGAGTCCTGCTGCCAACCTCCTCACATGCCCGGCGGCTGGCTGAACGGTGGTTAACTACATGTGGATTATTTGCTTCTGATTTTGTTCTAAGTTAAGTAGCATTTTATGCAAAGCTGCCATGAAGGATCACCTTCTCTTTACACTTACCTATTTCTGAACCTTTCCTAACTCTGAAAATTGCACAGCCTCCTGCCTTCTATCTGCTTAATCATGCCTCATTCATAATTACTTTGGAATGCTGGAGCTAGAGCTGTGGTTGCAGTTATAAATCTCATCATGCTCTTTCAGTTTGGGCTTTGAAAAGCCAAGTTTGTCATAGCAATTAGCTATGACATGTTAGCAATTTCCACTGATGTTAATCAGGAGAGTGTGTGTGTGTCTATGAACATTAGTCTGAAATTCCTCTCTGCTTAATGTTAGGTTGTTTCCACAGTTACCCATATTGTAAAGCTGTAACTTTAAATGATGCCAGAGATTACACTAATAATTTGTTAGTGTGACCTAATCTGTATCCATATATAGAACAGATGCTTTGGCAACCATTTGGATCTTTTGTTGGTTTGGCTCCACAGCTGTGTAAGTGTCAAACCTTTCTTCTAATTGTCTTGCGTGCACTTGTAATACTACAAGTAATTCTGAGGCAGTGGAAGGGTTAGAGCAAAGCTACATGAACTGCTGAAGCTGGGACTTTGAAGCATGTGAATGCCAGACCTATGTGTCTAATAGCTTTTGTGGTTTACAGGAATTGAAGTGCACACCCTCAATTTGTCTGTTGTTTGTGGTTTTAATACCCCTGGAGCATTTAAGATTTGTCTTCTGTGCACTTGGTAATGGTTACTTTTTTAGGTCTGATGAATATTTGCTCTTTTTTTAGGTCAAATGACAGACCTGATTTATGCAGAGAAGGACTTGGTACAGTCTTTAAAGGAATATATACGAGCAGAAGAGAACAAGCTCTCTCAGATTAAAAGGTAGGGGAGGAGATTGGTGTTATGAAGGGTGACAAAATGTCTCATTTGTGTTCAATCACACCCCACCTTACACCACTGTCCTGCTTACCACACCTGTCACTACTCTCTGCTGCTAGATCATGTATTTCCTCAGTAGATAATCACAGGGAGAGGATAGGTACTAACTTGGTTTAATTTATTCCTATTAACCTACAAGGGTCCCTGCTTCAGATGTCACTTAGAATTTGCTTCTTTGGAAGTGGTGCTCTGGTGGGCTCTCCCCACTTTGCCCTGTCCTTGTACCATCACAGGACTCGTGTAGAGAGGACACATCAGAGTCATATCAGGAGTCTTGTTACGAGAGCTGAATGCCTCTGTGTGCCAGTGCTCTGTGCTGCCTGTTGTTTCATGCCATCAGCCCTGCTTACAAGGGCCAAGTGTGCCAGTGGCATTAACCAGATCTCTGGATTACTTCCTGTGGTGGCTTTGCCCTCAGGGACAGTTCTGCCTTTTTCTCTTCAGGTGCCAACCTGGCTGCAGCACATCTCTGATGTCATCCTGATCGCTTGGCTCACTTGAAAGGCTCTTGCTGACAACTGACACTTTGTGTCCCTGAGGAAGATTGTTAATGCTTGTCTAGCCAAAAGCAGTATCTACTGGGGTGTAACAGGATAGTCTGAATGAGGCCCAGTTTGAGAAGAGCCAAGTGCCTTTAGAAGGAGTTGTGCTTTCCAAAGAACTTTTGAACTTGAGGCTGTATGTGTCAATTCGACCTTCCTTTGGGAGTGTAGGATGAGAATGGAGCTATGGAGTAGTGAAATGGTTATAGGAATTCTGGTCACATACACATAAAATGTTCTTTTCTTGAAAAGCTGCTCTTTGGAAGCAAAGCAATCTCCTCTTCAAGTACTGGTAAAGAGAATATCTGTTCAATCTATGTATAAACTGGTATAGGCTCATTACAACTGAGATGCAAGCCTGCTGTAGTTAGGTTTAAAATACTAAGCAGGGAAATATTTTTCCTGTGAAAGAGACTATTGTAATTAAAAAACTTCTACTTTATCCTTGTGAACTTGAAAGGTTGAAAGCCAGTTTTGACAGTAAAAGCAGCAATAATTTGATCTAGATGTGTAATTTGAATGATTTAAGAAGGAAGATGTGCATTCATAAATTGTTCTCAGGCTGAGGTGCACATTTCTGATTCCAGCTGGGCTGAGAAAATGGATATACTGACCAGCAAATCAGCCTCCGATCCAGAAGGGTATCTGGCACACCCTGTAAATGCATACAAGCTTGTGAAGCGTTTGAATACTGACTGGCTGGAATTGGAAAACCTGGTTCTTCAGGATATAACAAATGGTAAGGAGTTACAGGGGACTGCTGTCGGGAGGCAGCCTCGTGTTCTGAAAAACCACAAGCTTGGCTTAAATGTTATTGCTGGGTTTGTTTAAAAAACAACTAAGGACTTGCCTTGTGTTTACTGATTACCCAAGTGAGTGAAACTTGCAACTGAAACACATCTCAGTCAAGACTCAGAAACTGTTTTATTTGGGGGAAAAAGGGACAATGGCATATGCCTAAAGCTGTGGGGGCAACTGTTGAGTATTATGTTCTCTGGTATATAAACTGCTTCATCTGCTTTCCCAGTCTGTTCCTTCTCTTGCTGATCGTTGTTTTTTGACCATGTTGATCAGAGAATGAGATTAAGACTCAAAATTAGTCCGATATTGAACTGGTGGAGAAATTTATGTCATCCCCAGCATTAGAGTTGGCAGATGCTGTTGTCAGTCTGTCAAAATGAGGGTAGTATATAGTTGCTATCATTAAACCTATCCTTCTAAATCAAATGCTTCCAGTACTAATCCTTGGGTTTGCATCATATTGTCAAGTGTCTGCCTGAATTTGCTTGCATACCTTTTTTTCTTTTTAAGTGGAGGTTTATTTTTACTGGACTCTTGGAAAATGAGGGAGAGGTGGTTATGTTTTTCAACCACATGTTTTCCCTTTCTACTCTGCATATGCTAAAGTTTAGGTACTTGGAAGTTTTTTCCAGACAAGGCTTTTATTGCCTTTTGGCATAGTCATCCTAAATGGAAATAAAGTACTCAACTCTATTGAATATGTCTGTCACTAATTCTTTTTCTAAAGGCTTCCTTTTCCAGTTCTGCTTGCTGTGTGACTGGAAATGGTTGGGCTGTTTTCCTTCACCTGATGGCTTCCTCTTCTGCCCAACCAACCTGCTGTGTAACCCTGATATGTTTACCCAGTGCATTTAGTTGTATTTCTGAGTATCACCTGGTTTTACTTGTCAGGTTTAAGTCTCTCACTGTGTAAGGCCCTACCCTAGTGAGGGGATCCTGGATCAGGGTCTCTGTCCCTGGACCTTGGACTTGAAAAGCTCTTACGGCTTTAGAGGTTGAACACAGAGTTGGAGATCACTGACCAGTACTACAATCTAAAATCAGTTGTCTCTGTGGGTATTGCAGGAGATCTGATGAATGCTATTGAGTTTTCATGTCAAAAAGAGACATTACAGGAAAGTGAAGATCATTAGATTCACATTGTACCTCAGTAATTGTGTGGCTCAAGAAAATTGAGGAGTTTAGTTCTTTATCCTTTATTTTTTGCTCATGAACCATATTTTTTTAAAGGGACAGGAAACAATGTGTTTATAACTTTTGAGCCTAATAAGAGGCTTTAAATCTGGATTATTTGAAACTCAATTCTCAGGCCAGAGCAGATGTTTCCTCTTCTATGTTAATCTTGTACTGATATTTATTCAGGCTCTGGAAGTAACATCTTTCCCTTTTACTGCAAAGGCTTTATTGCAAATCTGACAATCCAGCGTCAGTTTTTTCCAACTGAAGAAGATGAGACTGGAGCAGCAAAGGCTCTGATGCGCCTGCAGGACACCTACAAACTGGATCCTGAAACCCTCTCTCGAGGGAACTTGCCAGGTAAGTGCACCAAGGCCTCCTCAGCTTTAACAGGAAGGAAGTGGTAACATCCTCAAACTCACTCCAGAAGTCCTTTATGAAATGAGGATTAACTGGTTTTGCCACAGAGATGTTTCAGAAAATTTAGAGAGATACTGGGTTGTCTGATTATTAGCTGAGTCCTGAAGAATGTTTGTTGCTGCTGCTTATGGGACACCTACTGAAACAGGTTATAGTGGCTACAGCTAATGCTGTTTACAAATTGAATGGGCTTCATTTGTGTGTGGGTAGATAAGCTGACACAATGTTTTTAGTTATTATAAATATTAATAACCATTTATTAATAACTAAATTTTAAGTCTTATCTGTGCATCCTCTGAGCTGGAGCAACTGGAAATCGATGCAATCACACTCAGCTGGACACCCAGTTTGTTTAAATAAATATCAGCTTGCTTATGCACAGATTTCCAGTAAAGAGAAATAAGCTGGCTGTGCATGTAGTCAGGCTTCTCTGGTCTTCTAACTGTGTTAGTCTGTAGGTTAGGTGAGATCTGTTAAGATGTTAGTCTGGTCTTCCTTTGTCTACAACAGAAAACACAATAGCTTACCACTGTAACTTCTGTTAAACTTCTTGGTTTCCAAAGGAATGAATTAGAATAAAATTAAGATAGAGTTTACTCTTTTATTCTGATGGTGATCACTTTAGTACTGAACATAAAATATTGTCAAAGCATTGTTTCTTAGAAGCATTTTTGGATAGTAAGTGTGTATTTACACATACTTCTCAATGTATTAAGGCAAAGGTGCTTATGTGTGGATTGCTGAAAGCTATCTTTTTGTTTTTTAGGAACAAAATACAGATCCTCCCTGACAGTTGGTGACTGTTTTGGCATGGGGAAGACAGCCTACAATGATGGGGACTATTATCACACTGTGCTCTGGATGGAGCAGGCCTTAAAACAGCACGATGAGGGGGAGGATACAACAGTCAGCAAAGTAGAGATCCTAGATTATCTCAGCTATGCTGTTTTCCAGTTTGGGGATTTGCACAGAGCCATGGAGCTCACCAGACGGCTGATATCCCTCGGTAAGAACAAAGACCACGTTACTTTAGCTGGGGAGTGTTGCCAGCAGCAGAGCTGAGGGCAGTCGTGGTCCATCCCATGAGCTGACTGGAAAGGAGATCCTGACAGATGACTTATAATAAATGTGGGTCCTGGAAAAAAGTCTATTTATATGTGAAATATCTTTAACAAGCTGTCTTATGGTCCACGCTGTTGTTACCCAAGGCCCCAGTGACTGCACTCACTACCTGTGTGCTTTGCTGCAGTGCCCTGAGGTGCTGTGTTTGGCAGTGCTTAAAGCCTTGCTTGTCTCAAGTGGAGATCAAGGCTAGCACAGACTTAGGCAGTGCTGCACCTTCTGTAAAGTCCTACTGACTTTACATATTCCTCAGTGCAGGTACTCTTGGATGCTGGAAGAATACTTTGCCTGAGATCTTACAGTATTTATTTCTGAATATTCAGAACATTTTGAGTTTCTTAAAACCTCCTTTTATTTCTGAACTGTTTCTGGCTTTCCCTTGAGTAAGCAAATAAGCATTACTTCCTATCCAGCTTTGCCTACTTCCTGCATTGGAAAGGTCTGTCCTCCTCATTTAGAGCTAACATTTACTGTGTTATGTATTTCATGGGTTTTTTAATGAGCTGTGGTTCTTAGTTTAGATATTAGCAGCATCCTGAGAGTGGGTGAAACCTTCCTATTGAAAAATATGTATTAGTCTAATTTCCACTGACACTAGAATTCTTAAATTAAAATTTACAGTAATATGAGTATGTACTGGACCTAGCTCCCTCTGCAGTTGGGTTTAGCACTGATAGCAGAATACAAATCTTTATCAGCAGCAAACAGTGGAACACACTTGGTAGTCCCCTCTGGAAGCAGCAGCTTCCTTTTGCTCTGGGCTCAACTTCCCTACCTGGCCACTATTACCCTGTGCTCTAATGGGTGGTGACTGCAGTGAGTGTTGGGGTTGGTTCCATGAGATAAACACAATAAAGTTGGGAAGGTCAGGAGGGAAAGAATCTGTTCTAGGTGGTAGCATCGAGAAACCCAGGTGAACAAGGAATTGTTCCTTCTTAGTTATCTGGGGTAAAGGTCTATTGATGATGTTTATTGATTCATACCAACATTATTAATAAATCAGTAATATGTCCAAAGATGCTAGTGATCCAGGATCCCTCCCATATAAACCTGTTAGAGCTACAGATGGATGCTGTAGGTGGGCTTAAGGTGATTACACACACCTCAGAGCTTCCCAGCCTGAGAAAAGGCATTACACACACCTCAGAGCTTCCCAGCCTGAGAAAAGGCATCGGGACTGAAGACAGTGGCTGGACTCCATCACAGTCCTTGGTTAAAGTGTCCTTGTGCAGTGTGGGTGAGGAGCATGGTGGAGAGGAGGGGTGCAGCAAGTAGGCTACCTTGGTATCTGCTCATGAGCTCTATGATCTGCTTATCATGGGTAGAACTTGTCAGAAAAGTTGAGAGAAAAGGAGGAATGTGAAGAACAAAAACTTCTATTCTTTCTCTTGGAATACAAGCTTTGTGATTGGTTCTTCCAGAAAGGATTCTTTTGTGTCCTGTGTGCACCTCTCCTTTGTGAAGACACAAACTTCCCAGTGTTGGTTTTCAGTGCAGACTGAAGCCAATGCCTTTGTTTGCCTGATAATGCTTTAGGAAGGGAAGAATTGTTGCTGTCTTGATACAGGGACTTGTTTGTACTAACAGTTCCTGAGTTTCCAGAAATCACTGTTTCCGTCCTTTTTCTCCGAATGAAGACAGCACTCATGAGAGAGCAGGCAGTAATCTGCGGTACTTTGAGAAGCTGCTGGAGAAGGAAAGAAAGGACAAGGAGAAAGAAAAGTCAGTAAACAGGACTGTGACAACCACAGAAGCCATGGTGCAAGGTGGAGCCTATGAGAGACCTCTTGACTACTTGCCCGAGCGTGATATCTATGAGGCCCTTTGCAGAGGTGAAGGGGTGAAAATGGTAAGAGATCAGAATTTCCTGACTATGCTGCCTTTGCATAAGGGTGGTCAAGCTTGGTGGGACATGTTATGTTTTTCCTTCTGTGAAGCTGTTTTTTAAGAAAAAATTGAATTTGGTTCTGTCCAGGCTGAGATTTGTAGCTTATATCTTGGCTTTTCAATCTTCATCTGTTACACACAAACAGCTCTTAGCTGTACCTCTTAAAGGTTGCTGAAAATTGATTCTCCTCAGTTTGTGTACTCAGCTTTTTCAAAGTCAGCTGTACAGATACACAAGGAGGCTTTTTCCCCTGAGAGCTGATTATGCTTTACCACACTTAGGGAATCACATTGTTCCTTCCTGTTTGCATCTTAGGCATGTTCTTCTGGAGTGACTATTTTGACCAAGTGATTTCCAGTACCTCTCAACAAATATGGCTTCAATTCTTAGTCCAGGGAAAAGAACCAATTTATTTCATCTACAAAGTCTTAATTATAAGAACCAGGCTTTTTTTTACAGCTGATTGCTTGTGCACTTTTTAATCTGTAACCTATTGTGATTTAATTCCCCTAAAGGTTAGTGTTTCAGATGCTGCTCGGTGGTATTTGGAACAGGATATCTTGTTTTTAATTGCAGTAAATTGCAGAATCACTCTTGTTTACCTTTTGTATCTTCTGGTCACCTGATGGCTTTTACAGTGTACGTGGAATGAAGCTCATCTTCTTGTCTTGCCTGTTTGAAGTTCAAGAAAAGTGTTTGAGCAAACAGTGCTTTGTTTGGCATTTTGTTTCAGACGCCTCGAAGACAAAAAAGGCTATTTTGTAGGTACCATGATGGAAACAGAAACCCTCATCTGCTCATAGCTCCCTTTAAGGAAGAAGACGAATGGGACAGCCCTCATATTGTGCGATACTATGATGTCATGTCTGACGAAGAAATTGAGAAAATTAAACAACTAGCTAAGCCAAGGGTAAGTTTCCCTTTTCCCATCTCACTAATGATGGCTAATTCCATGCTTCAATCTCTATTAGCAAGGACTAGGCAAAGGATTTGAAAGATCTGGTTTCGTACTACAGATAATGCACTGCAGCTGTGAGCCTAAAGATTTCGAAACCGCTTGGTGATGTAGGACCATAGAGTCCAGGCTCCCAAAGGTATTTATGCATTACTGCACTCCATCGTGCAAAATTCTCAGTAAATGCCTTAGAAAGCTTTTAAGAAATTAGAGACTATATTTGAACAGGTAAATGGCTGACTTAAAATGATAGGAGTAGGTTTGCAATATGCCTTAAGTCTGCCTTTTGAACTAAAGCCAAACATAAATGAAATTTGACAAGCCCAAATCTCAACAGAAGTGGAAAGAAAAAAATGTAAGTTGTGCTAGAATACTGCCTAGAGGTTTGGGGTTTTGGGGTTTTTTGTTGGTTTGTTGGGGGTTTCCTTTGTCTGTTTTTTGGGGGTTTTTTGTTGTTGTTTGGTTTTTGGGAGGGGACGGGGTTTGGTGGTTTGGTTTTTTTTGTGAATCCTGGAATCCACTGCTTCTGTTATAAACCATACGTGTTCCCTGTTACTCATGCTGTGAGTTGTGGTGACCCTGCACACAATAAAAGAAGCAGCTACCTCATGCAAAGCCAGTAATTATCTGGTTTTTCTGGAGGTGGAATTTCCTGCCAAACTGTCACCTTTCTGGCAAAAAGAAGTATGGCAGTGTGATAGCAGTAGATGCCACCTTAGTTTTTCTGTCAGGTCTGAGCAGAATGTAAAACTGAACAAATTTTTTGCTTACAGAGGAGTGGTTCATTTTAGCACTCTTCAGACTACTGCTATGAAATATGGTACTAAAATTCCAGTGAAGATTTACCCTTCTGGAATTATTTCTAAATGTAAGCAGAAATAGTTAGAAACAGATTGAGAAACTGATGCTTCCCAAGAACATTAATAATTTGGGATGTTTGTGAAGCTGGACTTCTATGACTACCAGCCAGCTGTGGAAGTGTTGGCTGAACCCTCCTGTCTCAGTGAGGACTCTCACCTCCATAAATGGAGAACTTTTCCTATTACATCATAGTAGAAAACTTCAAGAGCTTCAGATAAAATGGAAGCATTCACATAGAGCCTACCTCTTTATTTTATCAAATAAAGCACTGGGTAAAGGCAGCTTTTTTTTGTTGTTTTTTCGTTTTTATTCAAACTTTTATGGAAAGTCTTAATTCTTGGTCTCTGAATTTTGCGTATATTACTAATGTTAGAGGAATTTTTCATGTAATCTATGTACTGTAGAACTGCAGTCAGTCCCTAGAAAAGTAGGTAAATATTACAGCCTTAAGATTCAAATGAAAATTGTCAATTTAGAGAAAGCAACCTTTTTCTTATGAGTTATTTTTTCGAAACCTGTGTATAGCTCCGCTGCAGGAATAACTAAATTATGCAGGACTACTGAAAGAATGGAAAATACAAGTCCTGTGATGAGATGGTCCTTAATAAATACAGCTTAATTTTAGCCTAGAAATTTTAGTTAGTAATCATGGAAGCTTTCAGACAGAACTGTGAAGTCTTATTTTATTTTAGGCTCAGAAAGATAAGCACTTCCTTTATTCTAAAATGCACTTGCAAGAAATTTTTACTTTTGAGTCCAAGCACTTCAACATTATCTGCAGTTTACACTTGCCAATACTTTTTGTAGAGAAAGAACATCTGTATGTGATTGGGAGTAGCTGCAGTTGAGTTGCTTTTTATGCTTGTTTTGCAAAATGCAATCACTGTTATTCCCCTTCCAAAAAGCAGATCCAGCTTTTCAGGCAATCCATCAGAACTGGCTGGGGAGGGTCAAGAAAATTCTTAGCTCTTTTGATGTGGATAGCATTGAGGCAGGTCAGCCATCAAAGCATGAGAAATTCTTAATGTTACCTGCAAGCCAGGAATGTCTGAACAGGCAAGAATATGGCATGAAGTGGGGAGCCATGAATATCTGAGCTCATGCTGCAGGGTTTCAGCAGTGCAGAATTTCAGAAGGAAATAACAATGGAGAACTTGCTAAACTAAATAGACTGAAACAGTCAGTGAAGCTTCTGACCAGTGAAGGGTGTTAACGATGATTTTTCAAAGCAAATGCCTCTTAAAAGGCTGGTTTCTCCACCCTGAGAGAGGAAGCCTTATGTTTATCAGTTGCTTATACCAGCTGAGATGTAGATTGTGTGTCTTAAATGAAGAAACCTGCCTATCAGAGCAGATAGGGAATAATATCAAGGCAATCAGGCTTCTTTGAGTTCTGATTTATTTAGATCATATGCTAGGTGCAGAAACCAAGCAAGCATATACCAGCTTGAAAATGGCAGCAGAATAAAAAGTTTGGGAAGCAAAATATATATCCCTAAAGCTATGCTTCACTGTACCAGTGAAGAACAAGAGTCAGCGTGGCTCTTCTGTTACGATTTATACCAGAGAAATCTGGAACAAAATAACAGTGAGTCAGAATTACAGCAACAGCTGTGCCAAGAACTCTTGTATAGGGACAAGACAGCTGTCATAGATTGTAAAGCTGGCTGGAGACTTACTCGAGGAAAAACAAAGGAAATAATGACTGCATGCTCTGAAGAAGATGCAAATAAAAAGGCTTTCTGCTGAGGCCGACAGCTAGTCTGAAGGCTTCACAGATCGTAATTTGGACATAGTTAATTTCTATTCATGAGAAAAGCCCATGAGAAGAAAATAATCAGCTTTACCCGTGGAAGTGTAAGATCAACAGAAGTACGGAATCCAAAACAATGGAAAGAGAAAACGGCAACACACCCACACCTGCTATTTTTCTGAATCTCTGAATGCTTATGTTACAGGTAACCAATAGTATTATATTGTAGTTAAATGATAGCAAACAAATCCATTCTTGTAATTTAGTAGCCAGTGAACTTGTAACATGAATGATAACATGGAATAGTCTACAAATATGCAGTCTTCCTGAAAATATAAGGCTTTTGTGCAATAAATCCTGTGCAGTATTTGTGTCTCGCGGCCACCCCAACAGTGACAGCTTTCTATGGCATATAATTAAGTGGAAGAGAAGAGGTATGATTTAGAGTGGGTGTGGTTGGCAGGAGTTAAATTTAAATGTGGTCTGAGCTTACAGTCAAAGAAAGGAGTGTCCCAGTTCTTGTTCTCAGCTGCAAGAATAAGGCCAAAGTGACTGAAGTATTGTTAGCAGTTGTCTGGCACTCTGACACCACAGCAAACTTTATCAGTTTTGCCAAGTTCCATTTTTTTTTTCCTACAGATTTGATGAAATGCCCTAAATGTGATGATACTGTTTAAAATGTGTAGGTGTGCTATGCTTTTGCAGAGTTACCTTCATCGTGTAATAACATCTCAAACTGTCTCAGAACTAGATGTTCCAGGCATCTTTCAGCTGGAAAATTTGAGCATGGGAATGTTGAGAGTTGTCCTCAGGAATTTTCTGCTGTTGGGGATTTGCTTGCCCCATAATTTGTAACTCGTTCTGTAAAAGTTTTCACTTGTTATTTTACATCTGAGAGTGAGGTTGGGTTTTTAGTCCACATGAGGAGCAGGCTGATTAAATTCATGGAGTATCCAATGATTTTCTCTTTGCCAGGAGCTTGGACTTCATGTGTTGTTAACTTTTTTTATTGTTCCCTCTCGCTGATATTGACTCCAGCTGTTTAAAAAAAGTGCCTTCAAAACCTGTTCAGCAAGTAACTTATGGATTTAATCAATATCATGGCTTGTGTAGTCAATCAGACACTTTTTCCAGGATCAAATGCAGGTGATAGATTGTGCTTGTGTTTCTGCATGTGTTGTTTAGCATGAAATCAGATCATATTCTAGGTTGAAGCTCTTTCATCCAGTGAGATATTGATCAGATCAGGTCTTGATTTTGGTAAGATGTGAGAAACTTTCTATCCTGTAGCTGATGTGTTTCTTCCCCCTTGGGATTTTTTTTGGCACAGCTGGCACGAGCCACAGTACGTGATCCCAAAACCGGTGTCCTCACAGTGGCTAGCTACAGGGTATCCAAGAGGTAAGCAGAGAGAAGGGTTTAGCTTTCAGGTTTTTGTGCTTGACAGCTGTTGTCTGCTACCTGTTATGTTTGAAAGCTTGAACTGCTTTGCATGTAACCAAAGCTTCCCCAACAAATGCATGGAAAATGGCTCTTTTAGCCATCTGACAAAGGGCAGAAGAATCCTTCTGCCTTGGGAAATGTGGCGTGGTGGTTGGTATTGTAAAATAATGTTTCTATCCTTCCCTTAGCTCATGGTTGGAAGAAGATGATGATCCTGTTGTGGCCAAGGTGAACCAGCGAATGCAGCAGATCACAGGGTTAACAGTGAAAACAGCTGAGCTCTTGCAGGTTGGTGCACTGGCTTCATCCTGGTGGAATTAGCTGCTGGTTGGGTTGGTCTGGTGCAGACGGATGTTTTCCCTGTGTGTGCCGGGCAGAGAAGGGTGGAAATATCAAAGAAATAGAAGATTAACTTTGTGCAGGAACCTGAGATTTACCTGTTTGTTCTGAGGGAAATGCCTGCTGCTTATTTTTCAAGTCTGCAAAATTTCTGAGTTTCTGTCCTAGTTCAGCCTTTCTAAGACCCATATATTTTTTGTAGTCCTGCTGTAGTCTCATATGAATTCTGATCTCTGGATGGCTGTTGGGGAGAAGAGTGCCAGTAGTACAGCACTGCCAGAATAGCTGTACCTGAGCCCATTCACTGTTTCTCTTCTTCCGTGCTCCTTCAATTCCTGTTTGAAATACTGTTGATTACAGGCTATCCATAGAAACCAGGTAATTGTGTAGTGATCTGGGAAACACATTAAGTACAGCCCCAGAGTAACTAAAACATGTTATGTGACCATAAAGTAAGTGAAGAGGTGCTTTCAAGTTAATTTTCTGTGATTCTCAAGAGGCATTTCTATGTAACAGATCATTCATGAGTGGCACAGAGTCCAGTCCTGTCCTCTAGACTGGACCCACAGGGAGTTGCACGCATTCAGCTGCCTTCTCTTCAGGGGAAGGAAGCAACAGTGTGGTGAAACAACTGCTGCTCAATGTTGAACAGGCTGGTGTAGTGATAAGTACAAACCCTTGAACTGTGAAAGGGAAAAAGCACTCAGGTTGTTTCTCATCTGAGTACCTCAGTTCTGGTAATCTAAAAATAAATTAAGTGTGCTATAGATAATAATCTTACCACAAAGTGCTGTTTCTCAGAGTGTGCTTTGGATTTCTGAGAGCAAGTGCTATTCTGCAGCAGTCACTTGCAGTTCAATAGATATTTATGTGCTTCCTTCTTCCATGCTGTAGGTTGCCAACTACGGAATGGGAGGGCAGTACGAGCCACACTTTGATTTTTCTAGGGTAAGATCACACTTGCAATTATTTCTTAGTGGGGTGGGGAGGAGGGAACAGTTTGGTCTGAGAGAACTTTTGAAACTGTTTTTTGTTAGAGCATTTAATATGTAGGCCTGTTGCATGGATGGATTATGAATTCTGAAAAGCCTTTACACTGCCTTCTCTGATGCTGAAAGTTCAAGAGAATAATGAACAAATCTCCCTGCTTACCTTTGGGACCTTGATTCCTTGCACAGTACAGAGACACTAAAAGAGTCATACAGCACTTAAATGTGCTCTTTCCATTGTTTTATTTGTAAACTGAGGTCTGCAAGCCCTGGGTTATGAGGGCTTTGTTCCATTAGGCTTCCAATTTCAGTGACGTTGCCCAAACCCTGCTTTGCTGGGTGCTTTAAAGCATTTTGCAGGAGCTGACTGAGGAGGAGATATCTTTCCACCTCCCTCCAGAAAAGTAAACATTATGGAAACCCTCATGGGTTGTACAGCCCTTCTGGCAGACCCCTGAGGGTGGCTGCAGCACTGGGGCCTGAAAAGGGTTCCCTGGGTTGGGGTTGAGGGCAGTGCTCCAGCAGCAGGTGGCTATGTGGGTGGTGGTGCTGGGTCTTCACGAGGCACTAGAGGGCTCTGCGTGGCAAAGAACAGCTCTGGCTTGCTGTGAGTGGGGAGAAAAGAGCAGATTCTTAATAATGACCCTAAACAAATTTATGGATGTGCTAGTCATACTGAAGAGCTATGGTGACTGGTAACTTCAAATATAAAATCCATCTGATGCCTTGATTTCTGTGGTATTTCAGTGGAATCTGGCATAATTCGGATTGTCCCAGTGGTTTTACCTGGTAGGAAGGATTGCTGCAGCCAGAGCACACAATCCAATAATTGAGTGCAGAATTGAAGCCACCCAACTTAGCACTGGTTAAAAAATAAAAAAATTCCAAGTTTCAGCACTATGGAAGCTTATATTCATTAGCTTTGGCCCGCTGTGAGAATTTTCCTCTTAACTTTAAGTCTGCTTAGTTTCCTGAGTTGAGCAAATGCTCTTAAATTCTCTTCAAAGCCTTTGAACTCAAGGACCTCAGGCATCAAACTGGCCAGCGTGGACTTTACTTTTGGATTAGGAGCTGAAGCAGAGCTCCTCTTGGAACATACTCTTGGCTGCAGTTGTCAGCTGAGGCAAGGCAGTTGCAGCGGTTGCCGCAGTTTTGGTCTGGTCCTGCAGATGTGTGCATCACAGACTTTGTGTTGAAATAGAGATGCTGCTGTGTCTCCCCAGCTTCTGATCAGCCTTGAAGCTTTTTGTTCCCTTGCAGTTCTCAAATAGAGGCACTTCAGTAGCTGCCTGTTACAGCTTGGTGATTTTATTGGTTGTTCAAGTTAGATTTTTGCTGTTGAAGTTCAGAAACTCATGGGTGGACCTGGGTTTCACAGCAGTGGCAGTAACCAGTGAATTCCCTGTATCTCAGTGGTCTTATGTTGGGTTTTTTGGATTGGATTTGCATATGCAAGTATTGGGGTTTTTAGGAACCCATTTCAGGAAAGACCACTTGTTTATTAAAATATGCTCCAAGCAGACTGAACTACATCATCTTAGACATGGTGGCTGTGGTTTTCCTTGCTGTTTGTCTTTTTCAATACTGATTTATTTTCTTTAAATGTTGAACATTATGGCTTTTGTGTGTAAAAATGCACCTTGATGTCTCCTGATTGGCATGACTTCCTGACTACTAGAAATGTAAATAAATTTCTAATTTCATTTTTTGAAGGCAAGAAAGACACTGGTATTCTAGATGTTTTTTCTGCTTCTTCAGTGGCACCAGTGTGACCTCAGCTTCAACAAATGAAACTCAGTGTTTATTGCAGAGTAAAGACAATTTGATCTTTTTGATGTGGTCTTTAGTCCTAGACAGGCAATCACCTGAAACTACTCTACAGTTTTGTCTGCTGTCAAAACATGCATTTGCTCTTCTCATAACAGTATTTCTTTGAGTTGCTGCATTTACAAGAGTCTGTGTTATCTAAAGCCCACTGAAGATTAGGTTTTTTTGTATTCACCTCAGTTGTTGACTTTGGATCAGTGCTCAGAACAACAATGGTCTGTTGTTGATCTTACTTGAGTAACATCTGTGCCACAGGCCCTGAAAGCATTGCTTCTATTCTCCCTTCAGAATTGTTCAGTGCGACTTCTCCTTGGTGCATCCAAGTGCTCTGTGCATGCAGCTGTGCACCCTGGCTGCAACTTGTGGTGGCTTTCACGTTGCCCTGTATCAGTTACCCCTTTCTATTCCAACTCTTAAAATTGGGCTTGAGGATCTCTGCAGAGCTGCACGTACGTAGCTCTAGTGAGAGCCTGTTTGGAACCCGGGTTAAAGTTGTTGTCTGTTGCAGCGACCCTTTGACAGCACACTCAAATCGGAAGGAAATAGGCTAGCGACGTTTCTTAACTATGTAAGTACCTCTGTCTGTCTGCTGTCTGGGAGCTCGAAACTTGCAGTTATTCTCATTTAATTTTATAGAAAGATGAGCCAGATGCTTTCAAGCGGTTAGGGACTGGAAATCGTGTGGCCACTTTTTTAAACTATGTAAGTATGATGATCCTTTAGCAGTATCTTATTTGCAGCTTGTGCAGTTGGTTATTTGTAGAGATTTCATGGCATCTGGCAGTAGGGATTTCATTATTCTTGCAGCATCAGGTGCTGTCCCATGTGAACTGATAGAATTCTGGTGGTATTTAACCTCAGAGCAGAAAGTTTGAACATAGTACCCATATTCTCCTTTTGGCCACTCTGCTATGGAATCTTTTACTGAATTGGATTCCATGGGGAAGAGAAGAATTTGGCTTATTTCTCAAAGGGAAATACTTGGGGTACTCATGTGGTATGCTGTTGGAGAACCTGACTATCAGCCACTTAATGTGAGACAGTCGTATTTTTCCACCACTGTTTGACAGCACTTGATGTTGTGGTCTGTCAGCCTCTTCCTCAGCTGTGTGGCAAAGCCAGAGTTGCTCAGTTGCTCAGCACAGCTGCTGCTTCAACAGATGGAGGGAGGTAGAGCTGATAACTTGGTGCAACTGGGTTACAAGTGCAGATTTGAAAGATTCATTAGTTGCATGCATTATACAGCCCACAGACCATGTACACTGGAATCCTAAACATTGCTGCCACTGGGAATAATGGCCTTGTTTTCACAGTAGTCTTCTGACACCATTTTATCTATCAACCTATACTCCCTGTATCTTTAGGATCACCTCATCTTCCGTGTTTAAGATTTGAGTGATATAATTTAAATATTTTGTCACAGAATTTTAAATTTGATGGCTGACATCGTATTTTGAGAATGATATGCAGCTCAAAACAGAACCAGAAACACTTTCAACTTGATATGGTGGGGAGGGAAATAATCTTCAAAACAAGAATTGGAGTAAGAGAGGTAGCTGTGAAATATTCTGCTGCAAAGATACTTTAATTTTAAATTGAGTCAATCTTTATGTTGTTTGCTCCTCAGAATTTTGGACAAGCCTTGATTTAGAAGGAACAATAGACATAATCTCTGCCAGTTGTACATGGTCAAAGGCAATTTGCCCTTGTCTGTCCCACGTAGAACACATAACACATCATACATGTACCAACACCCTTACTAAAAAGAGTGGTTGTGTGGCTAAGACATAGGTATTAACTTTCAAGGCTGCATGCACATGCTTTCTAGTTGGAAGGGGCAAAAACCTGTGCACCTATGGCATCTTATGCCCTTTTATTGTAGGTACCAAGCAGGAGGACACCAGAGTGGTAATAAAATCTGCTTTAAACAGAAATCCAAGTTACAGTAGGGATTGTGGGGACTTGGGGAGTGTATTAACAGTAGTTTTTAAATTTGGTGGGAGCTGGATCTGGCTAACTTGTTTCTTTTAATTAGAATCTGACCCAAAGCTGACTGAATTCAGTGGAAAGGTGTTCTATTTTTAATGGGAGCATTTCCAGGAACTTTGGCGGGTTTTGAGTCAAGTCTAGAATTTACAATAAATCCATTGTTACTGATGAATTCAATAGGGTTAAATTCATTCCAGTGTAGAAAGGCAAAGCATAAAGATATATGGGGTTTTTTTAGAGTCACACAGCTGTAGCTGTTGAAGCTTGAGCTGCCCTAAAGCACTTGAAATTGTGTAAGACTGCTGGTGAACAGCATAGAAACAGTGCCGAAAGAGAGGCTTTTTAATAGTCTATGTAGTTTTTGAAGTGGTTGACCATGATGCATAAACTAAATTATGAAAATGACTTCCAAAGGCATGGTTTCAGTTTGAGGAAACATGTGGTTTAAAAGACACTTGTTTTCTTAATTGGATCATAAAGTGGAATGAAATTCTTGAAACCAGCTTACTCTGAAGTCCTCTCTCTTGTTCTAGAACATTAGCTTATTAACACTGTAGGTACACAACTTCTAGTGGCTATTTGAAGTAGATTATATATAATCTAGGCAATATTTATCTAGACATACATAATCTGGACAAAAGCCTTTAGCTGAAATAAAATCCTTCAACAACAGGTACTGCTGCTTCTGCAGTTTGTGCTGGTTGAAGTACACCCTCCTTATCAGTGCTGCTTGTAGAGGTGCAAGTAGAAATTTCAGGCCTTGGGGCACTTTAGCTTGTGGGACTGTACAAAAAGCCTTGTAAATGGACAGTTTATGGACTTTGTTTTCTCAGATGAGCGATGTAGAAGCTGGAGGAGCTACAGTTTTCCCAGATTTTGGGGCAGCAATATGGCCCAAGAAGGTAAAGTCTGTTTATGTGTTTGGGTTTATTCCTTCCCTCTCCAGTTACTGTCTCTCCCTCTGCACAGTCCATGTAAAAGTCAGCTGATGTGACACGTGCACTTCATTGCAGCTGTAGTGATCTTGCAGACTTCAGGGCATCTCCCTTTGTTGGCAATGTATGAAGTGAACAGTTTCTCTGTACAGCTGTTTATTTTTAATAAAGTAAACTTGTGTTCAGTAGAATTCCTCTGTACTCTGAACATGGCTGAGTTAGACCAGGACTAAGGGTTTTTCATATGCTGTCTATGGTGACCTGTTAAAGTGCTTCCAGCTGCCTGCAGCTGAATCCATAGGCATCCCCCTCCCCTTACTGTAACCTGGTTATATTGAATAGGTTGTGACTAATCCAGATCTGATCTCACTTTTCAGGGAACAGCAGTGTTTTGGTACAATCTCTTCAGAAGTGGTGAGGGGGATTATAGAACAAGACATGCAGCTTGTCCAGTACTAGTAGGGTGTAAATGGGGTAAGTAATACTTTTTTTAGGAACAAAACCTGAAGGAAGGCTTGTGCATTAAAGCTGGGGATATACTGACCTCTTACAAAAGCATTTAATAACCTGTCTGTTGCCATTTCAACTGCTGGAGTCATTTGGCCATAATGAAATTTCCTGCCATTGATCTCATGAAGTGTTAAGCAGCTGCATTGTTCAGCTCTGGCTTTTCTAGTGAGTTTTTGTGTCAATGGCAGCACAGAGTGTAAGGCTGTTAATGGGTTTGTGTAATGTATGAGCATCAGAATGACTTGAATTATCACTTGGCTAGAATCAGGTCTATTCCTACAAAGATCTGTGCATAGTTCCAGCTGCAAAAGGATGAGAGCTCCTTGCAAGGTAAATGGGAGTCTCTGGACACTAGGAATTTCTGCTTCCTGCTGAAAGCTTCTCAAGCTTCATGTTATCTATTCCCATACCTATATTCCCCCAGCCTCCAAGGTATTCCCCTGGAGTGCCAGGGCATGTTGACTGTCACTGATACCAGCCCCAGAATGCACTGCTCTCTTAGTGTTGGCTCCAGAATTGTGCATTGGGGAAGATCCTTTCTTCCCCAGCCTTTTGCATCTTTCTATGTATTTTCCCTTGGGTGAGTTGAGAAGTATAAGCATGGATCCCCAAACTGAGAGATTTTACTTAAAGTATCCATCTAGGTTGGGATGCAACCCACACTGGGTACATGGTGATAACTAATTCCAGTTCCCTGTTTCCACAGTTTCAAACAAATGGTTTCATGAAAGAGGAAATGAATTCTTAAGACCTTGTGGGAGAACAGAGGTTGACTGAACTCCAGCCTGCTGCAGACCTTTGTTTCTGTCTCCTTTTCTACTGTTGCTTGTTCCAGTTCATTTCTAAGAAATGATCCATCTTTTTCTCCAAGAGTCCTGGCACTTTACAACAAAAGAACAATAAAATATATAACACTTGTGAAAGAAAGTAAATGGCATTGTACACATCCTTGTGTTTTGGTTGCAGTTATTTCCACATGTCACCTGCCTTCCTCCCTAAAGTCTTCCTCTGTAGTAGTGGTGCAAACAGTGCTGTGAGCAATTCTGTTTGTTTTGGTGCTTGGTCTTGTGCCTTTTGTACCTCAGAAGATTTTAGATGTTAAATATTTCTTTGAACCAAAGTTGGTTTTTTAAAAGGTTTTGTGTACATGTTGATTTTATTGTATTTCTATGGATCACAAGTTTTAAAGCAAAAATAAATGTTCTTTCCATAAAGTGATTCTCTATTTGGAGTCCTTGATCAGCGCATCAGTATTTGGTTTTAGGGAACAGTGGGCCTTTACTTTTTCCTCTGAGGGCCTGTTGCCTTGTTGCCCTTTTCCTGTAGGAAATGCATCATGGTTTTGGACAATGTTTTGTTGAAACTCCAGTACATAAGACAGAACTGTTGCACCTCCTACTGAAACTGGAAGGGTGTAATTTGTGTATTGAAACAATAATGTGTCCTGGGAGCACAGAGGCTGCACATTTTGTGCCAGTGGCGACTGTGGTCTCAGTGTTTTACACTTATGAGAAGCCTTGTCCTGTGGTGTTAACTCTCCTTTTGTGGGGTGCTGGTTTTGACACAAGCAGTTAAAAAAATCTGAAGCCTTTCAAGAATGTTGGTAGTCTTGGCAATCCCTGATTCTAAAAGCAGGTATCTGCTGATGGAACTGTTTTTCCCACAGGAGTACCTGAACTCAGCACCTCTGGAAATCAGTAGGATGTTTTGCAAGCAAACCCTAATTTACTTTTGTAGACTGGAGGAGGGTTTTGTCACGCCCTTCAGACAGGCTGGGAATAATCCTGCCCTGTGATTCTCCTTTGCCCTTTTGCTCTGTTAACATGTGAGTATTGGCCCCAAGCCAACATGTGGAAGACTGAAAGGAAGTCCCGTTTCTGAATTATTTACAAAGAAATTAGAGTTAATTGCTGAAGAAAAAAAAAGCAAAAGTTATGGAGAAACAGGTAAATGTTTCAGAAATGTAGGAACTTGGTGTTAGTACCAGGCTGTGCAGGTGAATTGACTTTGGATCCCTCCCTGGCTGTCTGTTGTTTGGGCCTGACTTCATGGGACTATGGATGACTCTGGGTGAACTGAAAGCCAGAACTGGTACTGGCTGTTATAACCATGAGCTGGTGCTTAAAGACATGCTTGGACCATAGTTCATGTTCCATGAATGGGCTTGAGAAAGTGAAAGGAACTTCAACTGCACTGAAACATCCACTTGCAGTCAGGGTTGTCGTATGATCAAGGCTGGTTTGCTTTGTGCTTCTGCATTGCCCTGTGTTGTGCAAAGACTGAGTGAGGTAAGGCTTAAAACAGGTGTTGGGCAGGGTTAGAAGCAAGTCCCCTGCTGTCTTCTTAGGATAAGAGACTCGTGGAACAGGAGAGTTTTGCATGTTAGATATAGTAAATGTCATCAATTTATTCTATCAGTACTAAAACAGTGTGGCTCAGCACTGCATCTTCATGTGCTCTTGTATTTTATATGTGAAAAATTGATGAATTTGAGAGTTTTTTCTTTATTTAGATGCAGCATGTACCTGTACTCACTAAAGCTTTAATTTTCTGTTAAATATGCACAACTGATTCAAGAGAGAGGTCTTGCATTATCCGGGTAGAGACTTGCTGAGCTTAAGTTGTTAATAATACTGAAATGAGAATCTAGACTTGTAACTGAGCTTTGTGTGAACACTTAAGAGCACGTAGCTATAGAAACTGCAGTATTTTTTTCCTAAAAGCTTTGAAGACCCAGGACAGCAGAGCTCAATAGCTGCTCTGTAATCTCCTAGGGCCACTCCTTTGCTTGCCATGAATTTTGTGGTTGCTGGCTGGCTGTTCAGAATATCTCACTATTGACCTCCAGTTTTCTTAGTAAAATGTCTTAGCATAATATGAACTTGGGAAATAAGGAGTTTTGCTTTGTAACGAAGTATTCAACATACGACAGTCTTGCAGATGTGAAGAAGTGATGATGAGCCAAAGCCACAGGCCTCTGGTTGGAACACTCTGGGTTTCAGGGAAAGGAAGAGGAACCTACTTAGACTTTGTCAACGTGGTATGTTGACAGATAAAGTTCACATCAGGACTCTGGCCAGAAACTGCACATCCCACTTCTGACATAGCATAGTTGGCTGGGAAATACCATTGTTAACTGTGTGCTATCATACTGAACTTCTAAAGATAATTTTACTTGCTTGTTTTCTCTGGCAAAAATCCTATTCTGTCTTCTCAGTTGTCTTCGACCTTGTTCCCATCTAAAGTAGGAGGTCATGAGCGTGGATGCAGAATTGCTTGAATCCCAAGCTGTTTTTGGTGCTGTGTGCAGTATTTCCTTACTGCTAATCTGATCTGAAGAGTAATAGATAATAAATATAATAATTTGAGAGAAAAGAGCATATGTGGCTTGTGAGATCCAGGAACCTCCTCAACTCTGAGAGAATCCAGAGGCCTAAGAAGGCACCGTGTCCATGGGAGGGGGCAGAGATCAAAAAGGGGGAAGCTAAATAAAGTGTAAATTACTTTTTGAGCTTAATGAATATGTAACAGTTTGAGAAGGTACTTAAGTTCTCAATAGAATGAATGAAAGTGCGCCTCTGGCAGTAAGCTAAGCGCCCAGTGCTGTCTTAGGTCTTTTTTTACTAATATTAGTTCAATATTATACTGCTGAAATCTCAGCCTTCAAATTCATTTATTTCAAACTTGAGGATGCTGTAAAATTCAATAGGAGTAAGCTGAGTGAACACCAGCATCCCCTTGTGTGGTTGCTGATTGCTTAGGGCGTCGGGCACTTCATCATTCCTTATAGCTGCAGACAATATTGCTGTCAGTGTCCGTATCTGCAGAGATGATGGAAGCTTGTATCACATTGCACATTCAGAGACCTGATGAGACCTGATGAACTTTCTGAATTTTCTCTTCTTGTCTGGGCTGGGGTAGAGTGACTCACCCGTCAAGATTCAGCAATCCTGTGACCACATCCATTTGTAGACCTGGACAAAGTCTCCAAGTGATTCATCGCCTGGAAGAGGAGCTGGCTGATCCTGGCACTTATCCCACCTTCTGCAGAAGATGAGTTGGGCCCATGGGGCTCGTTTCTCTGGCCCTGGAGCAGATGTGTGTGATTTGGTTTGAGAGTGGCAGCTGCAGTCAGCTGTGAGCATTGCCCACCTGCACTCCAGGTGTGCACCAGCCCCAGTGGCATCACTGAGCCCTCTGAAGGGTGCAGCCACTGCTGCTGCACCACGGGTAGGCCGGCAGTGAGAGCTCACCTCCTCGTGCTACAGTATGGTTGTGCTTGTTTCTGCACTGATTTCCTCCACTTCGATTTTGAGTGGGCACAGACAAGTGAAATGTTTCTGACTCAATGAGGTATGGGAGTCTGTGAGCCTTAATACCATCTGTGGTCTTAGGCTGTCACTTCCTAACAAGTGTTAATTTATTCATGTTCTCGGCTCTCACTTTGCTCCCACATATGTATTTTGGTGGGAGAAACTGCAGAAAGTGTCACTCCCCCATTATTGCAGGATGGAGGCAGTTGCTGGCTGTGCTGTCCCCAGCCTGCAGGATGTCACCCGCTAATCCGGAGTTAAGTCTGGCTCTTGCAGGTGTGATAGATGAGGTAATATTTTGCTGCAGCCAAAAGCTTATTAGGTAAAAGAATGCAAGTTGTTGGTTCT
Source organism: Machaerirhynchus nigripectus (assembly GCA_013397975.1). Taxonomy (NCBI): domain Eukaryota; kingdom Metazoa; phylum Chordata; class Aves; order Passeriformes; family Dicruridae; genus Machaerirhynchus; species Machaerirhynchus nigripectus. Next base: position 55,485 of record VZRQ01005540.1, on the reverse strand, counting down.
ATGTGTTCTTCCTTAGGGTTTAGATTTGTTCTAGTTAATCTGTTGGTTGTTGCGGTGAGCTGGGAGAGGGGCGGGGTTGAAGACCTGACCAAAACAGGGAGNGGTCAGCTGAATCGTTACAAATAAACACTTTTCTTCTGCTTTTACGGACTTGGTCCCCATTTAAACTGTATCTAAAAGCTAGTTTATTTCTAACACAGGTGTCCTTCTTTACCGTGCAAGGGCCTAATGTGTTTCTAGCAGCTGGGAACACATGCTCGTGTTCTGCATGTGTTGGTTACAGTTGGATCCCACCTTCTCTGCAGCTCAGCCTCTCACAGGTGTTGCTCCAGCTCAACTTAGAAGGAGGGAGCTGTTTCAAATTAGCAAAGAGTCTGAGGTAATTGAGCTTTTAGTCCTGTAGTTTTACCCCTGCCAAAATAAATGATGGAAACCTCTTAGCAAGCCCATTGGCCAGCTGAGGCTCTGCTCACTGACCAATCCCCCCATGGATGCTCCATATGCAGAGAAGAACCAGCTGGGTACAGCAGCCTGGTCTGACACATTTTTGGGTACTGTCAATGTGTGGAAATGTCCTACTGTGTCACATTCAAGCAAGAAAGAGTTTGTACATCACATAGTTCATGTGAAAGAAACTATTTCTGCATTGACATGTTGCCTAGAAATTCAGACTGCTTAATGACTCAGGTTTGTACTGTGTAAGATGAGCATCTGAATTGTTAGATGCACCCAGCTTTGAATATTCCTTCCCACAAGAGCTTCCCTGTGACTGCACTGCCCATGACAGAAGAACACTGACAAAAAAGCCCTTTGAGTCAGAAGCTTTGCACAGGCTGCATTGCTGTGGTTTTCATCTCTGTGTTTTGCTCTGAGTAAATGATAGCTTGGATTTTCAAGAAAATTAGCCTGGGTTTACTCACAGGAAAGAGGAAATGACAAGCTGGAGTTGGTTTTGAAGCGGTACAGAGAAAACATTTGTACAACTTTGGGTGCATTTAAAGGTGGAGGGGGGCAGCTGTGGACTGCATCCTTGGTGAGCAGAACCACATCTTGTAGCACCAAGTGACATTACAGCAGTGTGTAACATGTTCAAGGTCCTTAAGCTGCTGCGGACTAAGCAGAAGCCCACGGCAGCACTCCCAGGAATGGAGTCAGGGCTAATGGAAGCTTTTGCATGTGTTCAAAGTAATATTCCCATCCTTGTTAGTTGTGATTTGTCCCCAGTGGCCCCAGGCAGACAAAGCAAGCAAAGCGGTCAAGGAGAATCACCCCTGTGAGTACCAGACCTTTGTTTCTGCAAACAATTTAATGATGAAATGCTGTTTTAAAGTTATATCTGGGAAGCCACAACTTTGAAGCTCCAGACAGATCAGAAGCTTCCTACTAACCATCATGCAATCAGTGCCTCTTTTTGACACTTGGCATTCAGTACTGCCAAGGTGCTGCTCTGGCTGGATTCACTTTCATGTCTTTCAGAAATAGCAGTTCTGAGTCCAGGAAGTCTGAAGTGTGTCTTGTACCCAGCTGAGAAGTTGGATTTTACAAACTCAATGTAGAGCAGGACTGGGTGTTCCCAGGAGTGCTCCTCTGATAGGGGTTGATCAATAGTTAACTCATGTAAGCCCAGTTAGCTATTAAGAGACAACAAATGTTAATTACAAAGCCTAAGAAGCAGGATTCACCAAGATAAAAGAAGCAAGGATTATTTGGAATCAACACAGAAAGTGTAGAATCATTCCACAAAGGACTGCACGTGCTCCAGAAAGAAAGGTGGAAAGTGCATTGGGAGGAAGACCACTGGCCTTCATCAAAAAGACCCCCGAGGAAGAAGAGGAGCCTTCCTCAGCGCGACCAGCAGGATACACTGCGCATGTGTGACACGTATGCTAATGTAATCATGACTTCCAAGGAGTACTTTGTATAACCACTCCCATCCCAGGGAATGTGATGAATATTCATTAATTTTACCCACAATACTGGACTGTATGGAGTACTCTGTGTGTGTGAATGATCCCCCACAACCGGTGCGCTGAACAAAGCAAATCCCCACTTCTCTGACTCTGTCTCTGAAGTGTCTCTTGGCCCGGTTTGGGGCAGTTCACCCCTCCCTCATCTCTCCTGGGTATTTTAGTCCAAACTTTGACTTCGTCTTTCAGCACTGCCCTGCTCCTGCCATCCTGGTGGGATGCTGCCAGATGGGATTTGTCTCACCCAGTGCCAGGTGCCTCCTTAGGGAGGAGGAAGGATGTAGACACTGATGGAACAGCAAATACCTTGGAAAATACCTCTCCCTCCCTCCCTCCATTAGATCAGAAAAGGCAGAAATCAGGCTGGGGTGAACAAGTGCACAGTGGTCCACCTAACTGTGAACAAACCCTTTCCTCACTCTTCACGGCTGTTCTGTGGCAGCTGTCTGGTTTTTACTGAATGTTGGGTTTTAGGAGTTCTCCTTTTGTTTTTCTTTTTCTCTTAAAGAATTTTCCCCATACATGTAGCTAGCAGACAAATTACTGGGTGCCTAAGAGAGGCAAAAAGACCTGGCCACAGGGGGAGAGGTCCAACTGGCTACCCTCCTTTACCTGGGGTTTTCTCGTGTAGGGTGGAGATGCAGCGAGATCTGACCTGGGAAAGAGGGGCTGGGTACAGCCCCTAGCTCTCTTGTCCTCCCGCGTTCAGAGAGGAGAGAGGCTGCAGTCGCTGTAGGGGGAATTCATCGCCGCTGCGGGGTCCTGCTGTGAGAAACAAGCTCACTAGATTCAAAATTTTAACAGTTTATTGATAGACAATAGGAGACAAATGATAAAAATCACACGAGAAAGCAGAGGTGTTGCAGCGCTGGGTGCTCTGCTACAGGCAGAGGCACACCTTCTGGCTAGGGGATACAGTTTCTATACTCTCAGTGATTAACATAACTCCTCCCTAGCCCTGGAGGTGCTCTTATTGGCTCATTGTTACCCAGTGGCAGTCTCCCAGCTGCTGAATACGCAACAAGCGTCAACACCCATTTCCCTCCCGTTAATACAGAACCGTTAACCAGAACACGTGACAATTAACTAGAGTACATAACAATTAATAGTAACATTTAACAATTAACTCCCTCTCATAAACCTTTACGAAAGCCAACCTCCTTAGCTGTATCTGCTGCCTTCCTTCTACCGTGAGTGGAGCTTGCTCGCTGGAGCAGCCATTTGCACTGAGGCCCCATTTAACACCCTACCTCACCAAACGAGGAACCTTTCCACCATCTGCTCGGGTGCCTCAGAGGACCCCGGGATCCCAAGGCCGCCTTTCCCTGCCCCGCTGGGAGNCCCCTCAGGGCACCCCAGGCCGCCATTGCCGCGCGCTCCCCGCGCTCGCTCCGCAGCGCCCCCTGCAGGCGCGGGGAGCCCTCGCCCCGCCCCGCTCGCCGGGAGCCGCAGCGCCCCTGCCGGCCGCGGCCGGAGCTGCACCGAGGGAACGGGCCCGGCAGCCGCCAAGGCGTCACTGGGCTCTGGGCCTGTTTGTTCTCACTGACACCGGTACGGGGGTTTTGTTTGCCTTGGTTTATGTATAAAAGTAAAGAACTGTTATTCCCATTCCTCATATCCTTGCCTGAAAGCCCCTTAATTACAAAACTATAATAATTTGGAGGGAAGGGGGTCGTATCTTCCATTCCAAGGAAGGCTCCTGCCTTCCTTAGCAGACACCTGTCTTTCACACCAAGACACTGAACCAGCATAAAAATTACTGCAAGAGCTGACAGCAGATAAAACAGGCCAGGAATATTTTTGTCTCTAAGAATTCTTGCCTAAAGGCAGTGCAACACGGGATGTTGCTGCATGAAGAAACCACAATCAGGCACTAAATGTTCTCTAAGAAACGCCCTAGCACAACTCTGGGGCTCAATATACAGATAAAGGCAACTGTATCTTCCACACCATCAGTTACAAGTGGTACAACGCAACACGTCTCAGTGTCAAGACCTGGGTGTGTGGAGCCAGCGGTGCAGCTGAGGCGATCGGGGGGTTGGATAATACCCACCAAGCCTGGCAGGGCTGAGCAGCTGCACCTCATGGTTCAGGAGGGACTCTGTCCTGTGAACCCCCCCAGAGCCGCCCCAGCAGCACGGTGCTAATTCTGCTTTTCTTCTAAATATTTCTCAGGTTAAATTCCTTAGGTGTCCTAGACCACAGAGATGGCCAAGAAATCCCTTTCTCAAAGAAAGGATTTACCCAGCCGTGCTTGTGTTACCAGAAAACCTTCCTGAACTAATAATACATAGCAGCCCCTGTTAGCTGGACACTTGACCCATCTAAATTCTGTTTGTTAAGTCACAATGAATTTGCAATTTGGGTTTAATCCTATGGGAAATAATATTTTGGGAAATTCTTCAAAGACAGCACTGTCGAATACTTCCCCTTGCGCAGGCTTGACCACAGCTGGCTCTGAAGCCACCCTTGAGGTGTCCACTGCTTGTCCTCTGTATTTGCCACCAGCTCGTGCTCAGGCTGCCACGTAGCCACAAGCATGGCTTGAGAGCTGTGCAGGGAACTGGGAGGCTGATCCTGTCCAGCTGGGCCAGCCGCTGGCCAGAGCAACCAGGATAGTGTGAGAAGGAGCATTTGGAGCTTGGGAGGGAGAAATTATTGGAATCATTCAGCTGGAAGGGACCTGCAGCAATCATCTAGTCCAACTGCTTGGCCACTCCAGGACTAATTGTTTCCTAGAAACCAACTTTCCTATATTAAAAGCATTTTTGTTAAAAAAAAAACTAAACAAAACTGAAAAACAAAGAAACCAAAAAACAATTTTAAATATGCCAAGTGTTATTAAAACAAACTCCTTGTTAAGAAAATGCTGAATTCTTACTTGTGAGTGATGCTCATCCCGTAAGTGCCTTTGAGGAGCCTGTGCAGTGCTTGGCAGTGGGAACAGCGGCCAGCTTGTCGTGGTGGCTCCAAGCCACAGCTGGGTGAAAGGATGAAGTGATTGTCGTGGATTCCAAAACTGAAAGAAGTTATTTTCCACAGAACAAGCCAAAGTATCAAATAGTTGTGCTCAGTCTACACAGCAAGTTGATGCAATATCCTTTGGAGAGGGGCAGGAGAAACGCGTGACCTTGTTTCCTCGGTGTGTTACTTGGAGTAAATACAGGATATTTTACACTTTCAGCAGCTTTTATAACTCACAGTGGGGTTTGCCTGAGCTGAAGAGGGTGTGGGTGGGATTTGAGGCACCTTGCAGTGGAAATAGACCTGGGACCTGTATTCAGCACATCAAAGCAAGGCAGAGTGGAGCCTAAGGAGTCTAACTTGTTGGAGAGCACCGTTCACCTGCTGTGTGGACCCTGTGGCTGGCTTGGTTTGTTGCCGACAAAACAATTTTTAACCCTTCTGACAAAAGTAAATAATTCAGAGACAAAGTGGTGCGGTGCAAAGGGACAGTGGATGGTGAAGGAGCTTTCCGTGGGAGGAAAGTTCTGCTCTTCTCCAAGAGGTTAGTCCTGTCCTTTCCCAGTCCTGCTGTTTGCTGCAGGCTGGTAGCTCTAAGCCAGGCCAGGGTTTATACATAAAAAACTGGAACTAATAGTTCATTAAAATGGGGTGGAAATCAAAATGGAATTTTGCTATTGAGTGTTGTGGTTTTTGGGTTCCTGCAGTGGCACGGCCAGCCACAGCCTGCCCGGAGAGCGCTGGGGGGGTCTCTGAGGGAGAGCAGCCGCGCTGCATCCCGTGGGCTCTGCCAGGCTGCCCCTCACCTGCTCCGGCCGGCTGTGACTCCGCACGGCAATGAGGATAAAGGAGGCGAGAAGGCTCCCGCCTGGGGCTGGAGAAGGTTTTTATTCCATGGGCCCCAGAAGCCTGGAGCCAGCACGTGCTGGCTCCCAAAGGCCGAGAGCCAGCACATGGCATGGTTCCCCCAAGGCAGAGAGAGGGGAGCTGTTGGCAGGCTGATCCCCAAAGGCAGAGAGGGGCTGGTGCCCCAAGGCAGAGAGGAGATCACAGGGCATGGAGCCTCGCGTTTACCTGGGGATGAGGGGGGCAGAGAGAGCACATGGACTGATGGTCTCAGAGCATAGGGTCAGTACATGGGCAGAGTTGGGGTAACAGAATCAATTGGAAAAACCCGAGGGAGTGGTTAGGACTAGGGAAAGGGAAGGGAGAGCCATGTGGAAAGGGCAGGAAATTTACTAAGAACAGGAGTAGGCAAATAAAACACCACAATCGAGAGCTATTTTTTTGTTAGCACAACAGAGATCTGCACCAGGTGTGAAACAGCACGTGTACAAACTGGTGGGAACAAGCCTTGGTGCTTGTTAAAGCTGGGTCTGATGGTGGTGGTGTTTTAAGGGAGAGCAGCTGTGCAGCTTCTGCAAGTGTCAATTGTAGGTAAAGCTTTCCACCTGACCATCACCTCCAGGTGTGTAACTACCTGCTATGGGCATTGTTAAATTGATCAACTACAGCTTAAACTGCTTTGCAAATAGATAATGTTGGCTCTGGGGCTACTGGTTAGTGCTCAGCGTTGCATTTTAATGCCTTTTCACTTAACTGAAAAGGTGCTGCTGTAACTGGAAAGCCACAGTGGCAGAGGAGCTGCTGGGTAGGGATGTATTCTCTAGAACTGAGAGGCTCAGTGAGTAACAGCTGGATAAAGGATGTGATTGATTTGAATCCTAGTGAGATCACGGAATGAGAAGCTCATTTGAGTTCCTGGAAATCATGTTATACTTTCTGCTGGATTGCCAGTCTGCAAACCAGACGTGACACTATGGGCCTGAGCCTGCCCTGCATTCATAGCCTGGCAGAGGATGGGAACCAGGTGGACACTGCAATGAGATCCTCTGCTCTCAGCTGTGTGGTTTGGGGAGGCAGGACCCATGCCTGGGATGAAGAGTCCCTTATCCAGAGTTACCCATCCTCAACCTTCCAGCAGCACTCCATTCCTGTCAAAAACTGAAGTAAGCTCATTTTAATTTCACTTTATGTGCTTTTGGGGAATGAATTCTGGATGGGGCAGGAAGTGGGGTGCAGTGATGACCACTGCCTGTGCTCAGCTCCCACCACATCAACCACAGTGTTATCTCACCCCTCCATCTCAGGGAGGGAGGTCTCGGTCTATCGCACCTTTTTCTGTTTTATTTTCTAGCTTCCTTTATAACTTTTCTAAAGCTAAAATACCTTTTAAACCTCTTCCATTACAGGCTGTCAGTGATCACAAGCGACTCTGTTCTGTGTAGCACCTTGGCAAGAAAAAAGAAGCAATAACGTAAGCTTATTCCCATGGTGTACTTTGGAAATTACGAGATATATCCGGTAGCCTTCTGGCCATGAGAAAAACAATTTGTACCTGTGGCTGTAGCTGTTGTATTTTTTTCACGATTTATTTGAATTATGAAATTTTTTGAGGGTAACATTTAAGTTCAGGAAGAGCAACCATTATTGTGATGTGTTTGAATTTGCCAGCAGGTTCTGGGGAAATTGTGACTTTTCAAGGATAATGTGTCTGGATTTTTGTAGAGTGGATCCATGCTGACTTGGTAGGGAGGTGGGTGGGATATGCCTCCTGCTTATCTGCAAGCAGGATTGCTCAAGTCAGGAGAGAGAACAGAGATGATGCTGTTACAGGTAACAGAGGGAGGCAGGGACGGGGCTTTCCTATTCTTTCTGTTGTTTGTTGGTAGGTGGTTAAAAGTGCACTCAGGTCCCTACGGAGCTCTGTCCTGCACCCAAAGTTTAGACCCTGTTGTGAGGACAGAGAAGAAACATTTAATTGCAAGTAATAAAAATTAAAAGCCCTTGCATGTGAAGTGTATCACAGATAAAATATGCTGCAATACATGTGATCCCATGTGATTATGGATGTTACTAGAACACAGATTGTGCTGCTGCCGAGAATATTAGATCCAGATTTCTTTTTTTTTCTATTGCCTTTGAGAATATTTAGAGCATTGCACTTGAAAAGCTTCAAAGTCTGGATGAAGATTCAAATAACTTAGGAAACTGGATATAGAGAATTAGGGTTGGTTCAGGATTGTTTCTGACCAGAATTGGATGAGGTTTCTGAAAGTCTTACATCTTTGGGAAATGAATTCTTTTATACCTTTTACATAAGGTTACTATTAATGATAACCAGACTTATAGTCTATGGATTGCTGATGTGCTGTTAGCTCAAACAAGTTATTTAATACTTGCTATTTCTTCCATTGACTTTTTTTTAATGAGTTTTAAAAATTATTTTCCATTCTGTCGTGCTATTATTATTATTGTTATTGAGGTTATGGTTTCTTTTAATAAGAGTGTATTCTTTGTCTGCTCACAGCATTTGTGACTCAAGGATATGGCCAACAGCTCTTTGCATCTTAAGACACCAAAAAAATATTTCAGCTATGGTAAACAGGTACTGTAGCCTCAGTGCCTGGTTTATTTCCCCACTCTGATAAAGTCATGAGAAGAATTTACACGCTGAAGTTATCTGCCCGTGTTTCCTTTGGGTCAAATCCTGTGGGTTAAACTTGTGCAAGCCTTCTCTCATAACTTCATGCTGATGGATTATATCAGGAATCATCCTAAATTATGTGTCTTCTTGTTTCTTCAGAAGCATTGGCATTAAGTATAGGCTTCATGAGAGTTTTTTAAAAGCTTTGCCCAGGTTTGGTTGTTTTATCATTATACATACTCTGATACCTGAAAAAACACCAGGGTGCTGGTGTATAATTTTTTATGCTTGTTTATAAACTTTGCTTGGTTGTTTCATCTCGTAAAACATGAAGAATAATTGAGCATGGCTTTGACCTTGAGGACTTTATGTGAGAGGGCAGCATATGTGTGCAGGAAACATGCTAAATTAATGCATTCGTAAAGTTGGTGAGGAAAATGTTGCTGCTGCCTACCTAATTTGAAAGGTCAAAATTTAATTCTAAACCGGTTTCCTTTTCTGCATTTCCTTGATGCAAGGGCTGCAAGTAGATGTATGGAAAAATAAACATCTGTACTGGGGGAGTGACCTGAATTTAAGAGTGGGTACAGTAAGAGTGTGAGTAGGTGGTTGGGGGTTCCCCCCCCATGAACTTAAAAAAACAAATATGAGTCATGCTGGGGGTGCTACAGGAGTTTCTGATCAAGTCAGTGGAATACTAAGCCCAAATGTCATGCTCGGAATTTTAAAAGTTAAACTGAATTATATTAAGGTTAAACCTTGGAGGAGCTGCTGGAGCAGGTTGGGTGCCCAGCAGGAAAACCCAACTGTATCTCAGCCAGCCTGACCACAGGCAGTGAAAAAAGGCATTCTCTGACAAGAACTCTGTAAAATCATGGACTCCTGCAGAATAAATATCTTTCTGATGATAATGTGACTCTTCTGTTTACCATCCCAGTTCAAACACTGACTGGTGTAATATCTCTTATTGTGTGGGGTTTGTGAAACCCTTAGGGTGTGTTTGAACAAGGCCAGCTCCAGAAAATATTGCAGGCTGATCTGTTCTGTCTCATAGGCTTGGACAGGAGCACTTTGGTCATCTCTAGGATTCATGGAACTAAACTAAGAGCTCTTCAATTTCTTTCTGTTTTTTTAAACTGACTCCTGCTTTGAAATGGTTGGGGAGGGAGCTGCATGCCCTCGAGGCTGCATACCCACGGCAAAGGTGAGATCATGGATACAATTAAAACAGTGACTTTGAGAAAGAAACACAGTAGGCTTAAAACAAACCTCTTTTAAACTAGGTATCTTCCAATATTTTTCAAAGTCCTCTGGCAGTTGAGGCGGGGCTGAATATATGGGCAAATTCATGTATTATTCAGCAGCTGGTCTGAGTGGAAGGCCAGGAGTTGGTTGGATTTACTGTATGTGCTGTGAAGAATTTCAGGACAGCAATTAAGCAGGTTTGTTTCTTTGTGTAGGTCCCATCCTTTCACACACAACCACAGAAACTCATCCTTCACCTGGCTGTGTGAATATGGCCCTGCAGCAGTTCAGATCATATTGGGATGTCAGATGTGTTCATAGGCTTTGAGCTTTCCCAGTTTATCATTTTGTTTCAGTTTTCAAGGTTCTCTGTGATGTGGGGGTTTCCAAAGTGCTTATCTTGCCAAGGATGCAAAAAGATGCAGAGAGCTGCAGCAAGACCTGTACCACCCCATCACCACTGCTGTTTTAACCTGGAGATGCCTGATGGTTCAGGGCCTGCTGAGCATGATAGAAAACTCCCTATGTTGGGACTGAAGCATGGCAACAGGACAGATACTTTTCTCCACATGCCTTATAAATGCTGTGTCTCTTTCTGCCTCTTACCACTATTTCGTCAGCTGCAAAAATTAGTTCTGATGTTCCAGTCTAGGCAGGATATTGGTTAGTGATCCGGTCATGATGGGAAATTGTGCAAACCTTCTGGCTTGTGTGTCTGCATGAATTACATGGTTTACATGTGTGATAAATCATACTGCCATAACAAGGAATTTCCATAGGTGTTAGTGATTTCAACACCCATCCTTGTCCAAAACTCACCAACCATAGATAGGCTGTGAGTGGGAGTGGTGAAGTGTGTTCAGTGGTAGCAAAGGTCTAAGCACCAAGATAAGATTCATCTAGCAAATACATATCTGTTATATTTCAGAGTTAGAAAACCAATTGATGACTCCATTATGTTTTAGCACATTAGTTTCAAATTTGGGTCCAGCCTTTTTCCTGGGCTTAGAAGAACTATGGATTTTTAACTGATGTCAGCTAGATTTGTTGTTATACAGGCCAATTGTCTTTTGGCTCAGTTTTATGACAAGTTGTAGTTCTGTCTATACTTAGTGAAGTCTGGGTTCCCCCATCTTTTCTAAGTGTGAGGACAAAACCCTGGAAATCTGTGGTGCCTGTGAATCACATGGGAACAGGCATCAGCGTCACCTTGGGAGACCCGTCATCACCTTTTCTGTCTGTTATCTTGGTGTTGTTATTGCAGACTAGGTGTACTGGTATTGCTCTGACCAGAACTGGCCTTAACCACTACCTTGTGATAGTCTGCATTTTTAAAAACTTCTTCCCATTTAAGTCTCTAAGACTTTTTCAAAAATACAGATATTTAGCAGAAAAACAGCATCTGGTATCCAGTTTGTATTGATTTACATAGAGCCATGTGAAGTCTTGTGCAAGGAATATTATGCTCTGTATCTTTCTTAAAGCATGAGATTCAGCACCGGTTTGGATCTAGTCATAACCTGTACAAATGCTGTATAGTGAAAAAAAAATGTGAAAAATTCAAAGCAAAGTCTGTTCAGTGCACTGGGAGCAGACACTGTAGCTGCAGTGGCAGCGCATGGAACCTCAAGGTTTATTAAGTCAGGTTCATGTTAAAGCTCATCATAAAGCAGTGGAAACTAAAAGCGTGAACTTTGTGCTGGGGGTTAAAGCACATGGAATGGTGGGTGTTGGGTCTCTTCCACCCTCCTGAGGGTTGTGCTGGATCTCCTGATCTGTGGGTCACTGCTGGGTTTTCTGTTCCTTTTGTGCAATCCCCACACATGCATATAACCTTATACCATAAAACCCTGGTGACATAAGACGCTTCACATTCGATAACTGCACAAAATAAATGATGACACTTGGCCATGCCTGTTATACAAAGCTTTAATTGCTGTGTACAGTTTTAATTTTCCTCCTTGCATTAGCCAGCAAAATTTAACATTAATTAGCATCAGAATATTTGCATTAATTAGCAAAGGCTCTGCTTTGTAACAGCCATGTTTCCCCCTCCCCTTCCCACCTAGCCCCTCACTGCCTGGGCCACTCTTTTCTAGCCCAAGCCTCAGTGGGGTCAGGGCAACCGCATTTGCCATCCAGGTACAAACCCGACTCGCTTCTCCCGACACTGCTGCAGTCCAGGTACCCATTGACCCATCTCAAGAAATCTCGCAGACTCTCTTTAAATCGTGAGAAATCAGTTTCTGCCTTCCCTGAGCATCTCGTGTTGCTGGGTGAAGATATCTAAGAGCAAAAAGGAGGTACTGATGCATGAGTTACAGATGCTGCACGTTCTGTCTCGGCTTATTGGGATGGAGCAGGATGCTGCCCTTCACACCCCAAAACCATTTCACACAATTCTTAGGAATTGTTAGTCATTAGCTATTTCTCTTCGACTTTCACAGTACTGCAGACCTTTCTGTGGTGTTTTTGAGGGGCAGAGGAGTCATCTGCCAATCTGAAAGAAGGTCAAAAACATTTCTCTCACAATACCAAATCCTGGGGACCATGAGGGAGTGTGGGACACTGGCTGGGTCCCAGCACAATCCCAGCCGCAGCAGTATGGAGCATGTGTTGGTTGGATGACAGACTTAGACATGGCTTGTTCTGCAGCTGCAATAGATAGCAAATCGATGCTTATCTGGTTTTCTTCCTAAAGCCTGCTTCTCTGTTCCAGGGAATTACCTAAACACAGTTATTGTTGGAAATTCAGCCACTGGTCCGTGCAAACCATATTTTCTATCCCCTTAATTTCTCTGTCTTTCTCTCTTTTGGATTCAAAAGACAGATCCTTTTCTCTGTAGTATTTCTGATCTCTCTTTTCTGCCATTAGTTGCCTTGTCCTTCCTGAGGGACAAGCTCTACAGGTCATTATTAATTGCACCTCATAAATAATCTTTGTTACTGCAGGTCTAACTGCACTAATTTGATATGGTCTCCGTAAGATTGAATTTGTGCATGAGAGAGAAAGCTTGGTATCCTTCCCTGGGGCTGTAGCTGGTTCAAAATTAAAAATAAGTGATAATTTCTTTGGTAAAAAGTGAGAGTGGAAAATCACCTGGTGTTAAAAACCCTGGATAAATGGATATTTACAAGAAAATGTTTGAAACTCAAATCAAACAAATAGTAGAAGCTTACCTTCAAAATGCAGCAGGCTTCTTCTAGCTTTTGCATACCTTGCTCCACTTCTCTCATGCACATCCCTGTGGTTTTTTTTTTTAGTTCATGAATAAATAGTTCAGCGTTACTATGTGCACAGCATAGTTCCTAGGAGAAAAAGAGAAAATATACAGGGTTCTAGTTTGCAACAAGAAGGTTTTTCTTTCTTAAAAGAACTGTTAATAAATCATATTCAATATGCCATTTTTCTCTGGAAATCCAAACTTCTTTTATTCTTTTTAGGATTTCCTCTTATACCTTCTTTTAAGGAGTGTTATAAGGACAGTTTTCTTAACTATTATAGCTGGAAACTTTGAAATAAAAAGGGTCCAGTTTCTGTCAGTGGTGGATGTGACCACATTTGGAATTTGAGTCGATTCCATCTAAGTCAGAGAGTGATTTATTTTGTCTTCACTTTGGAAGTAGGACACTTAGAGCTACTTTAACCATTTTCTTTATATTGCCAGTCATTTGGAGACCAGACTTAGCAATCACCAACAGAAACTTCTCTGGAAAAACATTAAGAAGAACTGATAAAATTTGAGGTAGGGTGTAATTATCTTTGGTAGCAATTACAATGGTTAATAGCCATGTTCTCATAATCGTTTAAAAATATGACATTGGATCAGTGTTTTGGGACATCACTTAAGATCTGCAGCAATTACAGCTTGCTTTGAATGTCCTCAGACTTGCTATGCCAGAGGTTATGCTCCAACTTCCCTTTGGAGACTCTGACTGATAAAAATAGAATGGAAACAACAGGTTCTTACCTTTACGTGAAGCGGTTTGAAGAACGTCTCCTGGAAACAACAGGAATCTGTTAGTCACAAATTGGAAATCCTCTCAAAAAGTAAATCTGGTGTGAGGGAAACAGGGAAATTACTTACATTTGTGGATTCATTTTCAGCCTCAAGCGAACAAAGCATTTCATCAATTAGCGAGTACTTAGTCCCGTTCAACAGATGAGGCATTTCCTTCAGAGGGAGAAAGTAACTCAACACCCCAGAACTCAGTAGTAGCAAGAATATATGAGGATGCATTTTAAAAGTGTTAATTTGGGAGCTTGACCCTTGTTATCCGAAGAAGGCTTTGAATTCAAGCTTTTCTCTCTTGGCAGATAGGAAGCTGGCTTATATATAGAAGATGAGTAAGTGCAGGATGTGATTACTATCTTATCTCATTCATAAATCAATCAAATCAGAAAAAAACAACAACTTGAGCAGTTGAATTAGCAGCATATCTGATTTGAGAAACTTTTATGGTCAAAGTTCTGGTAAATTTCCTAAAGCCTCTAACTTCAAAGCAACACTTTAATGCAAGAAAAAGTGTTGTGTAAGGGCACAAATATTGTAAAAGAACAACAAAATAATTGTAAAAGCATAGAATGGTTTGGTTTGGAAGGGACCTTAAAGCTCATCTTGTTCCAACCCCATGCCATGGCCAGGGACACCTTCCACTAGACCAGGTTGGCCGGAGTCCCATCCAGTCTGAACTTGAACACTTCCAGGGGTGGGGCAGCCACAGCTTCTCTGGGCAACCTGTGCCAGGGCCTCACCATCCTAACAGGGAAGAACTTCTTCCCAACATCCAATCTAACTCTGTCCTCTGTCAGTTTGAAGCCATTCTCCTTTGTCCTATCAAGGAAGATATCTGAGGAAACTTGTAGTAACACAGCCACGAAAGGGATTGCTTCCCCTCAGGTAAGATTACATCTTATATTGCTGTAAATTACTGCACTTCAAAGATTTCAGCACCTCTGGAGGTAATATCAGCTAAAGATGGAGCCCATAGGACCTAGTTAATCATTTACATCCCTGCAGTGTGACTTGAGCGAGCATGTGTGAGCAGGGGGGCACAGATGTGTATAGCAGCCTTGCAAACCTGACTACTTTTCTAGAGCAAGTGTCTTCTCTTTGACCCGAAAAGAAAACAGTAGGCTGTTTGTTCATCGTAATTAGTAAGTGTGAGAGCTGGATTTTACCCTGGCATAATTAATTTATATGACAGTGCTGTACAAATCTGCAGTCTCAGCTGGCAACTGCTGCTTCTCCTTCTCATGGGGCGGGGAATGTTTGCTTCTTCATTAATGATACTTGGGCTCTTATGCAACACTTCCCAAAGGTAATGAGGTGATTTTACACTGGAACATGTTAGTAAGTGACAAGAGGGGCTGCAAGGACAGTGCCACATTGTGTGGTGGCATGTCAGAGCTGCTTTGGGGTGGGACCCCAGTGTCCCACAGAAGGGGAGCCAGGGCTCCCCCAGCTCTCAGCGTGACTGCGGCTCTCCCAGCACAATCAGCTCAGAGTGAACACACGAGGGAGTTCTCTTCCAAACATGAAGGCAATGCAGCTCTAAAGACAAAAAAGGGTAATTTGTTCTGTGCTAGGTAGCAATTAATGTTACAGCTAATAAAAGGAGTGTCATCAGGGGAGCTCTGAGTGTGAAGTTATTTCTGGCCGCCAAGGAAAGGGAAATCACTAATCATCCTCATTGGTGTCAACCATGCCTGGCAGTGCAGTGGGAGGTTTCGTAACCTTCCCCAGGATACCTGGGCTGCCTCACCTTGTTCTGTGTTCAGGAACAGCCCTGGCTCCAGCAGCGAGCTGGGAGCAACTCCTTGTTCAGTGCCAGAAACAACATGCTTGGGAAGGGTGAGGGAAGAGCCAAGCTCCCAGCTAGAGCACCAAGCTTTGCCAATATTCCTGTCAGCCTGGGCCGGTTGGTATTAGAGTATCTCCTAAATATTTCCTGTATAGCCCAGTTTCTGTTCTAAGTCTATACTTGATTTTTAGGTATTTAGTTTCATAGAAAATGTCGGACAAACCACAGAGTTGGTAGTTGGGTTTTTCCAGATTTGATTAGGGAAATTTTGTGTTGAGTCAGGAATATGTTTCCTTCTGGATAGTCATCTAAATAATAATAGTAACAACAACACTACTACTACTAATATGAATATGAATATTTGAGACTGGGTGGTGTTCTAAGTTCTTTGTCTGGATATGTTTTGGGTTGTCCCTACTATAAAAACAAGTCTGCGTATTAACCATGGCCACATTATTCAGTGTTCATTTACCCGCTTTGCAAACTGGAGAAGTTATTTACATTTTCCAGTGCTATGTGAAAGGTTCTTGCAGCAAAAAGCATGTGGGAAATTATTGTTGTGGCTGCACTTTCCAGCACTGCTTTGGTTGAGCTCTCTGATGAGAGGCTTGAATCATTCTCTCAAAGGGCAAAATTTTGCTATCAAGCTGCTCTTGGTCTGTTGGTGTCCAGGCCCCCTCATTTCCCAACCAGGCTGTTGCAAGACCAAGTAGCTTTGGGCATCTCTTTTCAGCTGACAACCTGAGGTAGAGTAGATTAAAATGAGTTACCAAGATGATAGTTTAAATGTGCTAAACTGGCACACCAAAAGATGCAAACCATGTAAATAATCAACTAAAATGCCTTTGTACTTTCTCCTGTGTGAGTTTCAGTATCTGTTGGTAACATAAGGAAGCCCATTCTGCTCCTCCTCTCTGGAGGTGGGAGAAATCAGGAAAGGACAGTCTCCTTTACCTTCTCCCACTTCTGTCTGGATCATTTGCTGCAGGAGGAGCTGTGGGCAAGAGGTTCAACCACCACCTTACTGTGTACGGGGATTTAATAACCAGACCCACCAAGCACAAAGCCCTGTGTGGGCTGTATGTTCACCTAAGCCATTAGGCAAATAATGACACCTTCTAAACCCATTTATTGAATATTTTTGCACCAGATACCTTTTGGAACAGTGTCACTTCTTTTAGTACACGCCCACCTGGAAAACATACCGTGACTTAATGTCAAGTAGCTTTGAAGCTGCTGGAGAGAAGTAGCAAGATGTTATCAATAGGCTCATGCTCAGAGTGAGCAGCTCCCTGTGTACAGGATGCATCTTTCAGTGATGCTGCAGTGGCCGGATGTCAGTGCTGAGCCCTCCTGCCTGCACTGACTCCTGCTCAAAGCCAGCCTTCTCTTAGAAACTGTGGGGCCTGACTGAGTTGTTTTCCTTTTAACTCTTTCTGTAATGAGAGGTGAGAATCTGCTGTGGTTTATTAAACCCTTTTGATCTATAGATTTTGAGAAAAATATGTTTTATACCAAAAATACTCTAAACAGGACTGCTCATGTTTTTAACCAGCTGAAGAGTTTTCAAGGATGTTGGCACAGGGAGTTTTGGGAAGCTAGGATAAACAAGCAGAACATCAAATCTCTGAAAGTGGTGAAAAATATTTGACATTAAAGCCTAAGAGTGGTTCTCTTAGGGGATGCCTTATCAGTGGGTTTGGGCACTGCAGGGGAACTGAGGTGCACAAGCCCTTTTTCAGGCTCGTTCAGAAAATAGCTCATCTGAAATCTTCCTTCACCTTTCTGTGACACCTCTGAGCTCTTTGGATTAATACTGAGAAAAGGTGATTAAAAACCTGAGCGAGTAGCTCACAGGCAGCCCTTCTTTTTATTGGTCTCCTGTGGCTGATGCCAGCGCTGTGGCGGAGGACGGGCCAGGGCTGCCACCTAGAGAACAGCCACCGCCACTTGCACACGCATCTTCGGGGCCCTCTTTTGGGGAAGGAACGCTTGCCAAACCTCGGCACAGCCCGAGTGCGTGCGGCAGATGCAACAAGGAGGGGCTGTGTGCTCTGCGACTTACCCCAGCCTAAGGGCTGAGGGGTCGCCTGGGGGAGATGAATAATAGTGATAACGATTCTGTTGTATTTGAGCTAATGATTGGGAAGGCAGTGTCTGGGGTTATGCGTGTCTGCTGTTCCCCACCCAGTTCTCAGGGAAACATTATTGTGGGATCATAGAATCACAGAATAGTTTGAGTCAGAAGTGACCTTAAAGTTGATCTAGTCCCAGTCTCCTGCCATGGGCAGGGACACCTTCCACTCTCCCAGGTTGCTCCAAGCCCCGTCCAACCTGGCCTTGGACACTTACAGGGATGGGGCATCCCCAGCTTCTCAGGGCAGCCTGTGCCAGTGTCCCACCATTTCCAATCTTCCCTCCCCGCCATGAGCAATGGTCCACAGCATTTCCCAGTAGTCCTGGCCTATTGCTTTGTCTCCCTCTCAGAAGATTTCTGCTAACAAATGTAAAACTTTCTTTGGAAGCAAACTTTTTCCATGCTTTCCTCCTGCATACCACAGGATCATGGCCCCTTCCCTCCTCAGAAGGTTGTAACTATTCCTCTCTTTTTCCAGTCCCAAAGGAGAGAGCAGCTTTGGACGCAGTGTGGGATTGTGCTCCTGCTCCCCAAGGCGCTTTCAGCCTTTGAGCTGGAGGTCAGTACCAGCCCTATCAGACCAGCTTTTCAGCAAGCTGTGTGCCAGTCTGGGGGTGATGGGACTAGAGTGTTCCCTCGGGTCCCTCATCAGTTCTGTCCTTACAGGCATTACAAGCTCCCTCCCAAAGCACTGATGTACCCAGGGTCACCTTCCTTCTGCCCTCTCACCCCCTTACAGAGTGAGCTGCTTTGACCTAAAGCCACTAAAAATGTCAAACTTTTATTTTTTTGCATTCTGTATTTTTGTAGGTATTGGTTAATGTTTTATTCCTGACTATTTTGGGGTGGCAGAGAGATGATGATTGAACCCACTGCTGGGTTGTGGTTTTTTCCCTGTTCATACAGTGACTACTGTTTCTTTCTTCCCCCACACTCAAGAAACTCTTCTTCAGGTGTTGTTACAGAAACTGGCTAATTTTTCAAACATGTGGGTTGCCTTATGGGATCTCTGCAGATTCCAGCATGGATCTCCCTGCCTCTTCAACCTGCCTTTTCCTGCAGATAATGTGGTGTTTGGGGTATTTCACAGGCACACCATGGCCTGCACAGCCATTGCTCTCCGCTAAATTCTCCATGAATAATGTGTTGTAGGGAAATTCTTTCCAGGTATTCAGTGATGCCTGCAAAAGTACATAAATATGATGGGCTGGGTTTGGATTGCTTCCTGGAGGTGAAATTCTGGTAGGAGAATCCCCTCAGAGGGGAAGGTGTGTGTCCAACAACCCTGATGGTCCCGTCAGAGCCCCAAAAAGGAATTATTTTTTCCTGTCGGCCACATTTTACTTTGTTCTGCGTGGGTGAATCTTCCTGAAATCAGAATATCCAAGAGGACAGAAAAGAGGTGATGCTGGAGGGAGATCTCCATTGTAAAGTAAAAGCAAAAACAAAGAAAGAAACTAAATCCTGATGGACGATTTCACTGCTACTTTTACCCAAATACTAGTGGGAAAACACTAGTGGTATTAGGGGATATCTGGACCTAAGGATGGTGATCCTCTACACAGTCTCTTGTCATTCATCTATAGGCTATATAATAAACTTAAAGATTTCTGAATATAGTACCCTGCTGACACTGTCCAGACCTCACTGGTAGGAGACGTGGATTAAATCAATCTAAATTAGTTTTAGATAGAATGTTGCTTACATCACCATAAATATATATTTATGTTTATATTATAAAATTTATTCAATAGATAATAGAGCAAATATTATGCAATCTAGGTATTTTCTATCTAAAATAGATATATCATATTACATATTTTATATATATAATACATATTGCAATATATATAATATATATAAAATGTCTGTGTGCTTGTGTTATATGTGCCATAGAAGAAAAACTGCCAGTTGTATCTTTGTGCAGGAGATTTATTTTGCATAGATCCTGTTAAGAGTTTGGGTACATTTCATAGCATTCTGCGTAAAAGTTTCCCAAATACTTAACCATAAAAAATGTACAAGTCCTATGCCGGCAGCACACAGCTGTAATGAGAACAGTCATGCTTACACAATTTGTACTTCACATTTTTAACATTTTAAAATGATTGTCACTGCATTTGTGGCATAATAAAAGTCTTCAGTTAAAAGAACTATTTAGGTATAATTTGAAGAAGTGCATCCTTTTATGTCCCCTGGAGGTGCCTCAGCCTCCTGGAGGGGAGGCAGAGGTGCTGGGTGACATGGATGGCTCTGTCCCACAGGCTGGCCTTTTCCTGCCTCTGAGACCACTTGGGTGATGCAGAACTGAGCCCTGGGGCTGTGGCTTGGAACAGCATGTAAGAGAAATAGTGTGACAACAACCCCCAAACTGGATCCCCAGAGCAGCTCTTCACACACCATTACACAGCACTCTTCTAAAGCAAATAATTATTGCATTTCTTCATTATAAAAATAAATAATTTGAAGTTTCTCTAAATAAATAGAATAAATAAATAATAATAGAGATCCCAATCTGAATAAATAACAGCTATTTAACAGCTGTTTAGCTAAATAACAGCTAGAGATTATCTGAATAAATAACAGCTCCCAGTAGTGTTCCTTGAAGGAGGATATGCTAAGATCAGGTCTTCTGGCAACCTGGACAGGTGCCTCAAACTCCTTTGAAGCTTAGTTTGTTTCCTCTGGAAGGGCATTGTGACCCAGGAACCTTAACAAATATTCCAAATTACTGAAAAAATCATATTCTTCCACTGCCTTCCAGTGATGTTCCTTGAGGGCAGACTAAAAGGAGAGGAGGGAAAAGAATCAGGACATGTAAGTTACATTCTGTTCCCTGACTAGTTTTTTTTAATTAATAATTAATTTTAAGACCACAAAGGCTCTCATGAAGATACTGGGGTTTGAATGGCCGAGGAATGTGTTACAAGTTGCACCTTGTGCAGCTGTTTCTCAGCCAGGGCTCTGGTCCCCGGCTGCACCAGGGCACCTCCACTGGGTGATGGGCTTTGTCTTAGCAAGGAGACACTGGGAAGAGGTGACCAGAGCAGAGGAGGCACGAGGAGGCACGGGGGCCATGGCCATGTGCCAGCTGCTGGCTGGAAGCTGCTCCCGTTGCCACACGACCAGGAGGCAGTGGGTGCTTTGGTCAGACACCTGTTCTCAGTGCAACCAGGAAA
This sequence comes from Machaerirhynchus nigripectus, assembly GCA_013397975.1. Lineage (NCBI taxonomy): Eukaryota > Metazoa > Chordata > Aves > Passeriformes > Dicruridae > Machaerirhynchus > Machaerirhynchus nigripectus. The sequence goes on along the minus strand of VZRQ01005540.1, from coordinate 34,701 downwards.
GACCACAGAATCATTCATGGTCCTCTAAAGCAGCAGGAAACAGCGTGCAGGGAATCAGCCCAAACATACCGTCCACCCAGTGCATGCCTCTCCATAAGCCTGGATTTTCTGCAGGTTCCGAACTACAAGTTTCTGCTCCACACTCTCTTTGCTGTTTTTTAGGGCTTCAATAAATTCTTCCAGATAGGTGGCTGCATTCCCTCCTGCCTCCATCGTGTTGTTCTGGAATAACAAAGTTTGGTAATTTTGTCTTTTCTGTACTGTATTCCTGGCACAGATTCCATCACACTAATGCAGTCAAAATGCCTGCTACAAGAAGTAATCTTGCACAATGATTTGAGGCCAAAATGCTATAATAATTATTATAAAATTATATCATAATCTGTAGAGTAGAGAAGCAACTGTGCAAACCAGTGCTTTCCTTCTGCTGAAGGCTGACATTACCTTCAAAAGTTACATAGTGAGTCTGTGGAGGTGGAACTAGGCAGGACTGGGCACCATTTAGTTTTTTATTACCTCCTTAGTTCACTCAGGCATGGGAAGGCAGTGATTCTTAGGAGAATCTTTAACCTCCAGCGCTGCTACCTGGGCTTTGCCTCTCCTGAGCTTCCCCAGGAAGTGCACTGCCGCTGCTGGCATTGGTCTCTAACAGCATGGGTATTTCTTTCTCCAAAAGGCAGGGAAACAGCCTGTTCCCCACTTTCCAATGGCAGTAAGGTACCTGTCTCCATCTGACTCTGGAAGAGAGTCAGTTCTGATTATCTACCTGTGAAAAGAGAGGTAACCAGTGCTGTCTGGGAGCCAGCTGTTCTGCACTGCCACACTGAAGGCAGAACCCCGAGCTCTGGTGTTTCAGGGAGATCTTTGTTTGATAACTCTGGAGGGAGCAGAGCCCTGCACGTGATCTCTCAGCACACATAACCGCACCATGGTGCTCCCAAAAAGCCAAAAGGATGACTTGGCTGCCATCTAACACCTGACTTAAGAGTACAAGAGCATCCTGAATGGGCTATAACAACATCTGCTTTCCCCTTCCCTCCCAAAAAGCAGCTAGCCACCCCATGAGCCCACAGCATTGGAAAGTGAACCACAAAGGGATCTTACCAGAGGCATGATTTTGCTGCTGCCCTGAAAGAGATTGGTAAAAATCAGATTAGTAGGTTCCCTGCTAACACAGAAAGTCAGACACAGGGCACAGAGAAAATGGACCAACCTTAGAGCTTAGGTTCCGAAGGACTTCGATGGTTTCCTTGAAGAGGGCGCTGGCAGGGCAAGCTGTGCCTGTGGTGCATGGTGCAGGGGACACCAGGCACAGCACTGACAGCATGACCCCGAGCAGGAATAGCATTGTGGCAAAGGGGCTGTGCTCCCCTCCTTGGGCTGGCTAATCTGCCTCCCAGCTGCCTCTTATATGTGCTCTGGTGCAAGGAAGTGATTAATGCCTCACCACAAAAATGCCTACACTGAAGGCGAGTAGTCACCTGTAGAATGGAAGCTGTTAGTTTCTTATCTGATTGAGGAAACTACCTGTTTCTAAAATAAGGACTCCCCCAGAAGTTCAGTGAGAGCTACGCAATTCGGATATTTGAGCCATTCTGATTTTAAATGCTGAAGTATTTTTATGAATTGATATTGTCTAAAGATTGATGCAAAGTAACTAAATGTCTCTTGGATCTTTACATCCATATTTGCCTTACTTAATATTGCAATTACATTAAATAATACTCTCACCTTTACTAACTAGTTCTCTGCCCTTGTTCTGTGTGCTTGTCATTAGAACCCCCTGAATTACTCAATGGTACCATGCTCAGACAAAAATGACAATTTCAAGACTGCTCCTGACACCATGCGGGCCTGTGCTGGGGAGAGGGGCCAGCCATGGACTGCTGGGGTAGCTCAGTATCTTGGGCGGACAGAAAAGCAGCTCCTCTGCTCTTTTTAAGGAGCAAGTATCCAGTTTCTGTGCTCTCCTGAGGAGGTTTAAACCATTTGGCTGGTATCCCGTTTTACTTCATCTGCAGGAAGCTTGGCTGATGGCGTGCCTAGCACTGATGATTGATAAGGACACTGACAGAATTGCTCCACAAGCTGCAGGTGGGCTCTGGGGTGGTCACACTCTGGGGTGATTCTTTTTATTTTAATGAGTTCACGAGTAGTGTGGACCCTTCCAGTGACCCTGTGCATTGCACACCTCCAGAAGCAGAATTGCACCTGAGACTTAGGTGTTTGCCCCTGTCTATGGGTGGTTCAGGACTTTGCCTGCCCCTGGCACTGCTATGCCCATCGAGATAAAACAGATTACAGCACGGTTTAAAGGGAAGGAATGGATTGTATGTATTGAATCATAGAACCATAGAATGGCTTGGATTGGAAGGGGCCATTAAAGGTCAGTTTGTTCCAACCCCTTGCAATGACCACTAGACCAGGTTCGTCAGAGCCCCATCTAACCTTACTCTGCATGGATGGCTGTACCTGCTGGTACCATAAATTGTAGCCAGGTTCAAAGTGCAGGGAATTTCTTCCCTTGGAAAAAGCAGTAGGAGCTAAGGCTGCAGCTAAACCTGTCAGTGAGCACTGGGGATTTTGCTTTTATCTCCAAAATATCTAAAGAAATGAGAGTTCCTGCAGAGGGGGCAGAAGGGAAAGGTGTGGGCAGGATGGACTTTTACTGCTGGGAAAAAACTAATTGTGAAGTTGGGACTCCACCTTTTTATCTTTATTCTTTTTAAAGCCACTAATGATACGCAAATACATTCTTAGATTGCAGCCAGGGTGGAAAAAAAAAGAGGTGATAAAACCCGAAAGGAAGATGGAACTTGCGGTCTACTTGTGTACGCACATTCATCAGTTGATCTCACACGCACCAACTCTTTTGCAAGTATTCACTCAGAGGTGAAACTGCTGCTCCCTGCTCCCCTCATGGGGATCAGCATTGACCTTTCTTTCCTATTCTGTACTGAGGGAATAACTGCTGTAGGAATCTGAGAGGGCTGCAGGGAGTTTCCAGCCAGGGCTCATTCAGCAGTGCCTCCATCCAACTCCACCTCCACCAAAAAATCCAACAAGGATTACCACTGATGAGGTGTAAATCACTGATATGATTTCACTCCTAGGCAGAGCCACATGAAATACCCATATCCTTGTCAGACGTGGAATTAAATCAGTGAACAGAAAATGGCCCAGCCCATTAGGAATTAACTAAAAGCTTAACATAAAATTAACTGAAAAATGGAAAATATAATAGAAAATTAACTGAAAACTAACAGAATTGCTCACTTTTCTAAAACTGGAGAGATGGTGAGCTTCAGTTTTGTAAGCTGGGCCCTATGTAACTAAAGTAGAAATCCTGGTGAGAAGTCTCAGCAATGGTACAGAGACCATTCTTCCCCTGTGAAGGATTTGGACAACTTCAGGTTCATCACCGCATAAGTGATCATTATAAAATCATCACACCCATGTAACTCACCAGAGTGGAAGTTCAGCCAGCTGAAGGGTGACACAAGCTCTTGTGAAGCTTCCTGTCCTATCAGGGAGAAAGCAAACAGTTTTGACAGTAGTTTTACTAATTTGTGACACTCCATCTCAAAGCTATCTTCTTGCTGTCATTCCTCTGTGAAAAGATTGATCAGTGCCTCCTTTCACTCCTCTGAATATCCCTGTCACATGCATGCCAAATCCATCTCTGTGCATTCTTGCACAACCTTGAAGTGTTTTGATTTCTCCCACATCTGCCTCACCACGTTTCTAGCTGGCAGCTGCACTTGCACACCTCTGAGCAGACCAAACCATCAGGCTCCTCAGCCTTGATGGGCTCCCTCTTCCCCTCCTTAGCCCTTCCACTTTAACTCATCTTGAACGGGGAGGCTGAAATGATTTACAATGTCCTTTGCACCACAGGATTGACGCTGTGTTCCTCAGTACTGGAAGGAGTTAAGCAGCGTTCTGTCTCTGTGGTTTGCCTCTGCAGAAAGGAGGAAGCCATGCCTCTCCCTGCCTTGCAGAGTGATTTTTAAATGCTGTTCAGAAGCAGCAGAAACTGAGATTGTTGTCGCTGGTGACTGTGCTTGGTTGGGGCATCTACAGCAGATGTGCAGCTCTGCTCCCCAGCCCGAGGACATTCCTTTTGTGTTTCGTGCTCTGGCTGTGGTCGCTGGTCTGTGGCCAGCTGTCTGGCCAGTGGGCTGTCATCCTTGGAAAGTGGCCCTTGGAGCATGGGGCCAAGTCAGGCTAATTGGGGAGCAGAGCTACATGTTTTGAAATAGGCTCTGGAGAGCAAAAGATTTTTTTATTTAAACAGAAGGTATTCCCCATGTTTGTATGACTTCCTCTGCAGCTACTCAAAAAAAGTGCCTGTGAGTCACAGAGGCCTATCCTTCCCTTGCAGGACCCAGTGGGGGAATTGTACTGACGCATGAAATCAGAAATTAATCCAAAGCCGACTCATTCTGCACATCTCAACCTCCTGGACCCCTGCCCTCTGCTGCAGTCCCTTAGTCTGTTGAGGCTCTGCCAAGGTCCCCCTAGCTAACGGGGGTCAGCAGGGCTTACCCTGTCTCCTTTAACCTGTTAGGACTCATGGATAGAACTTTCTGTAACTACACAACTTTGTAAAATCAAGGGAAGCCTCCCTGCTTGCTCAGAGAGATGTCCTGGAGATGCACAACAAATTCTCTACCTTTCAGGCAAAATTAGAGATAAGTTGTGTATTTCAGTGTTAAATTCTAAGAAGTGAGATGCCTGTTTGATCAGAGAAGATTTCACAGGCAGCCTTGGCGCCTCTCCAGCCCCAGTGAGTCAGGTTGGTGCTCACAGGACAACAAACATTATCATATGCACACTTCACCTTCCAGAGAAAATAGAATAGTCTTCTCGTTTTATGAAAGAAATTCTATCTACCGTTTCCTATATCTTCCCACCCATAGGGAGAAATTGCCAGACATCTCTAGACTTGAGTTTGTGGTGTAAAACCCATTCAAGCTCCCTCAGGACCTCATGTGCACCATGGGAGCAGCCACCACCTTGCACCTCTTGCATCTTTAAACTGGAGCCTGTCACCCATGGGCAGTGGCCTTGGCAGTTGTTGATAAAGAAGGACAACTATATATTTAATGGTGATTCATTACATTCTCAGTCACTTGTCTGAAAAAAAGTGAGTCTGAGAGAAACACAGATGATCAATCCAAAAAGTCTGTAATGGGTGTTTTCAAGCCTCACCCACTGACCTGATGAAATTTGGCTCCAGAGAGGTGGTGGCCAGAGAGGGACACATAATTTTTCGGTTTCAAAGACACCATGTATGAATGAGGAAATAAAAGAGAGGTTTTCCAAAGCCCATGGGATCATGTTCTGCAGAAAATAGAAGGTTTGTGAATCCTGACAAGTGACTAATGAGAACTGCAATTGAAAAAGGAAGTAAACTATTGATAGAAAATGACTAATCAAATGTTTCAAAAAAAAAGAAAACAGGGGAATTACCCTTGTGGAGTATTAGCCCAGAGCTGGCTGCTGATTGCTCTTTGATGGAGCTGAGGCTGCATTCATCTGGTTGTGATGGCATCACCATCCTCTGTACACAGCTGAGCAGGGGAGCGATGCCATCGCTGATCTCCATTTCTCTCATCCTTAGCGCTAAGAAATGACGGCAAGAGAAGTGGTGCTGGGACGGGCAGGGAAGGATGGAGCATGGCAACAGCATTTCCATGTCCAAGCTGCTTTCTGTCAGTTCTGCCCTGGCATAAATGGAGGGGATCCTCTGGCAGGGAGCTTGCCTGCAGGCTGGGCCACAGCTGCCTCCATTGTGGCTGCCCTGCCACATTCCCCTGTGTAGCTATTCCAGAACCATCTACAGCCTGGAAAAGTGTGACTCTAGGAGAGACACTCCCGGACCAAGCTGAAAAATGTGGCCTTGTGAAGCTGGTGCCTGTGTGTTGGTGTGTTGTGTGTCCCACATGGTCCCAGAGCCCAGTGTCTCTTGGCAAACCTTTCCCCAGACCTGCTTGTTGTGGTAGCACAGGACAGCTGCCACATTAAAGATTTGGAGAGAATCCAGAAGACTGTGGCTGGTCCTACACAGGGTGGATGGGCTTCTTCCACCCCTGGAGAGCTCATCACGGATCTCATAAACACAGGGAGGTCTAGGCATGTGGTATGCACCCCAAAGGAGTTGGGCAGACTGGAGGGGGTCTGCTCTGCTGCCACTGTGTTGGGGAGATGGGTTTTACCATGAATAATTTCTTACCATTTCAATTGCTTATCAAATGGGGAATGCTAAATATAACTCACACCTACAACTTCTAAAAGTAGCACATGGCTCTGTGAAGCACACCTTCCCCCGCTGTGCCACCAGCTCGCACGTCTTGTCCCCTGCTGAGGCTCACAGAGCTGCTTTTCCTGCCTTGGTGTAAGAAATGCAACAATAATTTTTTAATGAAAAATCTACTTCCAATACAAATAAATCTGCAGCAGCCCTCGAAAGTTGAAGTCACAGCTGAACTGAGACATCGAGGCAAGTGTATTCTGTTGTATTATGATGATGCAAGATGCTTATCAAGGTTTGGTAGAGCTGTGATGAAGCTGTCAGGGTTGTCATGCTCAGACAGCCATGCTCAGCACACTGGTGCTGTCATACTGGTGGTAAGACTGACCCGCCTGCTGAAACTAGTCATTCCCTTCACTGCTGTTTGCACAACAGTTTCTGCTCAGCTTAATGGTATCAGGTTCTTTCGGAGCCCACGCGGGATCACAGATGACGGCAGGGCCCTTGGAAGCTCCAGCCAAATGGACTTTGCCCTTGCCAGGGCAGGGTGGTGAAGAGGAAGCGCTGTGCCACGCTTGAGAGCCTTACAGGATGCTGCTGGCATCAGGGCTGAGGGTCCAGCTGGACCTGGGAGCCCACTGCCTGCATCCCACTGTCTGCATCCTGCATCCTGCAAGGCCCCAGAGCTGTCCCGCCATGCCGGTGTTTTCCCTGGCAGTCTGCTGCCCTGGGCAACAGCTCTGGCTGAGTTTTCCTATGGCCATCTCAGTGTTGACTTGGAGTGATTTAATGCTTCGCTTTTCCCTCCCGTTTGTCAGAGTTTCCTGGACTGCCGTGCCAAGAATGTTGAGCCTGATTAATGTTTTCTCCTTAAAATCCTGACATTCTTCTCCTTTCCAGATACGTGTGGTTCTGAGACTTCCCCTTTATCTGAAGGGTGAATTTAAAATTTAGTGTAAAACATTTAAATGTTGAAATAATGTATCTGAAATATTAAACACCTCATTGCTAATGAAAACTTTGAAATTCAATGGCAGGAAGGGTTTCTTCTGGTTTCTTCACCTCTTCAGGGTGATTCTAATTATTCCTTGAACTATTGCAGCACTGAAGGAGATGGAGCTCAGGAGCAGAGATTTTCCTGTTTAACTTGAGGGAGTTCGGCTAGATAGTTACTCTCTCTCTGATCTTAGTAAACAGATTCAGGGTTTGGTTTGATTTCCATGTTCCCCAGTTCTTACAAGTTCTCAGCTGTGACAAGTGAAAGCTCTTCTGCTTTCGCAGCACTGCAGATGTGGCAGGACATGGTGCAGCCAGGAATGAGTCACCCCAGCATACAAGAGGGCACGTCTTAAAAGCTTAAGCACAACATGACTCAGATAAGTTGAGTTGAAGGCCAGGCTGCAGCAGGTGGCTCCAGGCCTTGGGAAGGTGGTGGGATAGGTGAGGGCAGATGTGGGGTGCTCGCCCTGACCAGGGGCATCTCCCCTGTTGCTGGCAGCACCTGTTGTGTCCATCCCACTTGGAAATCAAAGAGCTCCCCTGAACAGCACTGAAACCACTCACCCTTCGCAAATAAAGGACTCTTAATTATGCAGGAAAAATTGTTTATTTTTGTAAAGGTGCATTTACGTTAACGGAAGGTTGCAAACCTTCAGTAACAGATACGTAAGCATAGGCGGCTCATGACAGCAGTCCTTATAAACCAGTCCTTGAAGGAACATTCCTCTTCAATACTCTTTTATTAAACATTAACTTTCAGAATCTTAACTGATAGCTTTACATGGGTATGCACTTTGTGAGTATCTGCCATAGCTATGGCTACTTAAACAGTTTGGAAAACAAGTATTGTCTGATTCAGTTCAGTAGAATTCAGCTCACGTGAGATGTGGGAAACACCTCGTATCAGCTGAGTAAACTTGGAGGAAAAAAAACAAGATCTCTTTGTTTTTGTGTTACCCAGTTTGGCTGGATTTGGGGGACAGGGCTCTGCTTCCCCAACAATAAAACGTAGTGGTTGAAGTTACCTCCTTGGATCTGAACGCTCAGGGAGGGAGTGCAGGTGGGAGTGCACAACTGAAGTCAATCTTCTCCAGTCCTGGAGCTGGTTCAGGAGCCAAAGGGAGGTGAAGGGGCTGGGTGGCACCAATGGCTTTGTCCCTGTCCCACAGACTGACTTTGACCCAGCTCTGAGAGCCCTGGGGCTCTGGCTTGGAACAGTGTGAGAGAAATATTGTGACACCAAATCCCAAAGCAGATCCCCAGAGCTCCTCCTCACACACCATCACACAGCAGTTTCCTAAAGCAAATACTTAAACACAGCAGCATCACAATAAATATCTCAACGTCTCCATTAAATAAATAAATAAATAAATAAAAATTCCTCCTTCATTATAAAAAATACATAAGTTAAAATATTAAAATTATCTAAAATATTTAAATATTTAAGTGCTTTTCTTTTAAAAAATCAGCGTTTCAACCATTATAGTGGACATGACTGCTATTATAGTATCACTTTTTATCCATATATACACAACATATCTCTCTCTATATAAATATTCTATGGCCATATCCTGAGGATAAGTTAATTGAGTCACAGTTTGGTTGCAGTAGAGTTCAGGTCCTCCTTTTCTTCTCAGATTTGTACTAGTTGCTCTATTTAGGCATTCTGAATTTTCTCAGAGAGAAATCTCAAGAACCTTTCTAGTGTGTCCAGGAAGTCATCCCGTGTTACTTGTGCAGTCTTACATTCCTTATCGAGGTCCTTTAAAAAAAAGACAATTCAGCCATGTAACTTGGATGTCACATTTAAGTCTCTGGTATTTGATACTGCAACTGACAAGTGGGCTGTAATAGCCCACAGCAAGTTTTGGAAAGCTGGGTGAGCTGTCTCCGAAGGCTCCAAGGCAGGGTGATGATGTGTGGGTGACAGCTCATCACCTGGCAGCGTGCACAGGTGCCCTGAGGCCCAATGCTGTGCCAACTTTCACTCACATTTGAGGGTTTTTTTCATATGATTATCTTCCTTGCAATTGGGATTACCACAGGAAAAGATGTCAGAGTGTGATCCAAGGAAGAAAGTGGATATATTTACACTCTTCTTAATCATATCATTTTCATAAGGGATCTCTAGTGTCCACTGCAGCCAGCTTAGTGCCATCCCAGCAGCCACTCCCCATTACTGAACAGCCTTTGCTGATTATTTTGCTATTAAGTACCACAAAGTCAAACTTACTTTGGGGAGGATGTTTTTGTAGGTGTTAATTCTGGTCAGTTTTCTGGCGATGACTTTGCTGTGAGTGTCAAGAGCTGTCAAGGTGCTAGCAAAGGTTTTCAGGTGGCTGTGCATGCATACGTCCACCTGCAGGGATAGGGAAGAGTTATTTCAGCAGTTATTTCAACAGTAATAATTGGTAGCACATAATAAAACATCGTATCCCAGGAATTTAAATACTCATGAAAAATAATAACCTACAGGAATTAAGAGCTGTGTTTTCAGCACAAGCCCTGATTCTGTATTAAGCCATTTACTAGACGCCAAATTTAGGAAATCATAGTACAATCTATAATTTTCATTTAAGAACATGCCAGGGTCCAAAAACTCCCAACAGCCTTAAGTAAGTTGCAGGTGCCACTAGAAACTGGACATATAAAATTTGGATGTCTTCAGTTCTGGAGATATTTGTTCCTCGAGGGAAAGGAGGGCCAGCCCTGCATTAGGGCTTCACGTCTTGCTATTGTGTCTCTCTTGAAACCGGATCAGAACTGTGTTAATGAAATAAAAGCAATTATTGCTGCTGGTGTGAATTTTCAACTTCTCTCCCTGAAACTAAGAGGGGCTGATGCCATTTGTCTTCTGTTCACTTTTAATAGGAGATGGGCTGCTATTTCTCACTGGTACTCCTCCTGTCGTCCATAAAAAGCTCATTTTTCCACTGGATTTCAGGAAAATACAGGTCAGTAAAATGAATGGGTCTGTATAGGATATGGATTAAACAGACTGTTCTAAAACTAAGGGAGCAGAGTGAATTTGTGAGACTTCCAAGAAGATGCTGGTGCATATCTAAGACCTTCACCTATTGAGATGAGAGAACTACTGAAGCAATTTAGCACTGGCAGCAGCTTTCTATAGGCTCTTTCAAAAACTTTTCATTTCCCTGAGTCTGTAAAGTTCTCTTACTGCTATTAGAATTCTGAAGTGGTAAGGAAATTTGGGGATTTTAGACAGTAATTTTAAATAGAACCATGTGGTTTCTTACCGTAGCATTCACGATTACAAGGCTGGGAACCTGCTCAAGAGAAAATGAAGTTAGTAACTTCAGAATAGAACCTGGAATACAAGGGCAGCTAGGGGAAAGTTGTTCAAAATTAAGGAACTTACTGCATTTAAATTTAGTTTCTTCATATCTTGGAGAAGTTCTCGAATGATCAATCCCAAAGTCCTGGAGCGCTCCTCCTGCAGTGCTGCTGAGCTGCCCAGCACCCCCAGACCCAGCAGAGCCACAACCTGGACCAGCATTTTGAGTGTCAGCTCTGCTCCTCAGCTGGGTGAACTGTGTGTGGCTCTGCCTTGGGCTCCTTTATATACACAGTGCTGCAGGAAATGATTAATATCTCACCACAAACATGCTCTTGCTAAAGGGGAGGCGGGGAAGAGTTACCTGAAGAATGCAATCTGCTGGTTATTCAAATGAGTAAGAGTCTGTGTACTTTCTGCATCAAGAGCAATTTTATAGACTCTACCTGAATCCCTCACAAAATGTATTTCCAAAGCAAACTGTACAACCCTTTAGTGGGGATAAAGTGTAGACAGATATCTGTATCCATCTGAAGTTATTAGAGTATGTATTCATAAACCATGCATACACATATGTAGACAAATGTGCACACAACTGTGGATGCTGGAAAAATAAATCTTGCTTTATATTAGTTTCTCAGCATTTCCAAAAATTTGGAGGTCATTTAAAGAAAATGTACAGGCTCCCTCAGAAAACCAGGGTTATAGTGCTTGATATTAGTATATTTACATTTTCTGATATTTACAATGAAACTACCAAAAGTATTGAGTAGAGTTTCTACAGGGAATTCTGTCTAATTCAAGAAATATATTACAACCTGACTGAGTCAGGACAGAGATTCCAAGGTGCTGGTGTTCTTAGGAAAGGCACTGTGGCCTCAGGATAGATTTTTCAGCTGTCTGTGGAGAAAACAAACTGAACAGTAACTGAGAAATTTTGCAATCAAACTTCATTTATTATGGGTAGAGCTGCACAGGACAAGCTAATTATGAATATCAAGTCGAGAAATTTGGTAAAGAATGATTCAGAAGTCGGCTGACCTGTGAATATAAAAAAAATCAGATTTCATAAGAACAGCTGTCCCCTGGGTTGCATTAGAGGAAGATCACCATGGATGCTGCAGCCCTGGCAAAGAGAGGTTAGAGTAACTTCACCCGGGACAGAATGGCTGTGTCATCTCTCACTGACTTGGCCTGGGGCTGCAAATGATGCGAACCAAGCTGTAGTTTTCCATGTTCTGTTTAACTTATGAAAAAAGAGTTTCCAAATCAGGGTGTTACCAGGATATTTATTCACTCCTGGATTATTGAGGATGCACTTGTGGGTGCTGGATGAGGTTGTAGCCATATCCTGGGAGGGAAAATGAACCCTCTACTCAGTATTTTAGCCGTGCCTAACACACTTCCAGAGCCAGTAGCAGGAGTACACACTCTGGCATCCAGAAATTTTGTTAGACTGTACTTTGCTCTATAATAGACTATTGCTGATGAAAGTCCTGACTAATACTGGACCCAGACCAGATCCTTACAGACAAGGCTAGGTACGACCTTGCAAGCTGGTGATGGATTGCTTGTACAGTGATATATTTAATGCAGTAATTTCAGTTCTTCTCCCCTAGTTTGCTTATGAAAACATGCTGTAGCCTTGGACAAAAATGTCAGTAAGTGTTTTTCTAGTAACCAAACAGAAGTCCAAAGAGCAACCTATTTTTAACAAATGTTACATATGATGTAATCTGCTTTGCTCTCTGTGTGTTTTTTATTGTTCTCTAGAAATGAAAGAAATTTTAAAATCAGATTGTCCCTTGAGCATGCTGTGTCATTATTCTGGATAGACCATGCTGAGTGATGTTCAGGGAGGGCAACAACCCCTCAGCCTAAGTGCAGGTGCTTTATCACATCCAGCTCAGGGAACTGGATGCTCCCTTTTTTTTTTTTTCATTCCTGTATGATCAGGTATGTTCAGGTCACACATAGTTTTGCATTTTTCCATCTCTCAGATGCATTTTTTTAAATTCACTGAATACATTCCTCTCCTGAAAAGTCAACCTTATGCTAACAATCTGCTTTTCTCTGGTTGTATTGTGAGAGACCTTGCACCGTGACAAACATTTTGTAGGTGACACTGTGAATTTGGATGGTCCTTAAAATATGTGAAGGAAGAGGGGAAAGGAGAAAGCATATCTCATAAGTCAGTATTATATCAGATAACATCATCAGTAGGCTTTCTTCCAGCTACCTCTGTTTCTCCATATCTATGTGGTTCATCTCAGGGGTAGTTTCCATCAGTGAGCCATCGTTTTCTCATCACTCTACTAGTATTTCAGTCGTTCTTAATAATTCCTTCCACATTCCTTCAATAATCTATGACACTTCTCTGGTAATTCCCAACTTATTTAGTGCAGCTGTGAGGGTCATGCATATTTCAGGATTAATTTTTTAGCATCCTGGACGTACTTTCACGCCCAGGCAGGGGACATGATGTGCAGGCGAGGGCTGGAGACTGGCTGAAAACGAACTAACAAGTGTGAAATGTATTAGTAAGAAAACTTCAAGTACAGCAAGTGATTTACAACAGGCGAGCATAAAACAGTTACTCATGCAATTGGTTGCATCCTACAATCAGGGCACTTGCCAGAAACAACAGAAGCCAATGTTAAAATCTGAAATTATAACCTGAGATAAATGCCAGGACTATGACTTTCACATTTACTTTATTGGATTCAGTCTAAAGCATTAGAGTAAGTAAGTAGCTGTGCTGAGGAGGTTATGGAAAAACAGTGTCGCCGTCTGGTGTCAGCATCATCACTGTGAGGGAGTATTTCTTTGGGAAAAGGCTTTTGTGAGACGCTTTGTTATGTTTCCAGCTATGTGCAGGACAGAATAAGCATCTGTCATGTCTTACATCTCCACAGCCTGCTTGTACATCCCTCAGGGAGTGTGCATATTTATAAAATGGGAAGCAGGAAGAAAATTAATTTTAAGAAAAAAAAAAGACAAAAATCTGCACCAGGCAAACCTGGCTGATGTTTGTGATCCTTCAGTGGTGCTTGGCCTCTGTGTGTGTGTGTGTTTTGGCCATTTGCCTCCCTAATCATTGCACTTTGTGCTTTGTCTTCCCAAGAGCACATCACACTCAATTCTGACAAGGTTGTCGCTGGTTTACGATTCAAAAAGTTCATTATAACTTTTTAAAAATTATATCTGGTTAGGGAAACTGCCTGTGAAAACTCCATTGTTCTCCCTCCATTTGATAGGAAATCATCCACAATGATGAGATGTTTGATCCTCTGAGGAAAATGTCTTCAGACATTCCAATGTTTTAGTCCCCAGCCTGTCATGCCAGAAGCCCAGCAATGCCTTCACCCTCACCCACATCAAAGAACAGTTTAACTGTGAGCAAGTGTCACCCCAACTCTGTACTGACTACTTAAAAATGCCCCATTTCCTGAAACATTCAGGGCCAGGCTAAGTGGGGTGCTGAGCTACCTGGTCTGGTTGAAGATGTCCCTGCCCACTGCAGGGGGTTTGGAGTAGAAGAGCTTTAAAGGTCCTTTCCAACACAAATTATTCTATGATTATATGAAAACCCATCAATCATTTTATTTTTAGTAGGAAAGACTGATAGAGAACCGGTTCCCAGATCCTCCCACAGCTCAAGCTGAACTGGTTGCTCTATAAGCTCCTCAGCTTTCTACTGGTCCCAGGCTGTGTTTGTCTTCCTCCCCTCCCAGAAATTCCCACAGTTGTCTGGGTTTTCCAGGATTGTTAGCAGTCATCCACAGCCACGCTGCAGAGAGCCTGAGGAGCTCAAAAATTAGTTGCATCATGTCCTGCAGACTTGGCTACGGTTAGTTTATTTAAATAGTTTCTGTGAGGGGATATTTTTATGCCCTCTTATGTTTTGTTGACTAGATCTCCTACATACATCCTGGTTTACAGAGTCTTTGCTCCAAATTTCTGCAATTGATGAGTAATAACAGCTGTGTGCTTGTGGCAAAGGAAGAGCGTCATAAAGACAACCCAGTTACAGAGGGCTACATGGTCTGCAAACAGGTTGTGCTCTACAGAGACATCTCAGAGTCTGGCTCATTCTATATTCTGTATATGTACTTAAAGAAAATCTCCCCAAAGCCTTAAACTTCAAACTGGAAGAACATTTTGCAAAATCATTAGCATTGAATCACTGTGACAGTTTGCACAATCTGTGAAACAACAAATTCCTTCCAAATAATGTACAAGTCTGTTCTAAGAAACCTGCAAAAGGCCTTTCTAAGAAACAGGGTACCTGTGGCAAGCTAGCTGTGTTGAGAGTGGAGTAGAGGAAGATTTATGTACAGTCATCAGTGCCAATTTCGTCAACCCATGGGCTATTTCTGTATGCTCAGAGGTGCCTGAAGATGTCCAAAGTCTGAGAAGTTCTTTTCGTCATGGAGAACAATGCTGGAAGACATGGTGGGAGGAAGGATGCCCTCTGTTCTGGCTCCAAACAGAATCTCATGTTAATGAGATGGATTTAATTTCTCTGAACAGAGCATATTGAATTAACCTTGTGCTCTTAGTGTAGTAAATACTGAAAAAATCCGTATGTTTCAGGCCATAGCCCAAGTTGCAAGTGAGCCCATACCCACAGGCTTCATTGCTGTTCACTACATGCAGTCACATAGGGAAGCATTTGATTTCTTCTGTAGTGATGAGATTACTGGAAACCAGGTGGTGAAACATGGGTGAATCAAATGCTGTACTGCAAGACACTGAATGAGTCTCACACTCAGCTTTCCACTAAACTGAGCTGAAATTTCAATTATTTTTGGGATGCCCACTCTGGAGTGAGCTTGTGCAAAATGGTACATTTCTTCCATGCTCAGTAATCTCAATTTATTTACTCTTCTTCCAGTTACTTATTTTGAAATGCGTATATATTTGCAAATATATAAAACTTTCTCCTGGAACTATCAAGGCCAACTACTGGGTGATCTTGATTAAATAATTATGTTAATTACATTTAATCAACCAAATTCCTGAGGGAATAAAGGAGCAGAATCATAGGATCATGGAATGGTTTGGGTTGGAAGGGACCTTAAAGATCATCACTTCCCTGTGGGCAGAATAAAAATATTTGTGTCAGGAAGTTAATGTATCTCACCTAGGTTTTGTTTCCAGTTTCTTATGGAAGCTTTACAGATGTTTTGTCATAAAAACCACAAGTGCAGATAGCAAGTGCTTTCTTGTGCCATTAGTAAACCCTTTGTGAGATCAAATGAGGACACCAAAGATGCAATGGTATGATGAGAGCTTTAACTTCCAATTCTGATGTACATGCAAATTCTTGCTGCTTTGAAATGCACCTCTGGAAAAGTTGCTCAGAGTCATGTGAAGGATTCTAGATTTTAGAAGGGGTCTTGGGGTTTGTCAGCCTGATGTGAAAATGCAAAGATTGAGTCTCCTGATGGGCTACAGCCTGGCTGCTCCCTCTGTTTCCCATCCAACCATCTACTGCATTCAGACATGTCTAGGCAGGTTCATTTAGGCAGCAACAACAAAAGCCATAACATCAGGTGTATTGGATCATCAGTCTGGACCTTCCCAATGGAAGTCTGTCCTCCTGTGTACATAACCTCACACCCCTTTGGGATCCCAGTGCTCCAGAACTGAGCCCTAAACAGGCATTCTTGGTTCTTGTGCGATTTGCTCCCCTGCGGCCAAGGAGTAACTCAAGACATTTTGTGATAATCTGTGGAGTGAGTAGAAGAACTCATTTATTATCTCTGCTTTTCTTGATTTGTTTTTTTTTTTCTTTTCTTATTTTCAAACTCACAATGAATTTGGTGCATGTGGTAGTCACTGTGTCAAAATGGGAAGTACAGTGGGAGCTTACATTTATAAATACTTTCATGACATCAGCTTGAGATGGCTGCACGAGCACTATGTGAATGAGAGACTTATCAATAGCACAAAGGGAGGAACATATGCCAGAAGCCATCCATCCAGAAACACATCCAGGGGAGGTCCATGAAGTTGACCTGGCAGACAAGAATGATTTAAGTACAGCAAGTAGCTTGGGATATTTTACATAAAAAATGCAAAACAGAATTGGAAGTATTGATGAGACTCTGATGGTCATCAGGCTACTGTCAACAATGAGTGTAAAAATCAGCCATTTTTCTTCCAAGCCCCTTCTGATGTGGCAGGCAGCCTTAGGCATGCTAGGACCCAGGTGGCAGTGGGAAGGACTGGAAACTCCTCTTCTCAGATGTGGTGAACTGATGATGCTCAGAAGTCATGTGGTGGTTTCTGTTTTGAGGGAAAACGCCACCCATGCACAGTAACTGCAAAGACAAAAATGAATTTTTACACATAGTTGTGAATTCATATATGAATATCTCCCATGAAATGGACCTTCAAACCTCAAGAAAGGAATTTTCATCACAAAGCCACAGCTGTTGATAGGATCCTTGTAGCCAAAGGTTTTACCTGGGTATTTTTACAAGTTTGTCTGGGATACCAATGACCTGGTAAAAGATTTCACAAATCTGACTTCTTGTCTGTGTAGTGAGTCCTTTTACCACTTTCTATACCTATTGCAAATAAAAACAATGTTGAACACTGAGAAGCATATCTTAAGGGTCTTTTACAAACTACATGATTCTGTAATTCGTAAAAAACAAAATCCTAAAATGTACTTTGCTTATGTGACCATATATTAGCCTCCTTACATTGTGCTTTCAAACTTTCTTTAGTTATATTTTGCATTTTTTTTCCTATGAAAAATTTATTGAATCTCTGTTTTGCTCAGGGTGGACCTCTCTTGAGTGGCAGTTTTTCTGTAAACTTTTAAGTTTTTCTCAAAATTTAAGTCATTGTTTTGCAAGCTTAATAACGCTTTTAAGTAATTTTTTCCCATGTAATTTTGGGGTTTCTTTTACCAAGTAAACCAAACCCCAAAATCCCAGGCAGTATACCTTGTGGAGTCACAGTGATACCAGCATGGCTGGAACTCAGTGAACTGCACTATATAAGGCCATAGAGATCTCACACCAAAAGTCATTTCATGTTCTCAGTCTTACTAAATATCTTTTTACACTAGGTCCTATTTTTAGAACCTTCTGACAGCTTCAAGATGAGTCAGCATCCCAGTCAACATGGAAAATTTTGTCCTGGTGATGAAACATTGATAAGCCTGTTGAGAAAAGAAAATGACAGGTAACACATGAGGCTTCCCACAAAAGGGAGAAGACGCATCTTTTGAAAGTGCGCCAGGAGAGAGCATCACCTCCAGCTTGGTAAAATCAGCAGGATTCAGTGTGATGGAAAAATACCTGCGGCTGTGTGGGAGCTGGTGATGCACCCCAGCTTCCCAATGGCAAAAATGCCGAGAGTCAGAGGTTAAAGAGCCCAATATGGAGTTTGTGGAGCAAAGTGTCTCAAGGCATTTTGTGGCTCCCCAGCAGCTGCAAGAGACCCTGCTTGGAAGATTATTCACATCCTTTGGAAGTTTCCGGATCAGCTGAGAGGAACATCAGTGTTTGGAATTGCTATGGTATTTTTAAACAAACAAGAAGAGAGACCATTTATTTCCAACTCATTTCAAACAACCAGGGTATTTTTTTCTCTTTGTCACCCACATTGCTTTCCCAAGAGAGCTGAGGATAGGGCAGCACACATCCCATGCCCATAGGTGTGCACTGGGGCATGCACATAGGCTGGGGCCCATGGCAGCATCCCTGTGGCTGCAAGCCACAAAGTGATGTGACAACGCAGAGGTGAAAAATCAAATACGTATCAATGTCAGTTTGTTCTGTTTAGGAAAAAAGGGGGATTTTCAGGTTGCTGTGAGGATTTCAGTCTGGTTTTCCACACCTGAGTACTGAGAAATAGGTTTCTAGATCTCATTTGATTGTCTAATAAACTACTGCATTTCAATACCTCTTACCCTTGGGAAAAAAGAAGTAGGTTCTGGGAGTAAAACTGTCTCAAACCAGGACAGTGTGCTGTTTTAAAGAAACCAGCAGACAGTGCCTTTACCATCACTATCCAGAAGTGTCACAGGCAGCACAACATGCCTTTTGCTTTGGTGCTGCTGGCTGGCAGTTCCAACTGCTCCCCCTCTCCTCCTCTGGAAAGCAGAAGGAAACGCTGCTGTCCAAGGAATGGCCTGATCTGTCTTAGGGAAAGATCTTGAGGTCTCTTGTGTGCTTAAAGGCATATTTAACATTCAAGAGGTGTTCTCAAAATACTGACATAAATGGAGAATAAAAGCCTTTTGGAAAGCAGAGCACTTTGCTATGGAAAGCAGCATGTGCTTGCACTCGACACCTGGGAGAGTTACCCTTCCAGGGTGCAAAGAGTTTAGCTCAACAGAAACATTTTTCATGTCATTAAAAACGCCAACTCACTTTCTGTTGTACCTATTTAGGTTATGTTTTCTGGGTGCATGTCTGCGCTTACCAGCACTGAGGTTTTTGTGCCATCTTCTTGCCCAATCACTCATCTTTGTAAGAACCTGTTACGATGCCTCATACTCAGCTTCAGAGAGTACTTGGCATCACTCCACACTTTCTCAAGTTTCATCCACCTCCTTTTCCAGAGGATATTAAGAAATGCAGGTCTTTGCTACTGTTAATTCTGGCTTTAAATGCTGCTGCTGAAACATGGTCTTGTGAGCAATAAATTGTTTCATGCAATGGCTTTTCCCTTTGACTGAAGTGATCCAAACCCCTCACCACTTTGGTTTTACTTGTGTCCCCTTTTTGCACATTCAGTCCTGCATCCATTCACTGAGACTGGGATTTGTTTCCATTACATCCATTTTATTAGACCATACAGTGTATTTTAGTCCCTTTCAAGAAATATTATTTGAGTCAAAATATGAATGAAAAATCTACCATTTAACAGCTACTTTTGCTGTTACCTTGGTAAAGAGTGAGTTTTCCCTGTGCAACAAACTCAGTGCTGATGCTTCTCCGGTCCTTCTAAAAGACCTGCCATATTCAGGTTCAGCTCTGATATTCATACCTCTTCTACCTTTGTTTTTGAACAGTTTTCTAAATTCTTAATCTTGCTATTATAAAAATTTCATGACCTATCAATTCTAGCTTTTAATTAAACCAGCACAAGTAGGCAGCTGGCAGATGATCACAGTGAGAAGGCAAATGACATCAAAAGTCCTGATAGACTGGGCTAAAGGGCTTAAAGGGCTTTTTGTCTGCAACACAAATGCTTGTTTAAAAGATGCTCCATTGGAGTATAAGCTAATAGAAAATCATGAATAAATGTGTGAGGTGATAGTAATAAGAAGTTATATAAAGGCATTTCAGCCTGCACTCTCAATGGGGATATTTCTGCAGCTCTTTGACTTCTGATGCTTTTACTGGAGTTGACTCTGTCCCAATTGTCTGAATGAGCTTCTGACAGCAAATGGCATCTTCCTCAAAACCAGAAATCCAAAAGGGATTGCTACAGGAGGAAACAAGGTGGGAAGCTCGTTGCCCGGTCTGCCAGTCTGCTGCTGTTGACAAGGTCACTTCGTGGATCAGTGGCAAAATTTGGCCATGAGGACGCCCTCCTCTCACACAAGCTGGTGAAGCACGGTGCTTCATTGGAGCACTTACAGCTCCAAAGAGCCTGGATGCTTTTTAAATAATAGGATTGACACTTCAGTGGCTCACCAGCAGGAACTGGTGGTTTTGCAGTCACTGCACAACCTTACTGCCCACACGACTCTGCCATGAACAGGTCAGCAATCAGCTGCTTCCAGCCAAAATCTCTGGAAAAATTATTTAATATACATAAGTTATCACTTAAAACTCCACCTAAAGCTGAGGAGTTTTGAGCTTTTGGATATGCTCAGGTCTTGGCTTTGTCCTTTACTTACTTTAGAGGTGTGGCTCATGAGCTGCAAGCTGAACCACAATACCTGTATTTGTCCATTATCCAAATCCAAAGAGAAGAGCTTTTCTCTAATGAAAGCTCAAAGATCATTACAGTGTATGTTTATATTTATATAAGGAGGTTGAAGCTTTACTTCCAGTCTGATGGAGGTCTAACATAATTTCCTGCAGCAGCATTAAGCTCTTCTGGCCACAGCAGAAGTGTGACCAGAGCTTGCTCTGCTTTGTTGACAGGATCTTTTTGGATTCGAGCTGTGAGTATGCCCTCTAAGCCAGAAGAGGTTAAGCTGAATATCACTTATTTTCTTAATGTGATTTCAGCATAGCTGGCATGAAGGGTTATGGAATTAAATGACTTCTGTCCAACTCTGGTATCTTCATTTGTTCCATAACAACCATAATAGAACTACTTGTTTCCTCCCTTCTTACTGTAATGTAGAAAGAGTGGGTCTGGGATTTGGGGTTTTTTCCTAAAAACCCTCTTTTTGCTTTGTCTTTGTATCTGGGGCAGCAGCACAGCAGCAGCGGCACTTGTGAAATCCTTGCATAACCCCACCAGAAGTAGTTCAGAGAGTTCATGGTGATGTATGGATGTAAACAGAAACCAAAAGAACAAACTAGGTCATTATACCACTTCTAATCTAATGCTTGTTGGTATTTCTGTATCCTCAAAATGAAATATTCTATTTTTCCTATTTTTTTCACAGTCAATGAACTGAGTTTTCCTGTGAATAGCTGAGTAGGGGTCTTGTCTCCAGCCTTTTCCTTACAGCCATGAAGATTTTGGCACTAAGGTCACTGATCTCAGCTAACAGTGATGCATAGGTGAAATTTTATTAAATTAATGAGACATATAAAAATTTGCACTTGTTAAATTGCTTCAGAGTAGTACACATATGTAGTTTGTGTAAGTGTATATATGAAAAGTATTTACTGTGAAAGTTTAACAGATAAAAGGCAGTTAATTAGTGCTATTACAGAATCACATGGGACCTTTGTTATGCCAGGTGTCTGGAGTCAAACATTAAGAGACAGCTCTGGCAGCAGAAAGTTTTTAACTGTTGGAGTTCTGAGTGCTCTAATGGGCCTTGGTGGTCTTGACCAGCCTCACCTGGGCTGCCGCCCACACCCTTTCCATGTGCACAGGGGATCATTTAAGCCCAGTCCCAGAGGCTTCTTCCTGCTCTGCATTGCAGGAATGCTGGTCTCCAGCTCAGTTACAGCCATGCCTGCACTCAGCCATGGGACTTGGGCCCCCACCTGTGAACTGACTTCCTGACCTTGGCCCTTCCTCATCGCCACACAGGTAATACCTGATAGTCTGGGCTCTTGCCTGGCCCCCGGTTGCTGCCCTGAGGCCTGTCCTGCTCGCTGTGCTTGGCTCCAAGGAATCGCACCCTGTCTGGGAGGGCAGGTGTGTTACTCGGGCTCAGGGAGCCATCAGCCTGCACTGACTGTAGCTCTACCCTTGCCATTAAGGTAAGATCATACTGATGGAAATGTAGTTTAAATGAGAGCTGCTAGTAAATCGTAATGCTCTGCCAGCTGATATGAACAGCCTGAAAGATGGGAATGCTTTAAGCACCAATGTAGTGGTCAAAAGATCTATTTCTATTGACTTGAAGGAATGTTTACCTTTGACATCAAAGGTTTGATTCTGTCCCTTCATTTAGCCACAATATCTTTCTCTACATCTTCAAGGTCAGGAAGGTATGGAGAGTTGGCACCATGTAGCATGTTTGTATAGCTTTCAGCAGCAACTGGAACCATTCTCTTAGTTATGAGATGCAAAACAGATTTATTGAAATGGCAGTCCTACCTCTTCATCTGGATTTGGGCTGCCAGATAGCACTGATCTGTGTGCTGTCCCTCTGGTAAATAAATTCTCTGCCCATGCTGAGTATACCTGCTGCCTCCAGCCCTTAGGCAGAGGCCCACAGTCATCTATATGAGATGACCATTGGGGCATATGAGGAGCAGCTAGAGGGGCTCAGCCTGGAAAAAAGGCATCTCAGAGAGGAGTTTTTCTCTCTACAGCTCCCAAAAATGAGTTTGGAGCCAGGTGGGGTTGGTCTTTGCTCCCGCAGGACAAGAGGAAATGGCCTCAAGTTGCACCAAGTGAGGCTTAGACTGGCTGTTAGGAAAACTTTCTTCAGGCACTGGCAGAGGCTGCCCAGGGCAGTGGTGGAGTCACCATCCCTGGAGGGATTTGAAAGTTGTGTAGTTGTGGCACGTGTTGAGGATATGGCTTAGTGGTGGGCTTGATTATTTCAAAACCATTTTCTAACTTAAAGGGTTCTATTAGTCTGGTGCAGGGTGGACTTAATTATCTTCTCTTCTGCATGTAGAAAAAGATAAAATGGCAGAAGAGGAGGCTGATGATGAAGCAGATGACAAGGAAGGAACAGCTGCAACTTCCTGGGTAACACAGTAATCGCTGTTGCTATCTCTAATGTTGGCAGTAATACGGAACACAGTAGGGAGTCCCTCAGAACCGCGAGTGATTTAATGGGGCAAAGAACGGGTTTGTTAATTAAAAACGATAATTATTGCTCTGCCGCTGTCCGTGGTGCTGGAGGTGTCGCCTGAGCCCCCGGGGACCAGCCGTGCCCCGGCTGCAATCATCTCATTTATCTGCTCTTTGAAAACACCCGGGCAGGTGCACACCCGGTGGGAAGGGCCTGGAGCTTCCTGTGTGATGTCAGGATTGGGAGGGCTCGGAATAGCTGAGAAAAAAGCGAAAGATGCCTACAGGGCTAGACAGAAAAATAAATTATTCTTCCTCAGGCAGGTTTTTGCATACCAAGTCTAGTAGAACTGTCTTAATGTTCATAAAGTGTACTGGAAAAGTACCTTAACCCTTCCCACATATATTTGCTATATTATTTGTCATAAATGTCAGCTGCAATTTTAGAAAGTTAAGAAACTAACTCAGCTGAGATCCCCAGCCAGCCACTTTAAATTCACTTTCTTCTAGAATGTCATAATACAGTAAAACAACTACCTCAGTGGCAGGAAAACCCATGATGAGAGAATTCACACCCTTCTAGCTCTGGGGAAATCCAACCATGAGATGGGAAACCACAGACTTTGCAAGTTTCACTGTTATCAAAAAGAATTTCTTCTAAATTGATGACTTGCCAACACCTTTTCATGCTCTTAGACCATGGCTGGATGGTCACACTCAAAGAGTTTTGGTAACAATGTCAACTGGTTGGCCAGTCACCTCCGGGCTGAACTAAAATCCAAAGAAAGGATAAAGGAGAAGACTCAAGGTGTTAAAGACAACCTTCAAAGCAAGGTAGATTTTAAAAAACCACAGGTAGAGAAAGCAAGGAGCTTTGAACATTAACAAAGGGAAGGGGGGGCTTCTGCTCACAGTCAAAAACAGACAGGGATGTTTTGGAGCTGGGCGTGTTGTGGTTTGATATGAGACAAGCTCACTTGGCAATCCAAAGCTCCAAAGAAACATTGAGAAATTATGGAAACAATTCAAAATCTTCGTGATCAACACAAAAGGAAAGCTGAAATAGCATCCTGAATAGGTATGATCTTTATTTATTCTTGCATTGATTCCACCAGTAAATGCTGAGTTTCACAAGGAAAGAATGATCTTTTAAACATCATAATTCTGCAATGAAACAATAAAGAGAAGACAAGGTTATAATCACAAGAAACCAGAAGGGTAGACAGCACTGCTATTGGAATGTGAGGGAGTGCTGAGTCACTCTGCTTTAGGTGCTGCCATAGTAACTATTTACCAGCTCGTTGGGAATGAGGAGAGACTGAAAAATCTGAAATAAAAATCATGTAAATCACAGCTTGAAATACATTTCATAGGCTTTTTAAAATATTTAACAAAATTGAATACTTCTGAAGTTTCTTATAGTAATGTTACTTGGGGCAAGCAGATTATATTGGACTATTGAATAGATACATAAATGTATTCAAGCAAGAAGTAAACTGACTTCTTCCCAGCTAGGCTAATGTTATTGTAGCTAATTGTGAAAGCAAGTAGGAACTGCTTTGTATTCATGGAGAGGTGATAAAGTGCCTGTTCTCAATAACCCAGCCCAGGCTGTGATGCAAACAGAAGATGGGGGTTCTGGTAGTAACAGCTTCTGAAGTGAATTGGAAAACTTCACATACTTTAGAGAGCTGTAAGCTCACATGCTTGGCCAGTTTTTGTTCCCCATGTTGCCCTCTGCTCTATTAGGGAGGTTACTGCTGGCAGTGGCTTTAATATCTTGGTGGCTGAAGGTCCTCTGTAGGAATGACAGCTCTGGTGTAGTAGCAATTTGGGGTGCTTCTGTGAATCATAATGTTCTGGGTGGTTCCCTAGCATGGAAAATTTCAGCATTATTATGACAGCTGTCTGTCGCCATGACACCTCCAAAGGCAGAACATCCATGACTATTATACCAGTAAGTGAGAGTACTTAAACTGCTGGTGAGGTGCGGACAACTTCAGAAAACTGTAGGTGGGCTTTTTGATAATCAGTTTAGCCAAATTTACCTTGGACTGTAGTTACAGAGAAGCAGAAAGCTAGCAAAGGTTTTAAAGTCAAGAGTTAGAGAAACGTTTATGACAGCTCTGCAGAGAGGCAGGAAATTGGTGTGAAACACAGGAAGTCACTTGCCTTTTTTTAACCTGTGTAGAGTTTGGAGGAGCTGCTGCAGGAGATGCTGAGGTCAGGAAAGCTCTCCTTTGCAGAGCATAGGCAGACACCTTGCGGCTCCACAAGGCAACGGCGTGGAGGTCCAGGTGGGACTTGTCATGCCAATGATCTTCACTCCTATGGTAGATGAACAAAAGGTGTTTCCAGGACTCATTGTGCAACTGCATGTGCAGATCTGTTTGCATAAATCTTAGTGAAGTTTTGGGAGCTAGTACTCTTCAGCCAATTTCCTCTGATCCCTTAACTTCCCTAAGGAAGTATTATTTTAAAAGGCCCATCTCCTCAAAGATCAATAGATTCTGAATCATAGAACATTTTGGGTTGGAAGGGACCTTTAAAGGTCATCTAGTACAACCCCTCTTCTGTGAGCAGGGGCATCTTCCACTAGATCACGTTGCTCAGAGCCCTGTCCCACCTGGCCTTGAATGTTTCTAGGACAATTTGTTTTTCTGTATCAGTTAGCTTCAGTATTGTGATTTCCAGCTAACAGATTTCAGGAGCCCAGAAGCAAGGCTCAGTAAATAACACTGGGGGTTCAGGGAGAAGTCTGGGCTTGCCTAGACACAGGAACCGTAGGATCCAGGTAGGCTGCAGAAGATGAGGCATGCTACAGCCTTGCAACACAAAATTTGCCACAGGGAGGCAAGTAAAAAACTGGGGTAGAAACTTCTTGTTTGTTCTCAAGAAAGAGAAGGCTGTAGGAATAGGCTACAAATGCTCTTAAATAGAATAGATTGTGCAGTATTTAATCTATAATCTATCTTACTCTTAAGCAAAACAGATGGCAGTAGAAATTATCTTGCCAAGTCCAATTTATAGGTATTATATTTGATTTTATGGCACTTCAAGGTGTAGCTGAAGTCCCAATTGCTTTAGAGGCATTTATTGTGAGAATTGCAGTCTGAGGAAGCAGATACAGTTCTCTCTGGTTTCCAGCTCACTTGTTAGAGTGCTTGATGATGGTTTTCTGCCTTGAGACTGTGAGTCTTGGAAGACAAATAGCCCTTGAGTAAAATGGACACGGCAATTCTATAACAGCTTTCAGGAGTGGGCAGTGGTGACTCTAATACAAATTACATCAGGTTTTATCAGCTGCTGGGCTTCTGTACACAGGAGGTTTTTTTAAGTCCTTCTCATATTGAGAAGGAAAACCACATGGTGAAAATTTTTTCGCCATGGAATAGAAATTCTTCATTTTCATATGCTTCAATTTCACCTTTAAGAAAACCAAAAGCTTTTATCTGCAAAGGAAATGTGTGACCTTCACAGCTGTAATCACACCTGAACTAGTGCTAATTCCTGGTAGAAGCAGGGAATTTTATTGGTGTATCTTGGCCTATGTTCCCAAAGAGTTAAACAGCTGCATATCACAGCTTGGATCAGGCAGTTCTGCCTGCTGTGCAGACCTGCCATGTTAGTGACTCAAACGGCTGAAGAAAAAGACAGCATCTCTTCTACCCTTCGGCACTCCTACCCTGTTTACCCCACTGGCACTGTGATTCCCAGAGGGATGCAGGACGTGTTCTCACCACTGGTGCAGCACTTTTAACACCTTCTTCTGCAAAGCCCTTCATGTACCATGGAGCTGGGACATTAGTTTTTTTACAACTAGCTTGTTCAGGGAACAGTCAAGAACACAAATCTGCTCTTCTCTCCTCTCTCCACATATTTAGTATCACACACAGCTTGCCTCCTTTTTT
>VZRQ01005538.1:167815-181137 GCA_013397975.1 Machaerirhynchus nigripectus | reverse complement strand
GAGGACTCGCAGCCCAAAGTGGCCAAGTGACCAGGGAGGACCACGGCACGGCCGCGGCGCTGGCCAATGGCCATCCCAAGGAGCCCCCGTTGCTTAGCAACCCGCGGCGGAGAGAGGCAGGGAGCGCAAAAAGATGGATTTTCAGATTGCAGCAGCCAAGCAGATCAATTCTGCAACATGGGCTACAGTGGCCAAGCGGAATCTCTCTTGCTCCCAGCAGGTATTGATCCAGCCATGCTATAGGCATTGAATGAGCTCTAATAAGTCCTGAGTAAACAGGAACAAGGACTTAAGTGATAGCCCAGCAGTCAAACATCAACTCCCTTTGTCTTCTTCTTCCTCCTCTTCTTCTTTTTTTTTTTTTTAATTGCTGAAGGGTTTGCGAGAAAAGGACAATAAACTTTATTGATAGAAAATAGGGTCAGAATATCACTTCCTTCGCAGCCTGGGAGGGTTTGGAGGGGAAAAAAGTCCCTGCCTCGAAATTCCAGGTTGGCTTTGGAGAGCAGTGACCTGTGGATACACGTGGTGAGTGCGGCTCCCGGCTTCCCTGAGCTTCCCTGGGCATGGCCGAGACTCAATGGCGAGGCCTTTCAAAGGGAATTTCCATGGAATCCCAGCCTGGTTTGGGTTGGGAGGGACCTTAGAGCTCATCCAGTTCCACCCCTGTGCCGTGGGCACCTTCCACCATCCCAGGTGGCTCCAAGCCCTGTCCAGCCTGCTCTTGGACACTTCCAGGGATCCAGGGGCATGGAAGTCATTGTGGAAAATGTGGAGTTTTTCCAGGGGCAGGCTCGTATCCAGAGCTGCCCATTTGAAGCAGACACGGAAGCGAGCACATCCAGGAGTTTGGACTTCAGGTGGAATCTCCTCCAGATCTCCAGGGGAGGAAAGGAGAGGTTAAAGCTCCTGGCAGGGAGATGTAACCCAGGCCAACCCTCGGGAAGGGGCTGGGAGCAGGGAAATGACCCCTTGGAGGTGCCAGGGCAGGCAGCAAAGCCAGCAAAGAGCTGAAGGGACTTGTCCAGAGCTGCAGGATGCTCAGGAAAAGGAAGCAGCAGAGTTGGCCTTGGCTGTGAGAGGCTTTGTTCACTGAAGGGATGTGCCCAGCCTGGGAGTGGAACCAGGCAAGGAGGAGTGGGGGCTGATCCAGGACTCTGAGGTCAAAGAAAGGAACCCAGGGTGGCATTTCGGAGGCCATGACCAAGCTTGAAGGACCTGACTGCAAAGGAAATGTGTGGCTGAGACCAAGAAAAAGCCCAAAATAACTCACGTGGCAAAAACTCGACTTGGCAGGTCCCGGACACTGGGAAAAGTGCCTGGAATGGTTTGAGGAAAACCCTCCATTGCTTGGACTTGTCCAGCTGCTCTCTGCTCAGGGCTGCAGTGCCCGGCCCTTTGCAGCCCAAGAGCCTGGAAAACACACACCCCATGGCCACATCAAAACCTGCTGCCCTGTCCCTGTCCCTGTCTCTGTCCCTGTCCCCCCTCCACTCCACTGTTCCCCTTTTCCTCCTCCTGCAGTACCCCCACCCCCTGTTCCTGCCCCAGCCCTCCCCTCCCTGCAGCGAGGAGCCCCCGGCTCAGGACTCTCCATCTACTGCTCCTCGTGTCTCAGCTTTACCCGTTGTCTCCTCCATTCCCTCAGATGTCCCAAATCTCCACCTCCACCTCGGTGCACAGCGAAGCCTCCAGCCCCTGCTGTCCCCCAGCTGAGGAGCTGCTGCCGCAGGATCCCACCCGGAGGGCTGGATGCTGCTCCCTGGCCATTCCCAAGCGACACCAATTAAACACCTGGAGCTGCTCCAGGTTTATCCCGCCGTAACCGGGATCACAGGCCAGGGCTGTCCCCAGCGATTACGGGGCCGGGGAAATGAGAGCTCTGTGCTTGCACTCCCGAGTCCTCCCAGCCCACATTTCAGCGGCTGCATCACAGCAGGGCTGGGAATTAATTGATCTGGTGTGAAGGTGGCTGCCGCCCGCGCCGGCGGCCGCGGCTCAGCGCACGAGTGGGTCCGTGGGTCCTGCGCGGTGCCAGGGGGCCCGGGGGGCTCGGGGCAGGCGCGGGGTGTGGGGTGCCCGGGCGGGTGTTGCTGGCTGGGAGCGCGTGGGGCGTGGTGGCTCCGGGGCGGGAGAAGGAGCAAACAGCCGAGCGCTCGCCCATCCCCGAAGATATTTGCCATTTTCCAGGACGAGGGAAGATTTAGTCTCTTTTTCTGAAGGTTTCTGCATTTCAAAGTAATATCAGAAGGGCTTGAAGCTTAATCTTTGTTACCCAGGAGGCTCCAGGAATCAGGCAAAAGGAGGAAAAAAATCGAATCGATCCCACAGTATGAATTTATTCCCAGGGGGGTCCGAGGCACCAATATTTTCTCTCCCCTCCATTAAAGAGGTAACATCAGCCCCACACAGAGGCCCCTCACGTGCCCAGCGCAGAAGCTGTGCTGCAGCAGTGGGAGCAGTGACACAGGGGATGGAACCCATGGGAGGTGAAATGGCCTCACCTGGAGGGCTGGGAGGAGAACTCCTGACGGTAGCAACTGGCCCCTTTTGTTTGCCAGTGGCTTCCTGCATCCCTGGACTCTGCATGGTGCTGGGGATGCAGGAGAGGGGCAGGGATGCCGCACGGGGGTGGCACTGGGCAGCTGAGCAGGTCCCAGGGCTGCTGAGCTGGGGATGTGGGAGGACCAGAATAGAATCACAGAGTCACACGATCATTAAGGTTGGGAAGGGCTTCCAAGATCATCGAATCCATCACTGACCCAGCACTGCCAGGTCTACCCGAGGTCCCTGTGGTGCTGGGATCCACCTAATCCCAGCCTCAGCTTCCTTGGGGGGATCATTATCTGTCAGAGGGACTCACCCCGACCACAGATCCAGGGAGGGCAGGGTCCTGGGGAGATCCTGGTCAAGTTGAACATTAAACCCTTCACCCTGAGGAGGAGCCCAGAGGGGCACAACCAGCATCCAGGGCTGAGCACGGCCAGGCAGGGGAGTGTCCAGCTGCTCAGGGCTCAGGTCCTGCCACCAGAACCATGTCCTTGGGGCAGTGATCCAGCCCCAGGGGTACCAGAGTGGAAAACAGAAACCCAGCTCCTCTCTGCACACCAGAACTGCCTGGAGCTTCAGCTCCCAGAACCGCCTGGAGCTTCACCTCCTCACCCTCTGACAGGAGCGTGTGGCTCCTGGTGTCCCGTGGGATGTGGGTGTCCTCTCCTGGCATGAGCTGTGCTGGGGAGGTGCTCCCAGGTCCCACCTGCTGCGGGTTATTGGCTCTGGTGATGGCCTGGGGAGATGTGAGCAACCTCACAGCGCCTGGAGGGCTGCTTTGCTCTGGGATCCTTCTCCCTGAGCTCTGGCTTTGGCCAAGGTCACCTGGAGAGGATCAGCACAGAAACACCAAGGGCACGTGGTGGAACTTCCCTTCCTGCTCTGGGAAAAGCTCCTTCTGCAGCCACAGGAGAGGGATGTGTCCTTCCCTCCGTCCTGAGAGAGTTGGGCCAGGATCTGCAGTGGTTTCCCACTGCCAGAGGGCAGGGCTGGATGGGATATTGGGAAGGAATCATTCCCTGTGAGGGTGGGCAGGCCCTGGCACAGGGTGCCCAGAGCAGCTGTGGCTGCCCCTGGATCCCTGGCAGTGCCCAAGGCCAGGCTGGATGGGGCTTGGAGCACCCTGGGACAGTGGAAGATGTCCCTGCCCATGGCAGGGGTGGCACTGGATGGGCTTTAAGGTCCCTTCCAACCCACTTCTGGGATCCTGTGAGTCCGTGATTTCCCTTTCCACACAGTGAGAAAAAAACTCCTTTTCACTGACTGCACTCAAGGCTCAGACTTTTCCTTCAACAGGGCAAACTTAGAGCATCCTCAGGAGCTGCATTAAACCACATTAAATCCACCTGAGCACCAAACTGGGCCCACCCACTGGAGCTGCAGCCGGAGCTCCGTGGTCTTTGCTGCGTTTTGGGAGGGGCAGCAGGGCCAGGGGCTGTGCGGGGCTGGGACAAGCAGCCCCGGGGTATTTATGGCTCTTGGCGCAGGGCTCCAACCAGGGCTATCAGCTTCCCACCACAACGCGCCCAATCGTTTGAAATATAAAACAAAATGTAAAACAAGGAATAATGGTAACAAAAAAGGCTTAATTAATTGAAGTAAATTGCATCACAATAGTGATTTCTCAGTAACTTGGCTAAGTGCCCCATTATTCTGATTTCACTCAGTATTCATGGATACTAAATAAATCACGGGCCCTGCACTTACAGCCTGTGCAGAGGGGCAGGGGGATGGAGGTCCTGCCATCTCCTGCTCTCCATCAATATCCCAGCACTTCCCGAGTGTCCGCCTTAAATGGCAGCCAGAGAAATGACCGTCAGAAGGAATTAATTGTACAGCAGGGCTTTTTGGGGGGGTGTTTTCTTTTCCTTTTCCTTTTATTTTAACCTTTGCAAAAAATTTCCCCTGGAGATTCACCGGGAAGGTTTCTCCCGGGTTGTTTCCCCTCGCTGCCGCCCTGGTCTGGTTATCATAACCCATTACTGCCAGGTTATTTGAAATAATTTGTTTTCCCACTGCTTGAGCTGCCTGGCTGCTCCCAGCAGTGACGGGCTCGGCTCAGCCCCACGGCTGGCACCTCCCTGGGCATCGCTGGGTTTGCTGGAAGGCACCAGTGACCTGGCACCTGGTGCCCAAGACCACGATGAGGGCCATGGATGGCAGCTGGGTCACACTCAGCAAGCATTTGCTCATGGCTTTGCTGTTCCTGACTCCATCCATGGTTATCCAGGGCTGATCCAGCTTTGGGAGCAGCCTGGAGGCTGCTGAGCGCCAGCCTGGGGCAGCTTTGAGCTGGTTTGGGTGGTTTGATGAGGTGCCAAGCGGCAAAGAGACCCCTGAAGCTGAGTTGAGGAGGGTGCCGGGCCCCGTCCCTGCAGACACAACGGCAGGAGCGGGCTCCTGCAGCCCGGCACTCCCAGCACGGACCCGCTGGGCACCGCCGGCTTTGTTCTCCCACCCTCGCTCATCACTGCTGGATGTACCAAGCCTGAGCAGCCCGGAGGCGTCTTCTCCAGGAGCCTGACGATGGAAAAATCCCTCCGAGGTGCTGCAGCCCCGTCCCTCCTCCCCGCCGGAGCGGGGCTTGGCAGGGCCAGCATTGATCCGATCGCCGCTCGATGGGATCGGCAGCAGGGGGGCTCCGCGGGGGGACGGACCCTGCCACAAAGAGGCTTCCTCAGCCTGTGGCTCAGTGGGATCCCGCTCCGGGACCGGCTCCCAGGATCTCCTGAGGGTCCCCAGCTGCTGCGTGGTCCCGGCAGCTGCCGCGGTCCCGTCTGTGCCGTGGAGGAGGTGACGCGGTGCAGCCGGTGCTGCCGCGTTGTCCCCCGGCTATCACAGCGGCTTTGCCTTCTCTCCTCTCCTCAAAAACATCATCCCCTCTCTCCCCTGCGGCGTCCCCGGAGGCCCCATCCCCAAATCCCACCCAGGGCCAGCCCAGCCATCTCCCCGCTGTGCAATTCCTATGGAGCGGCCACTGCTGCGAGGGGCCGAGGAATCAATAAATCAATGGCAATCAAGATCCCAAGGTGCAATCATAATTAATGTTCATCCCTGATGGATCGTGTCATGGTTTCGCCGTGTTCACGTGAGCTGGGATGATAAAACCGACTGTTTAATGGCGCTTTTGCAGATCCCTTCCCGTTCCCAGTCCTCCCCAGGGTGTCCCCTCTCCGGCAGGAGGGACAGAGGTGACACCCCAGGAGACCCAAGGAGCCATTTGGAGAGCGGGACTGCGCGGCGGAGCCTCGGGGGGGACTGGATGTGCGGTCACAGGGTGTTTGCGCTCGGTGGGTGACAGCCCTGCCCTGGCTGGGCACACCGCACCGCGAGGGCACCGCGGAGGGTGGGTGTCACCGCTGGGTGCCACAGGCAGCCCTGGGAGGTGCGGGGAGCTCCTTCCCCAGCTCGTCACTCCCAGAACAGCTCCCAGCCGTGCAGGGCTCTGTCCGGCAGAGGCTGGCGGGGAGCCCTGTGAGTGTCACAAACCCGGAGTAACCAGGTTCGGATCAATCCATCGACGCGCCGCGGTGGTTACACAGCGCTGTGCTCACCTGGCTCCAGTTAAACCATCACTCCCGAGAGATCCCTTTGTGCCGCCGTGTCCCCGCCGGGCCGCTGCGGCCGCGGGCCATGGTGACGATGGCCATGGCACGGGGGACGCTCCCCTCTCCACGCTGGCCGCGGGAACGGAGGGGTGCGGAGGGTCCTTGAGGTTGGCTCCTTGGGAGCTCGGGAGAGGAGGAGCCCCGGGGACCACCTGTGGTTTCATTGCGAGGTGCAGATGGAGCGGGGGGGAGCCGAGGGATGCGCTGCTGGGGCTTTGCTCCCCGTTTCGTGGCTGTGTTGCTCCCGCGGGAGCAGCCCCACTTCCCGATGGATGCTCCCCTCTCCAGGGATCAGGCACTGGCTCCAAGTCCTGACCCCGTGTGGGTCGTGGCTGCTTCCTCAGAAGCCTCCACAACAGCTGGGGAGATGCAGCGGTCGAGGCGCCGCTTCACCCCTCCCACCCCACAGGGATTCAGCCCCACCCGCGCCCCCAGGAAGCTCCGAGCCCCCCGCAGCTGCAGCCCTTTGTCTGCACCCTCTCACTGGCAGCTGGGTGGATGCCAGCATCCCTCCTTTCCCACTTTTGAGGGGTGCAGGGGCCGGGGGGCGGTCCGGGGCCGTTCCAGAGGTTGCTGGAAGTTGGGAAGCGCCCGGGGAGCACAGCAGCGGCAGCAGGGCCTGGCGGGAACCCACGAAGCAGAGCCGGGTATTGATTTCCCATTGATCCCATGCAACCACATTCTGCAGCGGCTGCTGTCCTACATTTCAATCCCACACCTTCGCCTCTGACTTTAATGGGCTTCATCACAGCCCAAAGCTTTATTTAACCAGGAGGGGAGGGAACGGCAGGCGGCTGCCAGAAATCAGAGCAGCCGGCTCCCCGAGGTCTGCCTGGGCACAGCCGGGATCCTCTGGATCCCTCCCAGATCCCAGGACAAGTTTTCTGGGTGTTTTAGGGGATGTGGGTGCCCCCACACCCCCACAGCCCCGAGGAGAGGGCGCTCCGGGTGTCGGTGACAGCACCCGGCTCTTCAGCAGCGCTGCCACCTCCGGGTGTCTCTGCTCCCCGTCCCGGCTGTACCCGCACAGCTCCATCTCCCGAACAAAGGGCTCCAACCGCTGCCGGAAGGGCAAAATGAAGCTCCACCTTGTCGGGGATCTGCATGATACCGTGTGTGGGAGCGCTGCCGCCGCCCCACAGCCCAGATGTGAGGTTACAGACGACACGTACAGCCCCGCGACAGCTGGGAGATGAATACGGAGGAGCTGGGTCCGGTTAGGGATGCCTGCGTCTTCCATGGGCGTTCCTTGAGTATCCATCAATGCAAATCGATGTTCCGGCGGTCCGGAGTGTTGGGATTCAGCTCCTGCGAGCAGCCCGGGGGGCTGGAAGCGGGGAGAGTGCAGACAGAGCAGGGGAGCACGGAGAGAAGCAGCTGGGCATGGGGTCGCCCCTGGGAGCCGGGATGGAGAGGGCAGGAGCTTCAGTGTGGCCAAACCCTTCTGGACAAGGATCCTGAGAGATGGGAGAAGGAGCCAGTGGCACGGAGGGATGGTTGGTGCTCCAGACCTGCTCAGGCAGATGGCCCTGGTAGGGCAGGGCAATGTCCTTGCCATTCCTCCTCCTTTTCCAGGTTTTCCTGGAAAAGGAAAGGTTTTCCTGTGGGGGTGCCAGGCCGGTGAATTCCTCCAACGCCATTACAGCAATCCAAAAATGTCTCTCCAGAGGCTGCCAGTAGCTCAGGTGAGCCATGGCAGGAGCAGGACGAGATGCAGGACTTGAGAAGAAGGATGGAGGGCCTGGGAGCAGATGGGATGACGAACTGAGAAGCAGGACAGATGGAGGACCTGAGAGCAGGGAGACCAGGGAGCAGGATGGATGGAGGAGCTGGGATGAGGAAGGATGGAGGACCTGGGAACAGAAGGGATGGAGGACCTGGGCACTGGGAATGCCCAGAAACACTTCAGGCTTTCCTGGTGGCAGCAGATTCAGAGCCGAGCTCCGCTGGCCCCTTTCAGGTCTCACCTCAAGGAGTCTTTAGTGCTGATTTCAATGGGAGAAGCTTGAAGCCAATGTCAGCCTCTTCCAAAGAGCCCCCACTGCCACCCCATCCTCCCCCATGCCAAGGCAGCCCCCAGCCCAGCTCCTGCCCCCTCCCTGGGGTAGAACATGGATGCTGTGTTTATTTCTGATTTATGCCAAGCTGAAAACCACATTTTCTTCAATTATTAATCAGTGAGGTGTGAGAGGGGGGCACGAGCTGGAATTAACCCCGTGACCTTTGGGGGCAGGGTTTTAGCTCCCTGCCTCCCTCCACTCCTGAGCCCAGCACGTGTCCCCAGTCCTCTCTGCAGGAACGGGGCTGCTCCCATGAGCAAGGCCCTGGCAGATGTCCCCAGGGCTGCTGAGGGTGTTTAGATGCCGGGGACAGTGTAGGATGCAGGCACCCAGCCCGGGCTATGGGGACATCCAGAGCCACCCTGGTGTTCACACCCACCCCGCGCGCGGGCGACCTCAGCCCAGACTGGGTCAAGGCCGTAGATCCAGCTTCCCTGCTCTGCTCAGTCCCTCCTCACCTTCCTCAGCGCCCCTGGTCACACAGAATCTCTGAGTCACTTCGCTTGGAAAAGCCCTCTGAGATCACTGAGTCTGAGCTGTGCCCCATCCCCACCTTGTCCCCAGCCCAGAGCACCGAGTGCCACGTCCAGGCCTTCCATGGACACCTCCGGGGATGGGGACTCCCAACCTCCCTGGACAGTTCCAAGGCCTGACCACCCTTTCAATGGAGAAATTCCTGCTGATGTCCAACCTGAGCCTCCTCTGGTGCAACTTGAGGCCGTTCCCTCTCCTCCTGTCCCTGTTCCCTGGGAGCAGAGCCCAACCCCCCTGGCTGCCCCCTCCTGTCAGGGAGTTGTGCAGAGCCACAAGGGCCCCCCTGAGCCTCCTTTTCTCCAGGCTGAGCCCCTTTCCCAGCTCCCTCAGCCGGTCCTGGTTCTCCAGACCCTTCCCAGCTCTGTTCCCTTCCCTGGACACACTTCGGCCCCTCGATGTCTCTCTGGTAGTGAAGGGTCAGAACTGGACACAGCACTCGAGGTGGGGCCTCAGCAGGGCCCAGCACAGAGGGACAATTCCTGCCCTGGCCCTGCTGGCTACGCTGGTTTTGATACGAGCCAGGTGCCCTTGGCCTTCTTGGCCTTCTTGGCCTTCTTGGCCTTCTTGGCCTTCTTGGCCACCTTGGCCATGCACAGGTCCTTGGGCAGGGTGGAACACCCCAACCCCACCTCTGCTCCTACACTGCCACTCTCCTATGGTGAGACACAGCAGGACCGGGTGTCCCACAGCTCCCCACACTCCTTGGGGTGCCCTCAGTGGGCTCCCGGCAAGGACAGGGACCACATCTCCCTCTCCTTCCTTTGGCTCTTGCCTTCTGCTCTTGGCATTGGGTGGACGCCGTTTTGGGTGGACGCCGTTTTAGTTGTCCGAGGAGGCTTTGGCAAGAAGGCGGCTGGGCAGGAGAGAGGAGGTTTTTGGACTGCTCCTTCACCCTCCTACCTTGAAAACACCTCCTGAGCCAAGGCCCAAGGCCAGAACTCACCCTGCCTCCCTCAGAAAGGTGAGGAGGCCCCGAGTCCAGCAGGACGAGGCAAAGTTGGCCTTGGGAAGTTGGAGCATCTCCGGCGCAGGCGCGCTCTGGGCTCCCTGCCCCCTCCTGTGCCGCTCCCTCCCTCCTCCCTCCCCGAAAGCAGCACTGCGGCAGCAGCACCAGCAAACTGATCAAGGCGAGAGGACTGATCAATAGGTGTATTGAGCACTGTTCAAGGTATGGTGATTTTTGCGGATTCAGTGCTAACCTCACGCCGGAGCCCCGAGCTGCCTCTTCTCCCCTGGCACCATCACCCCCAGCACAGGCCAGGCCACCCTCTCCCAGCACGTGTCCCTCCTGGGGACAGCCAGCCTGCTCCCAGGAGGAAGCAGAGACCTTGCAGGCTCGAGGCGCTGGTGGCACTTTCAGCTGGAGGGGGAGGGAACAGTGCCCAGCTCCAGGGGCATTTCCCCACGGTGGGTTCATGCCAGAGTCTCGGGAACAACCTTGTTCATGGGGTTCAGACACTCCTACACAGGTGCATCCAAGCTGTGAGATTCCCAGGGATGGGGATGGAGGAGCTGGGTCATGGTGATGGTGGGAAGAAGAGAACAACCACCCCAGGTTGTCCTCGGCCAGAGGGTGAGGGAGGAGGTTCTGCCCCTCTGCCCCGCTCAGCTGAGACCCCACCTGCAGAGCTGCCCCAGCCCTGGGGAACAACAGCAGGAGGACGTGGAGCTGCTGGAGCCAGTCCAGAGGAGGCCACGGAGCTGCTCCCAGGGCTGGAGCCCCTCTGCTCTGGAGCCAGGCTGGGAGAGCTGGGGGGGCTCACCTGGAGAAGAGAAGGCTCCAGGGAGAGCTCAGAGCCCCTGGCAGGGCCTGAAGGGGCTCCAGG
Source organism: Machaerirhynchus nigripectus (assembly GCA_013397975.1). Taxonomy (NCBI): domain Eukaryota; kingdom Metazoa; phylum Chordata; class Aves; order Passeriformes; family Dicruridae; genus Machaerirhynchus; species Machaerirhynchus nigripectus. Next base: position 170,559 of record VZRQ01005538.1, on the reverse strand, counting down.
AGAGCTGGAGAGGGACTGGGGACAAGGCATGGAGGGACAGGACACAGGGAATGGCTTCCCACTGCCAGAGGGCAGGGCTGGATGGGATATTGGGAAGGAATTGTTGGCTGTGAGGGTGGGGAGGCCCTGGCACAGGGTGCCCAGAGCAGCTGTGGCTGCCCCTGGATCCCTGGCAGTGCCCAAGGCCAGGCTGGATGGGACTGGGAGCAGCCTGGGACAGTGGAAGGTGTCCCTGCCCACGGCAGGGGGTGGGAATGGGATGGGCTTTGAGGTCCCTTATGCCCCAAACCATCCTGGGACTCTCTGAGAACCCTCTGTAGCTCACGGGCTGAACTGAAGGCAGTGGTGGGAGGGGGGAACCCTCCACCAGCCCAAACTCCCGGCAGCGCTTGGATGGAAAATGCAGGATGATCACAGACGCCCCACATGCTCCCGGCATGGCAGGAGATGCCTCTGGAAGGGACCTCTGGAGCCCTGGCTGGGTGTTCCTGGGCTGCAGCTCCCGGGAGGAGCCCACGGGATGCGCTCCTGGCTCGGGGCCTGGCCATGGCATCGCCCGTGCCGAGGTTCTGACGGAAAAGGATTTTCACATTTAGCATCCCCCAGCTCGCTGACAGCCACGAGGGGAGGGATGGGGAAGGCAGATAGCCTGGAGAGGCTGATAAGGTGCTGGGAAAGATAACGCAGGAATTGAACAGAACTTCATGTGAAGAGCTGCTGCTCTAAACCTGTCCCAGCCCCTTCGCTACCGAGCACGGAGGGATATTACACCTTGTGAGGTAAAAATAGCACATTTAATGAAGCTGGGAAAACGTCAATCGTATTTGGTTGGAATTGCAGAGACCTCATTTCCATGTTCCCCGAGAAAAAGCTGCGGCTTTGGAACAGATATGAAAGCTCCACATGTTGATCTGCAAAATGAGCTTTGGGCCAGAAAAGCAGCAGGACCCAAACACAAAACCTTGTCCCACACCCCCAGGTCTGACCATTATCGCTCTCACACAGCTCAGGGGTTCAGATTTGGGTCACCTAGGGGGAAAAAACCCAGCACGTTGTAACCCTGCTAAGTTCGTGATAGAAATTTGCCATCTAAGCTGAATTCCGCTCCAAAATTGAGGGCGTTTGGGAGTGAATGTGGAAGGGAGTGGGAGGCCATCCAGGCTGCAAGTGCGTTTAGGGGGAAAGGGATGGACCACTGGCCTCTCGGATGCTGTCTTTGATTTAGGAGGAAGGGAAATGTCTGTGTCTGGAGAGGAAGGAAATGTCTCTGCTCACTTTAACCTGGCGGGAAGGACGTGTCCCGGCCCCTGTCCCAGTGCTGCTCCGGGAGGACAGTGCCGGGATGGATTTTCGAGGGAGGGAGCAGCGGGGAGGGCGGGGGATGCCAGGGGTGCCATTCCATCTCCCCGCGCGGCGCTCGGCTCGCACGCTCTCCAGCCGGCCCATCCGTCACGCTCCTCGTTAGGGAAAATCTATTCTAAAAACCTCTAATTTTTATTTTAAAGTCCAATAGAGCTCGGTGGTAATTTTCACTTTAAATAATGATTACACATTTTGAAGTACAAGGTGTGCCTTTGTGGCCCTGGCAGCAGTGAGCAGTGGGGCCTGGCTGCTCCCTTCCCTCTGGGCAGGACCCAGGTGTTGGTGCCCAGCGCCCCACAAGTGCAGTTCCTATTTGCACCCCCTAAGTCGGTCCTTTTTGTACTTAGGAGGAGGGATTTGGGGCAAACTTCTTATTGGGAAGTGCTGACATCAGGCCTGAGGCAGCTCTTAGGCCGAGGTGGTGACACAAACTCCTTCTCTGCTCCCATGGGGGCTTTGGGAAGGGGCAGCTCCAAAACCCACGGGGAGATGTGGCACCGCCCAGGCAGAGCTGGTGGGTTCCTAAAAGCACCCTGATAAATAAAGATGTGTGATAAAAGGGGCTCAGCCCCTGAGGTTTCTCACCCCGTTCCCATCTCTCGTCTTCCCTGCTCTCTGCTGATCCCTTCCCCTTCCATTTCCCATCTCCCTGGCCCCAAAACGTGACCCAGGAGCCACCACTGTGCACCAGGAGAAGCTGGGCCGGCTCTGCAATGTCCCTGGAAATGTCCTCTGCTAGAGAGTGGGACTTCCTGTGGCAGCTGCCAGGGTGCTCCCCAGGGGGATTGTCCTGCTGGGAGCATCGTCTGCCGAGCCAGGATCTCCCTGCCCAGCCAGGAGCTTGCAGATCCCCAGGAAAACACAGGGACAAGCCGAGCTCTGCTGAGGAGGCTGCACATTTGCTGCAGCTCAGCAGAGCCCTGGCAGGACCTGGAAGCTTGGCTGGAGCTGGAGCAGAGCCCTCAGGGAGTGGTGGGAGAGAGTCAGACACTCACTGGGCGACAGCTGGGCTGGAGCTGGGACAGCCACCGGGGTTTGGGCGTGGTTGGAAACACTCCCTGAGCACAGGAGCTGCTCTGGAGCCTTTCCTCGCCCTCTTCTGTTTTCATCTGCTGAGCCACTCTCCAGCCCAGAGCTCCATCCAGCCCTGAGCTCCATCCAGGCGTCACCCCACCCACCCTTCAGCTCCATCCAGCCCTGAGCTCCATCCAGCCCTGAGCTCCATCCAGTCCTGAGCTCCATCCAGCCCTGAGTTCCATTTATCAATCCATCTATCAATCCCTCAGCTCCATCCATCTCAGCTCCATCCAGCTCGGCTCCATCCAATCCCTCAGCTCCATCCACCCCTGACTTCCATCCAGCTCAACTCCCTCCCTCCCTCG
>VZRQ01005538.1:157348-167632 GCA_013397975.1 Machaerirhynchus nigripectus | reverse complement strand
CCATCCCTCAGCTCCATCAGTCCCTCAGCTCCATCAGTCCCTCAGCTCCACCCATCCCTCAGCTCCATCCATCCCTCAGCTCCATCAGTCCCTCAGCTCCACCCATCCCTCAGCTCCATCCATCCCTCAGCTCCATCAATCCCTCAGCTCCATCCAGCCCCAGCCTCGAGCTCCATCCAGCCCCAGCTCCAGCCACTCTCCTCCACATCACCTCATGACACAAGGTCTCAGCCCACTGAGCAGAGCTGCCTCGAGCTGCTCAGGCCTCCCAGGCAGACAAACTCTGCTCCCTGTCCCCTGCACCCATCCAGCCCCATCCATCCCCACTTCCCCTGGCAGATCCCAGCTCCTCCTTGGCCTGGCCAGTACCCAGAGGACGCTTGGGGCGGGTCCGCTGAGGCCTGGCGAACCCACCCAAGCAACAAACAGAGAAAGAGATGCAAGGATGGAAAATTCCCCTTCATAATTAATAAATGAAGAATATTGTTGTTAATCGATGTAGCTGTGAAGAGAATATCGATCCCAGCCTCATGCTATTTTTTGTGCGGCTTAGATTTTTACACCTCATTTAGAGGCAGGTCTCTCTGGGGACCTCTTAACACCAAAAGATATTTGCAGGAGTCCAAAGTAGAAGGGAAGAAAAGGGGGGAAAGAGATTAATTATTACCAGAGCTGGAGAATTATGTGTGTGTCCCATTGTGGCCAACTGCAGCACGGATTTGAATATTTGATTAATAGCGATTTTAGCCAGGGTTGATAACTTATCTCCACACTGGGTATTTAATAAACAAGTGGGAGCCATTAGAAACATTTTTAATATTAATCCCAGGAAATTATGCTCATGAAGGCCAACCCTTTGCCTGTCAGGACTGTGCAAGGAGGATTCCCTGCTCGCTTGCCTCATTCCATCTTTGGGTGGTTTAAATCGCTCTGTGCCTCGATTTTCCTTTTCCAAGATGAATAAATCCAGAGCTGGGAGTGGCACCGGTTAAAGCACTGAGCGAGGAACTCTCGTTAGCACCAACCCTTTGAGGAGCAGCCCAGGAGATGGTTGGGCTGAGCAGTGGGAGCAGCGGGCTGGGGGTGCTTCTGGGGGCGTTCTGCGAGGTCTCAGTGCAAGGGTGGGTTTACTCCAGGAGGGATTCCATTCCAGCTGCTGCCTCCCAGCTATGGGATCAGGCAGAGCAGGAGCTGTGTGTCCCTGTGCCAAACCACGTCTGGCGGGGACATGGCCCAGCCTTCTCAAGTGTTAAGAACAGGTCACAGAGCTGAGGAGCTGCGGCATTCCCAAAAACCCTGGCAAATTCCACCTGGGAGGCAGCAGGAGGTCCTGCTGAGACAAGGCAAGCCACCAGGGGCACCACAGCTTGTCCTGGCTCCCAGGAGATGCTCCTCCAGCAGACCGTGGTGAGGCTGGAGGGTGAGCTCCGGTATCCCAGCTGGAGCATGGGAGGCACAGAGTGCTGGGAGATGGGAAAACGAGCCACGAAACCTTATCGTGGCAGTCAGGGATCCTCCTGCTGCGAGGCTTTGTGAGATGGCTGGAGAGGGGAGAAATTAATCCCTGAAGAGGAGGGTGGTGACGGATTCTGCTCCACACAGGGTCTGCCGGTGCTGCCTGGGGTTTGGGTTTGGAGGATGTTCAGCCCGGGTTGGTAAGTTTGGATCAAATTTCAGCCAAGGAAGGAAAAATGTGCGAGGGAAAAAAATAAAATTAGAAAATTAGAAAACTCCAGATGTTTGGCTTTCCACTGTCGCAAAGCATTCCCGAGAATAAACACACGGTCCCCAAAAAGGGGAGGCTGAGCCTGCCTGGGGTGGATTAAACTCAGCATTTAGGCACCATGCAAAGGGGGAATCAGCAGGAGGAGCGGGATTCTCCTTGGCAAGGCAAAGGGAGACCTTTACAGGCTCTGGCAAACCGAACCATTCCATGGTTCCAGGAGAGCAGCAGCCCCCAGGCTGTTGTGGTGCCCCACAGTATTTGCAGAGATGCCCAAAGGCATTCTTGCTCAAAAACACCCCAAGGCGCCACTGAGGAGATGGGGAGAACAGCAGGGGATGAAGGAACGCGTGCAGGGGGTGGAAGAGGACAGGACAGGACCCACCCGATGTCCCACCCCTGACAGGGCACTCCCAGAATGGGTGGCTGCCACTTTCCCCGGCCCTGCTTTGGGGACAGTTCTGTCACCTCAGTGCGTGGGAGCCTCGGGACAGGGAGGGAGCGAGGGGAGCCGCGGGAGCCGGGCTGCGGAAGCGGCGTGGCCGGGATGTGCTCCCTCCTCCACGCTCCAGCAGGGCTCACGCATCCATCTCCTCCTTCGGCCGTGATAGGCCCTGGTGCTGCAGATCCATGCAGATCAATGCAAAATTAATTAGAGTAATCAACTCAGCTGTACCACAGAGATCATACAGGCAGGGTTTTAGGTGACTAATTGGTGGAAGCTGACAGCCAGTGTCCCCGGTGTCTTAGAGGTATTAACACTTTTTTCTCTGTAGATTAATTACCTTTTTCCACCTTTCACTTGATGGGCCTGTCCGTGCCGTGCTGTTTGTGGGGAGCAGGGGTGGAGGCCAGGCCTGAGGAGCATCCCGTGGAGTGCAGTGTCCGGATTTGGGAGCAGGCAAGCCCAGGTTCCATTGGGGGGCAGAGCTTTGGCACCAGCAGCCTGATTTCAGGGGAGGGGTGGGTGTCCCTGTCCCCCTGCTGAGCCTCCTGGCCGTGGCCAAGCACATTTACAAGGGGCCACTCTCCTCTTGTGCCTGTCCCAACAAATCCACGGACCCTCCACATCCCTCCTCTTCTGCCTGGGATCAGGGCTGACACCACTGGAACAACTTTTGGCCAAGGCTGATGCCCACACTGCCAGTCTGAGGCTGTTCCACAGGTCCATGAGGAGGTTCAGAGGTGGATTTGTTCAAATACCAACACGGGGGCTCTGGGATAGGGACCTAATGAGACTCTGATGCTGCTGGAATATGAGCTGGGAACTGGGCAGAGGCTCTTAATAGCCAGGGTAATTAATCACCAGCAGTTATCCACCGCCAGAGATGGGTGTTCCATCACCTGGACTCTAAGTTGCCACTGGGCATCTTCCTGCTGAGAGTGCCCTGGCTTGGATGGAAATTATGGTGAGAGAGAAAGGGACAAAACCTCAGCACTGCTGAGGCCCCACCTCGAGTGCTGTGCCCAGTTCTGACCCCTCACTGCCAGAGACACCGAGGGGCTGGAGGGTGGCCAGGGAAGGGAATGGAGCTGGGGAAGGGGCTGGAGCACCAGGAGCGGCTGAGGGAGCTGGGAAAGGGGCTCAGCCTGGAGAAAAGGAGGCTCAGGGGGGCCCTTGTGGCTCTGCACAAGTCCCTGACAGGAGGGGGCAGCCGGGGGGGTCGGGCTCTGCTGCCAGGGAACAGGGACAGGAGGAGAGGGAACGGCCTCAGGCTGGGCCAGGGGAGGGGCAGGTTGGATATTGGGGGAATTTCTTCACTGAAGGTGTGGTCAGGCACTGGAGCAGGCTGCCAGGGCAGTGATGGAGTCACCATCCCTGGAAGTGTTCAGAAAGCAGGGGAGATGTGGCACTGTGCCACGTGGCTCGGTGGGCAGGGGGATTTCGGCCAAAGGCTGATTTTGGGAGAATTTTCCGGCCTCGATGATTCTCTCGTTCTGTGATTCCACAACGGTCCCTGGTGCTGCTCCTGGTGACCTTCACCCCCCTGAGCCTGGGGAGCGAGGGGGAATCTCCCCCTGGCTGTGACAGATGAGGGGCCAAAGCACAGGTGAGTGACCAAAGATTTGCTGCCGTAGTGAAACACATCAGAGGCACTGGTTGGACACGGAGGAAGGCAGCAGAATCCTCCTCCTGCCCAGGATCTCAGCACTGAAACCCCACGAGCTGAGCCCTTGGATGTCACTGGTCCCTGGAATCACGGGAGAGGCGGTGCAGGGAGCCCCTGCCAGGCCAGGTCAGCAGCAGCTTTCCCGGCCGAGTCTTCGGCCGCCCAAAGGGGAGCTGTTAAATCCAGACCAGTCACTGGACTGAGGCCACCAGACAAGGATCTGCACCCTCAGAGAGCCATTTGTCCCCTCTGACGGCCGGTGTCCGATAGCCAGGATGAATGGTCCTCTCGAGGAGGACAGATGTCCCCACCCAGCTGCCACGGCCACCTCGGCTCGTCCCGCTCCGGGCTGGGAGATGGATCCTGCCACCACTGATCCAGGGCTCGGTCCCAGAGCGGGTTTTATTGGCAGGGATAACAGAGAGGCCAGCGGGAAGTGCCAGTCAGGGAAGCACGAGCCTCCAAGCCCGGGAGGTTTACGGGCACAGCTCTGGTGAAGTGGAGCTGCTCTCTGGATCAGCAGGGAAGGGTGGAGTCAGCAGAAGGAGTTATTTGCTACAGGAGGGTCCAGACAGGGAGGTTATGCCTGGGGACAGGACCTGCTCCGAGGAGCTCAGCAGCATGGACAGGCAATGGATTTAAACTGAAGGAAAGTAGGGTTAGATGGAATATTGGGAGAAATTCTTCTCTGTGAGGGTGGGGAGGCCCTGGCACAGGGTGCCCAGAGCAGCTGTGGCTGCCCCTGGATCCCTGGCAGTGCCCAAGGCCAGGCTGGACGGGGCTTGGAGCAGCCTGGGACAGTGGAAGGGGTGGGACTGGATGGGCTTTAAGGTCCTTTCCACCCCAAACCACTCCATGATTCCGTGGTGACAGACTGGGTGACCTGCAGGGCCGGTGCCCAGCAGCTCTGGGGTGGAGCTGACACCTGACTCCAAACCTCAGCAGCATCCGACTCGCATCAAACCTTGATCCTCCCTTTGTATTTACTTAAAATAAGAAAGCAAAACCCCTGTACCTTCCCTGCAAGATAAAAGGCAGTTTTCCCAGAAAAGTGCATCTCTTTCCAAGCAGCTTCAGTCAGCGCTCTTCAAAAATCAAACTCCCAGGTGTGGTGGTTTCCCTTGGGAGGGGTTTGGGGTGGTGAAAGGGGTCATGCAGAGAGGGCAGCACCGTGTCCCACAGCAGCACTCCCGGTCCCCCTGCCCCAGCAGGACCTGATGGCCCAGGACAGGGTGGGCAGAAGCTGCTGATGCCTGTCCGTGTTCCCTGTCTCGCTTCCCAGCTCCTGGTGGCACCGGGTGAGTCACAGCACCCCATAAGGCACCAACCCACACCCCAGCCCATCCCGGGAGTGAAAATCCTCTGCTGGCTCCTGCAGTGACCCTGCTGCCACCTCGCAGGCAGGCAGAGGGCTGAAGGAGGGGCATTATTCCCTGCTCAGCTCCCAGCACTTTAGAGTGCTTTCATCCCTGAAAGCTTCGGCGGGGAAGAAAGGAGAGTGGCCTGAGCACCGGCAGCACCGTAAGTGCTTTCCCTTTTTAACAAAGCCCCAGCGAGGGGGAGGACGGAGCGAGGGCTGAGCAGGCCCCTCACCAGCACCAGGCACGACCCCTCCCACCGTGGGTTATCGGGATTTGCCCGTCCTTAAAAATAAATCTTCCCCAGTTTCCTTTTACAGGGCCTTTCAAGCCATATCCCCCAGGTCCTCGTGGAGGGTAATGAACGCGCAAGGCAGGGCTTAGAGCTGCCTGAATTATTCATCGGGAATAATATTTGTGGCCCTTTCCTCCTCGTGGTGGATCAATGGAGAATTTATGGGCGAGGATCCCCACTACTGGAAGGCCACTGGCTGTGGGGACAGCAATATTTGCCAAAAACGGGGGACTCGCCGCGCTTTCCACGGGCCTCAGCACCGAGATCCCAACCCCAGGCACAGCCACAGGGATTTCGCTGGCTGTTGGCCAAAGTCAAGCCTGGCCTTGCCTGGGGGAGGCACAGGAGAGGAAGGGGAGGATGGTCCACCTGGGAGGGGTGACTCCAGACCCCCCCAGCAACACCTGAACCGCTGGGGGAGCACCCCGTGCACAGGGACAGCACGGGCACGCAGAGGTCACCTGGCAGAGCACAGCGTTATCTCCTCACATCCCCACGGGCTCCTTTGGGAAGCTGGGCCTGGCAGCCTGGAGCAGGAGGAGGCGCTTGTGAGGAGGCTCTGCTGGAGAGACTGAAAGCAGGACGGTGCTCCCGGGACAGCTCCGAGCCCGGTGCGGCCCCTGCAGCGCTGGAGGGAGCGGCTGCGCGGGGAACCAAGGAGAGCTCCGGCAGAACACCTGGACCCTCTTCCCAGCTTTCCTGCTGGCTATGAGTTCTCCTTTAGCCCGGAGCAGGGCAAGGGGAAATCCCATTTCTGCCTCTGCATGGGTAGCTAATGCTGCAATGAGCCCTGCTTCCCATCCCATCCCATCCCATCCCATCCCATCCCATCCCACCCCATCCCATCCCATCCCATCCCGTCTGCAAAGGGTCACAAAAGGTCTCTTTGCCTCCCTGAGCTTCAGTGGTGTCACAGTGGAGCACATGTTCCCTGTACTTCCACAGTGTCACGAAGGGTCTCCCTGGTTTTTGAGACCTTCTGTANCCGCTCCCATCCCACCCCAGGAGACAGAGAAGTGTTTTTGAGAGCTTCTCTTTGAGGGAATTGCAGTTTTAAACCTGAGCTGAACAGTTTTCCAGGGGTCTATCCCATCTTCCTGCTTTTTCCCCTGCCAGGGATGAGGCTCCCACCAGCAGCAGCAGCACCAGAGCAGAGGGGTGGAAGCTCCACAGGCAGTTCTCCTTGCAGAGCCGCTGAGGAGCTCTGGGGAAAGGCCCTTTCTCAGCTGCTTCTGGGATGGGAAAGATCCTTACTTGGAGCAGAGGGACCTCACAAGGGATCGGCTGCAGTTGGCTCAGGGTGGGCAGAAGCAACTCCCTGGTTTGGATTTAAAGAACAGATCATGGAATCGTGGAATGGTTTGGTTTGGAAGGGACCTTAAAGCCCCTCTTATTCCACCCCCTGCCACGGGCAGGGACACCTTCCACTGGAGCAGGCTGTCCAGCCCGGCCCTGGACACTTCCAGGGATGGGGCAAGACCAGCTCATGCTCAGCCACGTGCAAACTGCGCTGACCACAGAGGATCTGGGATCAGCTTTTGCTCCAGCAGCAATTCCCAAGACGTAAAACTTGGCTTTTGGATCTGAGATTTGCACCTGCACCCCCTCCACCCAAAAAACCCCTCCAAGAGGGCTTCACAAACCTGCAAACCTCCCCACACGGCCCCCCCAAATCCCGGCAGCGGTGGGGCTGAACCCGGGGTCTCATCCTTTGTCACCCACCACCTCCAGGTGACAGCGAGAAGGTGGCTGTCGCTTGTCAGGGTGGCACAGTGACATCCAGGCGACGGCCTGGGGCTGGCCCACGGGAAGAAGAAGAGCCCTAATGCAGTTTTGACAACGAGGCCATCAGTTAAGTGCTCCGTGTGGATATTTCCCCCGCTCTCCTTTGTTTATTATTGGAAGTTACAAGTAGCTAAAGACCTCCCCAATTATCTGGGAGCCACTTAAGAGCAATTGAGCACCTGTCACCCTCTGAATGGGCTGCCTCGCCCTAATGACAGGAGAGGAGAAAAGCTGCAGGTCAGCAGTGCCGGGATGCCGGCAATTTACAGCCGAGCAGGGCCAGCTCCCAGCGCCGAGACGGGAAAAACACCCCAAGAGGCAGGAGCAGGACAGGAACAGGGATGAGAGTCCCCAGGGCTCCCAGGGATGGGTGGGAGACTCGACGACCACAGCTTGAGGGTCACTGCTTGGAGCTCTGCAGCATCCCGGGGGATGTGGAGCAGGTTGTGCCATTAGTGGCTCAGTCCTGTAAACAGGAAAGGAAAAACTCGCAGGAATCATTCACCAACCACCAGCCAGCACGAAAAATTACCCGCGCTCTTTTCCCTGCTTGGGGTGCCACACCAGGGTTGGCTTGGGCTGCTGGAAGGGCTGGAGATGTTGCAAACCCCCAGCACAGAGCCTGCACCTGCGGGATTGTGGCTGCGTGCCCCGTGTGAGGCCACTTCAGACAGCTTTAGACGTGGAAACCTTTGCTTTCGAGGCATCATTTGGGTCAGATTCGTTATAATTTCCGTGTAATATAAACGTATCAAGTGGGTCAATTCTACAGAATGGCGTGAAAAAAATCTGTCACAATACCAGCCAAAGCTGAGGTGATGCATCCCCACCATGAACGAGAAAATATGTGCGTAAAATATCCTAAAAACCGTGTTGCAGGAAGGAAGCTGCACTCAGCTCTCTGGAACAAAGCCTGAACCCATCCTCTCCCCTCCGGCTGTGCCTCAGGAGCAACTGGGAACCACCTTCCCTGGAAGAGCAGGGGTTTTTCTCCTGAGAGAGGAAAGCTGCCCATGCACGAACACCCTCTCCTGCAGACAGCTCTGGATTTGCGGAGCAAGGATGTGGGAAGAGGCCGGCGGAGTCCCCAGCGATCCCCTAATCTTGGAGTGTGCCCGGGAAGTGGGGGGCTGGGAATGGGGGAGAAGGTGCCAACCTGGAAAAGTTCATCGATAGAAACATAAAATTAAAATAATTTACGTCAATTCTGCTGAGTGGCTGTTAGGCCTAATTGTTATTGACTCGTCACCGTAATTATTAAGGCTTACGCAGAGCTGGGCTGGCAAAGGAGGTGGGCTTGGGACCCCACCACACTCAGAGTGTCCCCACACATCCCTGGGACTGGGACAGGGACGTGTCAACTCCTTGGGTCTTGGAAACAGCCCCCAAAAGTCACCAGGGGAGCAAAGGGGGGAATTTGGCCGGTTTTTGGCGTGCAGGAACATGGGGGAAGATGGAGAAGGGACGAAGGAGGGGAAAACCAAAGGCAGACGGGAGGAATGGGGCAGGCTGGGGAGGCAGCTCCAGAGAGACCCCGTGGAGGCTGCCAAGGCTGCTCGCTCGGTGTGGGGTTGGGTGATTTCCTCCCCTCCTTCCCCTGGCCTTTGTTTCTGCTGCCAGCACAGACCCCAAGCAGCAGAGCAGGCTGATCAATAGGAACACGGTGTTTGCATGGATCATACATGCGAAGAGCACGTTCCCGGATCAATGCCGAGGTCTCGCAGAAGGAGAGGGAGGGAGGGCAGAGCAAACCCACCCTGGCAGGATGCGCTCACCACAGGATGTTCCGTTTCCATGGCGATGGGCTCTTCTCCCACCACCCCGGCCCGTCCTCTGCGGCCATGCTGGGGACCCCTCCCAGCACCCCAAGGCAGGGCAGGATCTCCACCTGCTGAGGGGGGTCCCGATGCCCTCACGGCCTCAGGAATGGGGCTCCACGCCCCCCGAGCTGGTTCTGCCCCTCACATGAAGTGACAATGAGGTGCCACCATCCTCCATCCAGCGCTGGAGAAGATCCTCACCCTGCTCTTCCTCACTCCCACAGGCCACGGCTGAAATCACAGCTCCCGTGTGCATCCCGGCCCCACCTCCCTACCTGCCTCCTTCCCCGGGGGCTCCCAGGAATTAATTAGATCATGTCTTTAAAGTGCTCTGGCAATGAAAAGCACTTGAGGAAAGCGGCCAGAAGCCTGAACAGAACCAGAGCTTGCCCAGCCGAGGACGGACATCCTCTGCTTTGTTTCCATGCAAGGAAACACACCCTGAGCCACAAATCCTCCCGGAGCCCCCCAGAGCAGCCCTCGGGGACTCTCCCAGGCTGCGGGACCCTGGGGTTTTCTGGCCCAGCGTCCCCGGCGGGTCTCACTCGTGCCTGGCTGCGCAGAGAGGAGGGAGGCTGGCGCTGCAGCAGAGCCGGCCAATAATTCCCAGCCAATAAAGTTATCTAAGGGTAATCATTAAGCCCTTACGAGCAATGCAGCTCGTGTGGAGCCGGGGGAGAGCGCGAGTGAGGCGCTGCTGCCAGTGTCCTTGCGGCCAGCGGCCGACCTTGGCCAGGCACAGCCACGTGGCTGCTCCAGAACCCCTCCAAATCCCAAGATGGGACATCCCTGAGAACAAGGTCTCCTGCCAGGAGTCCAAGGGCTCCTGGTGGCCACAATGGTCAGCTCCGTGTGTCCCTCCTGCAGTGAGAAAAGGGCACAGGATGATGGGAGGAGGACGGGGAGGAGTTGGTTGGAAGTGGGACAGGCTGGAAGCCCTCGGGGTCGCAACTGGAGCTTGGAGAAAAGTTCTGGACCATCATCTGCCCATCCCTGAAGGTGGGCAGTTGTCCTCCACACTTGTCCTGGGCAAGTGGTGCGTGAGAGGCTGCCCCAGCTGTGAGTGTTGGCCCCCAGAAACCCCCCCTGTGCTGGCTGGGCCCCCAGCGTGGGCAGCAGGGCAGGGGGGGATTCTGCCCCTCTGCCCCGCTCAGCTGAGACCCCACCTGCAGAGCTGCCCCAGCCCTGGGGA
>VZRQ01005538.1:134244-157202 GCA_013397975.1 Machaerirhynchus nigripectus | reverse complement strand
TTCAAGGTCAGGTTGGATGGGGCTTGGAGCAGCCTGGGACAGTGGAAGGTGTCCCTGCCATGGCAGGGGGTGGGATGGGAAGGGCTTTAAGATCCCTTCCAACCCAGTTCTGGGTTTCCATGAAATCCCACCCTTGGAGCACCAGAGCTGCTTCCCAAAGCAGCAGCCCCAGGCGCTGGCAGCCTGTGGGCAGAGATGCCATTGAGGCGTCGCTGACAGGATTGGCACCACCTTGACCCCTGCTATGGTGTAAAACTTTTTTTTTTAATCAGCCAGGAAGCAAATTAAAAAAGTTGGCTGTGCAGGAATTAGGCCTTTTGGCTGATAGTTTGGGAAACATCTGTCTCCATTGCCTGCAAATTAGTCTTGCACAGGAGAGTAATCAGATGTTTAATGCAGCCGCAAATGAAATCACCCATCATTAACTATTCAAACCAAGGGGTCTGCAAAGGACTGGCCCAACAAATCCCCCCGGACTGAGGGCAGGGGGAGCTGGGGAGGGGGTGGTGCCACATTTTTGGTGCCGTGGGATGGGGATGGGGGCAATGGGGCCACCTGAGAGCCATACTCTGCTCGTGAGGCTTCGCCTGCCCAGAAAGCCCGGGGAGGGGACGGCTCTGATGAAGCAAAGCCCAGCTGGGGTATTTGGAGCAAAACCAGAGATATGAACCCAAAAAAGACAGGTTTGGGAAGGATGAGGGGTCAGTGAGGTCTCAGGTGAGGCCTCAGAACCTGCTGGTGTCCCAGGAACTGACTTTCAGTTTGCTAAGGCAGCATCTCCCCAACCCCGTAAGTGTTGCTGCCCCCTTGCCTCAGGGCTGGATGTGGGAATCGCTCTGGAGAGGCAGCACTGCCTCCTCCTCCTCCTCCACCTCCTCCTCACAACCCCCTGGCCACCCACCAGGCTGTCCTGGAGCTCCAGGATGGCCCCACTGCATCCGGGGGCACAGGTGAAGGAAGGGACCCACGGGACAGGGAATGTGCTGGGGTGTCACAGCCCCTGGAGTGACATCCCAGAGAACCGCTGAGGCCTGAAGGCTGAGTGACAGACCGGTGGTTTGGAGCTGGGAAAAACAAGGGTCAGAGGGCCTTTTCCCCCAGTTTTGGTCTCTCCAAACTCCTGGCCAGTGAATTCCTGGGAAAGAAAACCACGCCAAGTGTTGAACTCGCCAGCAGCCACAGGAGAGGGGAAGGTGCAGCTGTTGCCAGCTGTGCCCTGCCTCACTGGGGAAGCCCCCGGCACAGGAGCTGTGTGCAACCCCCTACAACAGGATTTTTAGGATATTTCCACACATATTTTCTCATTCATTATGGGAATACATCACTTCAGGTATTGATTGTGGGGTTTTTTTCACACCACTCACCCACAGGTGCCTCTGGCCCGCAGCACCTGTTTGGGCTGGAAGTTCATCCTCAGGATATGGAAAATAAACCCCAGGGAATTTTGATCTCAGGCTGACACCAACACCAACACATGACAAACACAGAGAGCCAGGGAGACATTTACCCCTGTGAAAGAGGTCAGCACAGAGGTTACGGAGCATCTGAGCCCTGGGGAGCTGCCTCCATCCACAGGGCTGCGTCCTGCCCTTAAAGAGTAATCCCCTAAAAATGACTTTTGTGCCAGAGAAGGGAAGGAGATGGAGGGAGTGTGAGAGCCTGCGTGCTGGAGGAGTAAGTTCTTTGTTGCCTGGAGCTTGTTAAATCCATACATTGAAGAGAAGAATAAATAAAAAATCAAATCTCTACTTCTGAAAAGCGTTTCTGTGGGGAGCTGCTTCCCTGAATCTTCCAGCCCCGGCCTTGTGTCAATAAATCAATAGCTGATGCAGGTTGGCTGCAATCGGCTGCAGGAGAGCAGGCGAGTGATGGATGGACAGGACAGAGGCGAATCTGAGAGACGGGGCAGAGGTGATGCTCACCTTGAGCTTTATTGTTTGCCACCGCCAGCCAAGGCGGTGCGGAGGCGCTGACGGCAGTGCCGAGGGTGGAGCCCACAGCCCTCCCCAGAGCCCTGCTCTCCTCAGGAGCCTCCCGTGCCTCTCTGCCTCCTACCCAGGGGTCTTCTGTGCCACAGCCATGCTTCTGCTGAGGTGAGGAGAGAAGCTGGAGGACGCTCTGCGTGGCTGGGAAGGAGGGGCGGCCCTCGGGCCCTGCCCGGGTGCTCCCACAAGGAGCTCCCCAGTCTCGGCTGCGAGGGGCCCTCGCCGCTCCGGCCTGGTGGGGAGGGGACGTGGGACACAAACGTGGGGTTCCCACAGCTGAGTTCCCAGTGCAGCATCAGAACTAGAATCCCTGCAGCAGGGAAAGCAGGAGCAGATCTGCTGGTGTGGGGTTTGATTCGGGCAGCACAGGGCAGAGCCAGGCCTCTCTCACAGCCCAGCACCAGCATCAGCCCAGAGCAGGGCTGGCCTTCCACGAGCCCGACTCATGAGCTGAAGTTTTTCCTTCTGCCACCTTCCTCCTGCCCCACAGGTTTGCTCTTCCCTTCCCTGAACTCGGGGAGAGCTTTGGGACCCTCCCTGTCCGCAGGGACAGGTGCTGGAGGGAAGCTGGTGAGGAATGAGGTGACCCTCATGGCTCTGAACCACTTCTCCTTCCCTTCAGCTTCGTGAGTTATTCCACTGCGGCTGCCCTGGCCGCAGGCAGCTGCCCTCAGGGGTTATTCCAGCCCCTCCACACACATCCAGGGAGCTCCTAAACACAAGGAAGCGCAGAGAGAAAAGGATTCCTCTTGGTTTGCCCTGAGCCTGCCCTCAGAGAGGGTTGGAAACCTCCACATTCTCTTAGGAAAACAAGAAAATTACCATCTCCCCTCTTCTCCAGGCTGATCTCGGTCTTTGGAGCTCCTCAAACGCCCCTGCATGTGGGTCCCAGCCACTCCCACCCCTGGTGCTGCTCCTTGCTCAGCTCCCGGGGCAGGAGGGCCGGGCTATGGAGGGTGGGATGACACAGGGCCATAAAGATGTGTTCCGATGTCTCCTCTGCTCCTGCCCGAATCATCCCTAACAGCCCCTTTCTCTTTTTGTCTGCAGCTGAGCACTGAGCTGACATTTCCAGAGAACTCCCCACATTAACTCTGAGAGCTGTTCCCCGAGCAGCAGCAGCCGATTTGGAGCCCACAGAGGTGGCTGAGGTTGTTTTCCTCATGTGCATGACTTTGCATTTATCAGCACTGTATTTCATGTGCCCTTTTATTGCCCAGCCTCCTCATACTCTCACCTCCTGCAAACTTTCCCAATCATTCTTTGTGGTAACTTCCATGAAAATTCCTGCCTCCCCACCAAGTTTTATTGCTGAATTTTTTGGTTTTTTTCTGAATTATTTAAGACCCTGTGGATGAGGGTGGGTCCCAGAACCGATCCCTGCAAGCCCCACGTGGAAATCCTCCACGAGGGTTGGTATCCAGGCACCACCTGGTCACGTTGCTGGTCCCAGGTTCTCCAGGAGAAGCAAACCTATTGCTGGCCCAGGACACTGCATAGGAAGGGGTCTAATTCTGGAGAACATGGAAGCAGCAGCAGGTCCTGTAAGATAAACAGGAATGTTGAGGAAGATCCTTCACCCAGCAAGAGGCTTCTGCCATGGAGGGGTTGTCTTCAAGCCCTTGTTCTGTCCCACATGTGCATGTCTGCCCTGAGGTCTGTGTGCCCAGTCCGTTCATCCCCTGGCCTGGGATTCCATGGGAGCAATTCTGGCCTGAGAACCTGCAGAGCTGGGTTATCATAGAACCAGAGAATCCCAGACTCGTTTGGGTTGGAAGGGACCTTAAAGATCACCTGGTTCCAGCCACCTGCCATGGGCAGGGATGACACCCACTGGACACCACTGGTTTCTCCTGGGATGTCTGCAGGGCTTGGCATGGAGCTCAGGGAAAGGTTCTTCCCCCCGAGGGTGCTGGGCACTGCCCAGGCTCCCCAGGGAATGGTCCCGGCCCCGAGGCTGCCAGAGCTCCAGGAGCGTTTGGGCACCGCTCTCAGGGATGCCCAGGGTGGGGTTGTTGGGGTGTCTGGGCAGGGCCAGGGGCTGGATCCATGATCCCTGTGGGATCCAGCTCAGGATATTCCAGGATTCTCTGACTCCCAACCAAGCCATGGAGATGCTGCACCACCTCCCCTTGGCTTTCAGCCTTGTTGTGTCCCAAAGGGTGCAGCAGTCCCACAACCACCCCAGCTTGCCCAGCAGCTTTTCCCTGTGCACAAGGGGAATCCAGCTTCACTTTGTTCCTCCCTCCAGTTCACTCCTGGTTTCATTCAAAACAGCTCGGAAAGCAATAGCCAAAAATAACCAGGCTGGCAGGGAGGGCTGGAGGGAGAGGACACTGCTATGGCAACTGCGATCACTCCCTGCCCTGCTGTGGAGGCAGAGCTGCAGATTTGTCTCTATTCCCGAGAAGATTGGCTCAGCCCCAGCCCCAGGCATGCCCCCAGCCAGTCCCTCTTTGGGTGGGCAAACTGGCACCTCACCCACCGGGCACTGCCGGGCTGGGGAAGGGCAGCCAGAAACAAAGAAAACCTGGGGGCTGCAAGTGGGTGGAAAAGAGCAGAGTCGTGGTTTCTGTGCTGGGTCTCCCCCTCCATCCGTGCAAAGGTTTCATGAGCACGGCCACAACAAGGCAGAGATGCTCAAAAATAAAAATAACCCAGCCAAGGGCAGCCAGAGAGTGCTCTTAGGGCGACAGCACGGGCTGGATGCGAGAGGATGAGATGTTTAAAAGGTTTGAAAGCAAACCTAAAGCCAGATCAAAAAGACAGGCACTGCATGGTGTAAAAACCCCTCAGGCTCCTCCAGATCACTTCAGACTCCTCAAGGAGTTTGTGGGTTGAGGCTGCAGTAAATGACCTGGGGAGATTTGGGCTGCCCAACCACCATTCCTCGCACATCAGCAGCCCCACTGGGTCCCCATCAAGACCCCCTTTGGGTCCTTGGCCAGCCCAGCCCCATCTCCTTCAGACTCTGGGGAAGCCAAGCCCTCGGTCACAAGCTCACAAGCTCCTTCCCAAGCCGGATAAGGAGATCTGTTTGTGAGTTTCATGCTGTGGGTGCCTCGTTAGGATCATCTTGGTGTTTACCCAAATCCTCTTGAGTCCATCTGAAATGCCCCTTCCAAGCAGCACCTGCCCTGGAGGGCTCTGCTGTCCCTTCCCAACCTGCCATTTATTGCTGAGGACGGAATTTCTGTAGGTTTTGACATCCCAGAATCTGCAGATGGGCCACGTTTGTGGGTCACACTCTGCTTCCTTCAGGATCCTTCGGAGGAGACAAGCCACGTCCAACCCTTCTGCTGAGGGATCACCAGCCCACACACGGGGCTGAGTGGGAGCAGGGAACCTCCACAGCTCTGGCCCAGAGTCATGAGAAAAAATCATCTTCAGCCTTTATTTTTTTTCCCCCTAAGCTGCAGCTTGTCAACATCTCCCATGAAATAAACCCGGGGAAGGCACAATTAGATTACACCCGAGTAACTTCTTCGCTCACTCAGGAGCATTATAGGCACCTTACACATGGAAATTAAGTACCATTTGAGACATCCTGCACTGGCAGGTCAAAGTATTTAATTTCAGCTTTTAAATAGCATTTCCTTCCGGAGCTTTCCCTCGCCCACTTCATTCAGCTGAAGCCGACACCGTTCCTGGTGTTTGTCTGATGAAGGACTTGTCACATCATGGGTTCCATTTCTGCTCATCTTCGCTTTGATTTTCATGTCAGCTTTCCTCCAAGAGGGCAGCCAGGCTCCTGCCTCAGCAGCTATTGAGAGCCTGAGGTCCTGAGGGCCTGGCACATTCCCAGCTGGATTCCCCTCCAGCCCTGCCACCCTGGCATTGCCTGAGCGCTCTGATTAAGAGCCAGCAGGGTGCCACATGCTCCCAGTTTGAGGACTGGAAACCAATTCAGAGGCTAAACTAATTGACTCCAAACTCCTGAGGAAGGGAGTGGGGCTGGGCTGCAGAGCCAGGACTCACAGGATGGTGGAATCACAGAGTGATTCAGTTTGGAAAAGCCCTCTGAGATCATCAGGTCCTACCACTAACCCAGCCCTGTGTTCACTACTAAACCACGTCCCCAAGCACCCCATCCACACATTTTTTTGGACCCTTCCAGTGATGGTAACTATACCGCTGCTCTGGGAAGCCTGTGACAATGCCTGGCCACCCTTGCCATGAGGAAATTTTTCCTGATATCCAAACTAAACCTCCTCTCNAAGCCCTCTGAGATCATCAGGTCCTACCACTAACCCAGCCCTGTGTTCACTACTAAACCACGTCCCCAAGCACCCCATCCACACATTTTTTTGGACCCTTCCAGTGATGGTAACTATACCGCTGCTCTGGGAAGCCTGTGACAATGCCTGGCCACCCTTTCCATGAGGAAATTTTTCCTGATATCCAAACTAAACCTCCTCTCGGGCAACTTGAGGCCATTTCCTCTCTTGCTGTCACTTGTTACCTGGGAGAAAAGACTCAAAGCTCCCTCTCCAGAATGTGCCCAGTGTAGCCCCAATATTCAGGCTGATAGCAGCTCCAGGAGGTCTTTCCCAGCCTAAATGATTCTGTGATTCCAAAATCATGGGCCATTAACCCATCACCGCTGAACCATGTCCCTAAGCGCCACATCTACATCTCTTTGAAATCCCTCCAGGGACTGGGATTTGTGTCTTGGTGTCTCTCTTGTCTGGTTTCAGTGGTGCCTGAGAACCTGCCAGAGCTGGTTTGACTGCAGGAAGGGGATCATTTAAAGAATTACAGAGCGGTTTGGGTTGGAAGGGACCTTAAAGATCATCACATCCCAACCCCTGCCACGGGCAAAGACAACACACCTCCCCTGGCACAGCTGGAGACAGGAAGGTGTCTCCAGGTGTGATAAACTTGGAGCTGCACACAACGCTGATGGCAGGACTGCCACCTGTGCAGGCACAGAATCGTTCTGTGCCATGGAATCATTCAGGCTGGAAAAGAGATTTGAGATCCTTGAGTCCAACCCACATCTCTGCAGCCACATCAGTACCAGCTGCCTTGGGCCTGGCAGGGTGAGGATCTCCCGGGGGTAGCGAGGGAGGGCTGGTGGCTTCCTGGGACACCTTGCTGTGGTGTCCCAGGCACAACTGTCCCACCTTGCTCAGCGCCACCTGGCCTGGGCAAGCACAAGAGCCGGGGGATGTGGAGTCCTGGGATGCCAGCCGGGAGCAGGGAATAGCAACAGCAAAGCAGTGGCAGGGAACTGAGGGGGAGGATGGGCTTTTTTGTCCTCTTTTTATCCTTTCACTGACACCCCCTAGGTCAAGACTGGCTCTTCCACGGGACCAGCACTGCCCCAGTCCTGCAGAGCCGTGCCCTGGGCCCACCCAAAACGCCCACCGCCGTCACCTCCTCCCAGCTGCTGCAGAGAATCCCCGGCGCCCCCGCTCTGGCCGGGCTCTGCCGCCTTCCCTGGCTCTCGGTACAGTATCTGCCGGCCCCCTCCCTGCTCCTCGGGCTTTGTCAAAGCACATTTCCCAATTAGAGGATAAAAATATTCCATTCCTGACTCCGCGCGCTATCGATTTTGCCTGTAGCTGTGGAGGGGGCGAGGGCGGGCGTGCGCGGGGTAGGGAGAGGTGAAGGGCTGCAGGCACGAAGTGCAGCTGCCTCCCCCCTACCCCTTTATTATTATTGTTATTATTCATCCCGGTGAAAAGCAGCGAGCAGGACTGGTTAGCTCAGCTGACCACTGATAGAGAACAGGGGATCGATACTTAATTGACACAGGCTGGGCAGCCGGAGCAGGGATTGGAGATGGGGGAAGGCTTCTGGGAGGAGGGAGGGGAAGAGGAGAGAAGGAACAAAAGCCAGGGAAAGGAGGAGAGGCAGGGAGAGGGTGGGAGGAGCGGGGAAATAATGAAGGAAGAGGCAGAGGGGATGGGAAGCCCATGGATGCCCCACGGGAGCTCTGCGGTGGGAGCTGTTCCACCCCTGGGTGTGACGGGACAGGAGAGGTGTCAGCGTGGCAGGGACGTCCCACGTGGGTGTTCACAGCCCCTTTGGGGAGCAATGTGTGGGCTCTGTCCCTGGGTAGGTCTTGGGCACCCTCAGCTCAGCAAAGTGCCCAGGGCCAGCACTGCCAGCTGTCCCTCCTTTTCCAGCATCATCAGGAGAGGGACAAGCCCTGAATGTTGCTCCAGGGACAGAAGTAGCCCTGGGACAGCACCCAGGGAACCATCTGCTGACCTGGGATCTCTCCCACCAGCTCGGGGTAACTCCACCTCCTGCTGTGTCCCTCCCTTGGCAGCACGGCCTATGTCACATGGTGTATCTGCCACTAGAGATGGTTTGAACTCCCCAAACCTCATTTTCCCACCTCCCAGAGCTGTTGGAAGGGTGAGTTTGAGCGCAGCTCACCCAGTGAGACTGGTCTAGACAGTGGCACCCCAGCCCAAGGAAGCGGTTGGAACGAGATGGTCTTTAAGGTCCTTTCCAACCCAAACCAGAGTGGGATTTTATGGTTCCGTGACTTGGTTTCTCTCTCACTGGTCATCCTCTCTCTGCCCAACCCTGCTGACAGCTCACAGGGCGGGGTCTCACTGAGCACAGATGTGTCACCTGGTGTCCCTGCTCATTTAAGTCCCTTGAGGAGAGCAAGTTTTGAGTGCTCAATGGAGCCCACAGTGCCCTGGTTTCTTGGGGAAAGCCCTGAGCAGGCTGGGGAGTGCACAGAGGCCAGGCCAGGTACCGGACCTGGCAGCCACCCCCTCGTTCAACTCAGCTTTAGTGAGGGCCCCACCGGAGCCTCTCACCTGGGTGGGGCACCAGATTTACGAGGAAAATATGGACGAGCTGGAGAACCATGAAGGGAATGAACAGGAATAGGAGGTTTGGAAGATGTGGCCTTTGAGGAAGAGTGGAAGGCTGTGAGTGCATGTGCTCCAGAAGGGAGAAGATACAGCAGCAATCCCAGAAGGACAGGACACTGGCTGGTTTCTTCTCCATCTCAGATAAGGGGAGGACAGGAGGAACCATGCCAGGCTGAAGGTGGGCTCCCAGGCAGCAGCCTGCTTCTCTCTAAGGATTTTGGTGGCCTTTGGTGGCCCTGAACATGATTATTACAGAGGTCTGGGGAGAACAAGGTGGACATTCCTGCAGATCTCCAAGAGATACTGCCTGTGGTACAGAGGTCTCCAAAGGGAACTTTGACCAGAAGAACAGAAAATTGCTGAACTTCTCCAGGACTTGGCTGCTCCAAAGCACTGGGCAAGACATCCTTGGGGCTTTA
This sequence comes from Machaerirhynchus nigripectus, assembly GCA_013397975.1. Classification (NCBI taxonomy): domain Eukaryota; kingdom Metazoa; phylum Chordata; class Aves; order Passeriformes; family Dicruridae; genus Machaerirhynchus; species Machaerirhynchus nigripectus. Next base: position 147,956 of record VZRQ01005538.1, on the reverse strand, counting down.
TGCTGGGCCAGGAAGGGAAAAGCCAAGACATGTCTTGACCTTCAAAGTCCTTCAGCTGCCCACAGCAGGGGCTGCCCTTCCCTGGGAGCAGAGCTGGGCTCTCAGCCCAAGACAGAGGCAGCAGGACTCTGTCCATGGGCAAAAGGTTCTTCATCCCTGCTGGTGGAATAAGAGGGATGACCTTTCCCAAGCCTGAAGGTCATTTTCTTCCTCTTTCATTTTACTCTTGGCCCTTCCATTTCTCTCACCCACCATCTTCAATGGGACACCCATGCACAGAAAGTTCTTCAAGGCTGACCTTCACCAGCACCTCCCACCATGCAACCCAGCCATCCAGGGAGAGGCTGGTTGGCCTTGAGCAGAGCCCAATGGAGCCTATGGCTGCCTCCCAGTCAACAGGAAGAAGAAGGCTCTTCCAGGCATCTTCTCCCTGCTTCAGATGCTTCAACCCACACAGAACGTGCCAGCCTGGAGACACACCTGGAAGTGCCTGGATGGGAAACGCTCACACCCTCTTCCCACCCATTGCCCGTGGATGGGAAAGGCGGATATATTTAACGTCTCTTGGCACCAACTGCAAAGAGCTTTGAAAGCAGGGATGGGGTGGTGGGAAAACAGCACTTCGATGATACTTGTCGATTTTATGGACTCTTAGAGGCCCGGCCTGACATTTGCTCCTCGTTCAGGTGTGGGCCCCACCAGGCCATGGCACAGGGAACCTCATCCCAGGGCCTGCCTCGTCACTCTTGATCTATAACACGTCAGCCTTAAAAGGATCCTCTCCATCTCCTTAAACAATGTATTGCCGCTGTCCATCGCTGCCATTAATGCATAAAAAATCATTAGGCATTTCTATGGAGACCCATCGCCATAAACGCAGCCTCCAAATGCACTCCGGCACTAAAGCGGCCAAAGTAAACTGAGGCGATTCCTGCGGTAAAACCCTCTCCTCACTCATCCCACCCCAGCCCTCCCCCAGCCCTCGCCGTCTCTCTTCCCTCGATCAATTTTATGGTGCTTGCCTGGGGTTCATTAATGTTTCCGGAATCTCTCTGTGCCCTGTTTAAAAATTCTTAATTAAGCAAGGTTTTTTTGTTTACACTTGAACTAATTACACTTTTAAACCCGACAATAAAACATCAGCTCTGGGCCATTAGGGCCCGCCACGGGCAGGCAATTCAGGAACTGCCATGCTCTGCAAGGAGATAGGAAGGCCGGGGATGCAGCCTAGCTTCCGTCAAGAGGACGCCAGGATCTTCACTGGGTACATGGAGATGGGGGCCAAGGGTTCGAGCAGCCAGATGTCCCCTTCAGCTCTTCCTCGTTCCCTCCGGATGCACCTTCCCTCCGAGATAAGGCCTGGCAGAGGAGGTGGATGGGGAGGTGTCCTCTCCCGGTGCTCATCGCTGTTTGCCACGCTTGGGTTCTCCACACAACCAGCCTGTTTTTCCAGAGGCACGTTGGCCCAGTAATGGGTGATGGAGGAAACGGAGGCCTGGGGAATGGGCCTCATGGAGGAGGTAGGCCTGGGATGGCAGTGGTTGGGTTGTGTCCAACGGGCCGGGCTAGAGCACTGGTCTGTACCCAAGGAGAGGCTCTCCCAGGTGGCCAAGGAGAAGAAGGGATGGAGCAGAACCTCTGGGACACAACTGTCTCCATCAGCAATGGGAATGTGCCCCAGCCGAATGTAGGAGCACATCTCAAGAGCTTGGGCTCAGCTTCTCAGCACTGCAGAGAACTTTGTTTTCCTGGCCATTGTCTGCCTTGGGCTTTGTGTGTCCATCCCTGGGGACAGGACATGAGCTGGGGTGCTCAGTCCTTGGTGGCGGCTGATGCTGCTGGAGACCCTTTAGGTAGGAGATGGTGCAGCTGGTGGTGGACACAGGGTCACCACTGCCCACCAGTGTCACCTCTGCCCACCACCACGTGAATGCCCAAAAGTGCCCATGAGCACAGAAATAGGGGTCACTCGGGAGCTGTTCTGCTCCAGTCAGGACCAGCAGATGCAGGAGCAAGGTGTGGGGAGGACACCACCACAGTGGTGGCTCTCTAGGCACCAGCTCCGAGCTGGTATTTCCTGCCTTCTTTCTGTCCCATCTAAAAATACCCTTCCTGACATCAGGAAGGCATGTGGGGCGGGATGAAGTTGGGGCGGGATGAATTTGGGACGTTAGGAAGATGGGAGCATGAAGATGGGAATGGAGCAGGGCTGTTGGGAGCCTTTGGGTCATGTCAGTGGTAGCCATGTGGAGAAGGCAAGGCAGGACATGGCAGAGAACTGGTCCCTGCAAGTTGGCAGCTCTTGGTGGCCTTAGGTTCCTCATTTCTGTGAGGCTCTTGATGCCCAACAGCAGAGGGGTGGAAATCCTCCATATCCCACCCAGCCAGACTGCCTCTTCCAGGTCCTCAAGGAGCCCACCAAGAGGAAATGGGGAAGCCAAGTCCTGATGGCCCAACTTTTGCTCAGGTGCTTTCCTGAGGTCCTCAGCAGAGGGAAAAACCAGAGTTCCAGAGCTCCCCCTGCAAAAGGGTGTGTGGCAACTGAGCCCCTGGAAAATCCTTCCACCAGGGGAAATTTCGATTGGATATTACAAAAAGTTTCTTCACTGAAGATGTGGTCAGGCACAGGAACAGGTTGTCCAGGGCGGTGGTGGAGTGACCATCCCTGGAAGTGTTCAAAAGCCATGTGGATGTGGCACTTGAGGAGGTGGTTTAGCGGAGAAACAACGCTGGGTTAACGGTTGGACTCAAAGATCTTGGAGGTCTTTTCCAACCTTAACAATTCCAGGATTCTGTGGCGTTACCTTCCCCATCCAGGGAGCAGAGGAGGCTTTTGCAGTGCAATAAACACCCCGAGCAGGACCAAATGCTTACATCCAGTGCTGAGTCCTGCTCCCCACCTTGCTCCATCCCAAAAGGCTGCCCGCGGCACGGCTGCCTCTTGGAAATCCCGGTGCCTGCCTGCTGCCAGCAGGGAGCTTGGGAAAAATGTCACACCCTCGCCGAGATCCCTGCAGCCAACCTGCTTGATAAACTCCCCCACACGGTGAGAAATGGGGCGTCAAAGACATTTTTTTTTTCCCCACAGATACTTATTTAAAAAAAAAAAATTCATATACAAAACTTTTTTTGGAAATGTTGCATTTTTTAACACAAAAAAACCCAAAAAACAACCCAAGTGCTCAAAGGTTTTTGTGAGCCTAATTCATAAATAGACCAGTGGATTTGCTTGGAAAAATGGGAGGAAGACAGATCTCTTCCAACACACTGATCTTTCTTTTCTCCTCTCCTTTTTGAAGCAGAAAATGTCACATTTTGTGAGAATACCTGAAGCAAAACCCGAGCAAAGAGCGGATTCCTTCCTTACGGCCGCCGCTGCCCACGTGAGCTCCCAGCCCTCCTCCTGGACAGGAGCGGGAGCGCAGCGGCAGCAGCGAGTCAGTCCCCACCTCCGCCAGAAATCCCTCTGATTTTGGGCTTATTCTATTCATTCTGGACTCGACCTGTTTGGTGTCAGCTGCTGGTGCATGTGAAATCTGCCTGGACCGGTCCCAGGTTAATGTCAGCTCCCCGTGCTGCCCCTGGAGCAGGAATTCCCTGGGGATACTCCTGGGGGGATTTTATCCCTGCACAGCAGAGACCAACCTTGTCCCAGTGCAGGTTGTAAGGAAGGAAAGTCCATTGTCCTCCTGCGCCACGGGAGGAACCCGGGCACAGAGCAGGGGAGCAGCTCCCCAGGACTCCCAAACCGTTGCCAGCCCTGGGGAGAAGGACTTGGGGCTGTTGGTGGGTGAGAGGCTCAGCCTGCCCCGGCCGTGGGCACTGACCCCAGAAACCCCCCCTGTGCTGGGCTGGGCCCCCAGCGTGGGCAGCAGGGCAGGGGGGGATTCTGCCCCTCTGCCCCGCTCAGCTGAGACCCCACCTGCAGAGCTGCCCCAGCCCTGGGGAGCAACAGCAGGAGGCCGTGGAGCTGCTGGAGCCGGTCCAGAGGAGGCCACGGAGCTGCTCCCAGGGCTGGAGCCCCTCTGCTCTGGAGCCAGGCTGGGAGAGCTGGGGGTGCTCACCTGGAGAAGAGAAGGCTCCAGGGAGAGCTCAGAGCCCCTGGCAGGGCCTGAAGGGGCTCCAGGAGAGCTGGAGAGGGACTGGGGACAAGGCATGGAGGGACAGGACACAGGGAATGGCTTCCACTGCCAGAGGGCAGGGCTGGATGGGATATTGGGCAGGAATTGTTGGCTGTGAGGGTGGGGAGGCCCTGGCACAGGGTGCCCAGAGCAGCTGTGGCTGCCCCTGGATCCCTGGCAGTGCCCGAGGCCAGGCTGGCCAGGGCTTGGAGCAGCCTGGGGCAGTGGAAGGTTTCCCTGCCCATGGCAGGGGTGGGAGAAGATGTTGTTAAAGGTCCCTTCCAACCCAACCCATTCTGGGATTCTGTGGTACGGTACCAGCCTGGGGGTGCATCCCTTCCTCACCCCACAGTCCCCCTGCACTCAGCAGCTGGAGCTGAGGCCTGGCAGACCACATCCATGGAACAGCAGCACAGCAGCACTGCTCTGTCACACGATCAGGGGACAAACCCACCCCAGGCTGCTGCCGAGGGGGCAGGAGGAGAGTGTGAGGCTGCTGGGAGGAGGAGGGTGAGGAGGGAAAGGAGGAAGGAGCTGCTGGGAGGAGGAGGGTGAGGAGGCAAAGGAGGAAGGAGCAGCAGGGAATGGGGCTGGGTTTCCAGCAGGGGACAGGGCTGGGTTTCCAGCAGGGAATGGGGCTGGGTTTCCAGCAGGGGACAGGGCTGGGTTTCCAGCAGGTTCCTCTCAGGGTGATTGGCTCAGGTTGCATCGATCCGGGTGTGATCAGGACTTTGTATTTGCTGCGCAGGAGAGGGGGAGAGAAGCTCCAAGGGGAAGAAAATTACAAGAATGGGAAATCTGGAGGTGGGAATTTTCCTGGCCCTTCCACTGCTCTAGATGAAGGCAAAATAACAGATCTCCAGCTCCTGGCAGATGCAGCCTAATGCCAGTGTGGAGCATCCCAAAAATGCCACAAGGCACACAGAGAACACAGCTCAGGGCATCAGTCTCAGCTATGGGGGCACCTTGGATGCCAAATCCAGCCCCTGTTCATGTCACACCCTCCCTCAGCACCTTCTCCTCCTCCTCCCAAGCCCTCCTTCACAGACCACCTTGCAGAGGACCCAAGCTGAGCCCACTCATCACACCTGTAACTCAGGTGGGCTCCGGCCAGCCTGGTTAAATCCACAGGAGGGGATGGAATAAATCACGAGACACTGTGTCTGCCTGGTTTGGTTCTCCTTGAGAGCCCACAGGCATCCCCAGGGGCTGGGAAAGCAAAGGGAGGATGGAGAGGTGCTCACCTCCCCTTACTCCCCCTGCCCATTTCCTGGGAGGGGCCTTTGGGGGCGATAAACCTCCCTGGTTAACAGGGAGCAATATCTGGGGAGGATTTACAGCAGGAAAAATGCCCAAATGGGTGGAGAAGGGAAACACCGCAGCGCTGTGTGGGGTTTGATGCATAGGGAGGAGGATGAAGAGGCAGGAGAGGGATGAAGGAGCACATCAAGGCAGGGGAACCACACGGGGACCGTGGCCCTCCAGGCCTCTCCTGGCACGAGGAGTCACCCCGGGTGTCCTGCTGGCTGGGACAGGGAGCAGGGACAACCTCTTTGGGGCGCAGATGAGCTGATGCCCCTGCACAAGCCTACTTGTCCCTCCTCATTTTTTCTCCAATTTTTCTCTTTCCTCATCAAGTCCTGGAGGAAAACCACGGCTCCTGGAAATGTCAGGCAGGGTTTGCTCTTCGGGGAGGGGAAGCAGGACGGGACCAGAGGGGAGCAGGGGTGAGAGGCTGCAGGTCTTGTTTTGCCTGGGGAGGGATAAGGGGGAGCAATGCCTTCCTCATGTGTGTCCCCCACAAATAGGTCAGGACCCCACAGCGGGGTTTGAGGTGGCCCCAGATCTCTCCCACAGCCTGGGGTGTGGGGCTGACAGGGGCTTGTAGAGGACTGGGGGCAGCAACTTGCTGGGGTTAACAACCCAACGCCCCCAGCCATGTGTCCCTCCAAGCTCATGCCTGTCCCCCACCCTGGCCACCGTTTGGTGCTCCCCTGCCCCATGGGCAGGCTCTCCACCCCACAACCCCTCCAGCACCAAATCCCTGCCCCTAAACAGCCCCCCAGGGCGCGCAGCTTCCCACATCCCTTTCCCCTTCCCGCAGCCAACATAATGGCCGGAGCGCGGCCAGGCTGCAGCGTCCTCCTCCCTCGCCCTGCCCCTGTTTCCATTTTATGAGCTTTTTCTTGCTATAAATATGGTTTTGAGAGCCCATTTATCAGGTCCTGCAGCTCTGGAGTCAGCCTGCCGCGCTGCCCATGACAGGTCAGAATTGACTCGTATGATATTAGAATTGCTATTGATCCCTTCGGCACCTCGCCCCGCTCCCGGCTCCGTGACCCAGTGTCAGGCTGGGCAGCCCCCCTGCTCCAGCCGCCCTGCGCTTCCCCCTGCCCGCTCCCATCCCTCTGCTCATCCCCCTGGCTGGGATGGGGTCCCTGGCTCCCTGTGCGCCTTCACCCTGAGGGGACCCGGCCCCCATGTCCCCCCGCAGGTCCTTGATGCTCCCATCGCCTCCCCCTGCTGTTGCCCTGGGGGGTGCTGAGCCATCCGGAGCTGCTCTGTGCACAGAGCTGGATGATTCCCAAGGGAAAATCCCGCTCCGGCCTGGGGGACTTTCAAGGCTCTGAGCCCATTGCACGAGGACTTTGGGGCTGAGATGGGTATGGCACCCCAAAAAGGCTGTCAAACCCTCCATGCCTCAGTTTCCCTGACTACAAAGCGAAGTATCTCCACCCCCTTTTCCGACAGGATTCCGGACCAAAGGCCGCTGAAGTCTCAAGGAGCTCTGAGCGTTGCTTTTATCAACATGGGCAAATGCCACCAACAATTTGAGCTGAATTAACCTGGTTTCTTCCATCCCCATTTCCTGAGGGACCCATGCAGGTTCCTGCTGCGCTGGAAGCCTTTCAGCAGTTTCCCAAAACACAGTGATTTTCACCTCCAGGTTCCTTTGACTGCCTGTCAAATCCCTGTCTTTCTTTTCCCTGTGTTGCCCTAGAGAAGGAGCCTGCTTTCTGGTCCTTCTTGGACAGAATGAAGGGCACCAAAGGAAAAGAGCAGGCAGCAGGATCAAACCATGCAGGAGAAGGTCCTTCTCCATGGATATGTCCTCTGCAACAGCAAGATGCTGCAGACACTGTAAGTGTGGTCAGGAACAAGGAACATTTTCATGGGAAACAAACTGTCCATGGCTATCCACAGCCAAGACACCAGCCCTGCACCTGGGGGCTGAGGGAGTAGCTGGGGCTGCATCTGTGGTGGGATGACATTTCATAGCCACACATGGTCATACATGGTCATCCATGATTGTGCACGGTCACGGGTGGTGGCGAGTGGTCACGAGTGGCCATACACAGTTGGGCACAGTGATACAGGGTTGTCTGTGGTCATCTGTGGTTGTGTGTAGTCATGGATGGTGGTGAATGGTCATGCATGGTCATCCATGGTTCTGCATGGTCATCCATGGTGGCGAGTGGGCATGTGTGGTCATACACAGTTGTGCAGAGTAATATTTGGTTGTACACGGTCATGCCTGATTGTGTGTGGTCATGGATGGTGGTGAGTGGTTGTGGGTGGTCATCCATGATTGTTCATGGTCATACATGATAGTGAGTGGTCATACATGGTAATATAGGGTTGTGTGTGGCCACGTGTGGTCACATGTGGTTTTGTGTGGTCACAGAGGCTGGCGAATGCTTGTGCACTGTCATGGATGGTGGTGGGTGGCCGTGTGTGGTCATACAGAGCTGTGCCTGAGAATATGGAGATGTCCATGATGATGTGTGATTTTGTGTGGTCACGGATGGTGGTGAGTGGTCAGGCATGGTCGTCCATGGTTGTACATGGTCAGCCATGGTGGCAAGTGGTTGTGTGTGTTGTTCAAGGTAGTATTTGGTTGTACAATGTTGTGTGTGGTCGTGGATGGTGAGGAATGGTTGTGCATGGTCATCCATGGCTGCACATGGTAATGGATGGTGGGGAATGGTTGTACATGGTCATCCATGGTGGTGAGTGGTCGTGTGTGGTCATATGTGGTGATAAAAGGTGGTGTGTGGTCATGTGTGGTCACATGTGGTTGTGTGTGATCACAGATGGTGGTGAGTGGCTGTGTGTGGTCATGAATGGTGAGGAATGGTCGTGCATGGTTGTCCATGGTTGTACATGGTCATCCATGGTGGTGAGTGGTCGTGTGTGGTCATATGTGGTGATAAAAGGTGGTGTGTGGTCATGTGTGGTCACAGATCATGGTGAGTGGTTGTGCATGGTCATGGATGGTGGTGAATGGTCATGTGTGGTCATCCATGGTTGTACATGGTCAGCCATGGTGCCAAGTGGTTGTGTGTAGTCATTGTGTACAATGTTGTGTGTGGTCATGGATGGTGGTGAGTGGTCATGTGTGGTCATTCATGGTAATATAAGGTTGTATGTGGTCATGTGTGGTCACAGACAGTGGCGAGTGGTTGTGCATGGTCATGGATGGTGGTGAATGGTCATGTGTGGTCATCCATGGTTGTACATGGTCAGCCATGGTGGCAACTGGTCATGTGTGGTCATACACAGTTGTGCATGGTAATATTTTGTCGTACATGGTCGTGTGTGGTCATGTGTGGTGGTGAATGGTCATTGGTCATGCATGGTCATCCATAGTTGTACAAGGTCACACACGAGGGTGAATGGTCAGACATGGTAATATTGGGTTGTTCGTGGTCATGGATGGTGGAGAGTGATTGTGTGTGGTCATGGATGGCGGGGAATGGTCGTACATGGTCATGCCTGGTTGTACATGGTCATCCATGGTGATGAGTGGTCACGTGTGGTCATTCGTGGTAATAGAGGGTTGTGTGTGGTCATGGATGGTGAGGAGTGGTCGGGAATGCTCAGGTGTGCTTGTGCACAGTCACACATTTTCCTGCATGACAGCGAATGGTCACACGTGGTCGCGCACAGTCCCACGTGGCAGAGGTGACATCCGCAGCCAGGTCTCTGTGCCCACGGCCTGGAGCAGGACACGAGGAGCTGCCAGCTCACAGCTCCTGGGTGCAGCCTCAGGGATGCCAAACACCAGCCCCGGCTCTCCAAGGAGTTTGTCTCCAGCCAGGACTGGCGATCGATCAAGGGGAAACTCCGCATCCTCCTGAGCAACCCAGGATTAATTTATGTTTGTCTGAAGGACACTAATTAAGCCTGTTTAAGAGAAAGTTAACTTTAATACGGTGATCTAGTTGATATTAAGAAGCTGCCAAGGAGAGCTGGAAGCAGCTGATCCAACGCCTGGCCAGAGGCTCTGCTTCAGGATCTGCTCAGCGCAGAGCCAGGGCAGGACCCCTCTGTCCCGGGATGCTTCCCACGACATTCCCTGCTCCTGCATCCCACCTGCTGCAACACCCAGAGGGCACAAAACAGGGACCAAATCCGATCCAACCTGGGCTTATCAAACAGGACCAAAAGTACTTTTTTTCAGTTTATTGGCAGTTTCCCACTCCCCAGCTCCAAAAATAAATAAATAGAAGTACTTTGATTTGAAATGAAAACTGGTTCCAAATCATTAACAAATCGAAAGTCAAGCAAAAACCAATAGTTCTGGGTCAGGCAGCACATTTGGGTTTGATTTCAGGCTTTGAGGCACAGCTTGAACATTTTAAGGTCAAACAAAGGGAAATTCTTCCAAAGTTTCTCCTGTGGAGCTGCTTGGCGCTGGAGCTGCTCCGACGTGAGCTGGCACAACTGGGCTGTGCCGGAGCCCGACATCCCCCAGGATGCGCCCATCGCCCCCAGGCAGGAACCGGGGCCCGATTCTGCTGCCCTGGGTGCTGCGGGAAGCCTGGGACTCCCTGTGCTCCCCTGGTTCCCAGTTCCACCTGTGACAGCTGCCCACCCGCCCCAGGACAGGCCGCCAGCCCCGGGCTGAGCAGTGGCAGCAGCTCCTCGTCCCGGCGAGCCCCGTCACCCGGGGCAGGGCGACACACATCGAGTCAACAAAAAAATCTCCTGGCAGCTCCATCTCTTTTTTTTTCCCCCCTTAAAGCAAACATCTTCATTACAGCTCGGAGTTGTTTAAATAAATGAATTAATATTGACAAACCATCAACGAGGCTAATAAATGATTAGTTAAAGGCATACATACATCACATTACGGTTAGCATTAGCCGGAGCTTAATTACTTGTGGAGAGGATCCCATTAGAGGAGGTGCTACATCGCCGTCACCCTCCACAGCCCTCTGCTCCCACGGGGCTCCCGTGGCCCTGCGGGACCCCCGGTGACACCACGGGGCCGTGCCAGGGTGGGCATCAGCAGGGCAGGGAGTGGCAGAGGGATCCCGTCCCTGGCTGCTGCCCCAGGCACATCCCATCCGTGCAGCGAGCGGGACAGGCTCAGCAGGCAGAGCTCTGGGCAGAGGAGTTTGACCCCTGGCCTGGCACGAGGTGGTCAAACACCCAGATCCATGCAGCCTGCGAGGAGAGACACCAGCAAATAAAATAGGCAATAAATAATAATAACAATATCATAAAATTTTCAAATTTATTGAAAACCGGTCCACTCGCCGAATATTGGATTTTTCTATTATTTACGTAGCTGCTGATTTTCTGTAAATATTTAATGCCCCATGGATTTTTTTTTTCCAAAGTACAAATCTGAACAATTTCTAAATTTAAAATCCATTGCAACGCGACTCAGCGAGGGCCTGATCCTGCCCCCCTCCCTCGGTGGGAGCCATCCCGGAGCCCGGACGGGACCGATGTGCGCCCGGAGGTGTCCGTGGAAACTCCTGCTGGGGATGTTTTGGGTCGTCCTCTCAGCCCTCAGATATCAGCGGGGAGAAACGGGCAAAGCAAGACCTCTAAAACCTCCTAATAATCTCTCTGGTGTGTCCAGCGGGCTGTGCCACCCACGCCAGGGTCCCCAGGCCACCGCGCCGGTCACACGCGTGGTGTCACTGGGTCGCTGCGGTGGGGGCAGAAGCCAGAGAGCCCGAAAGGCAAAAACTGAGATGAAAGGCAGCGAGAGCGCCAGGCTCGCATCCATATGCAATCGGGCTTGGAGAGGTTTGTTAGGACTAAAGAGGCGCTTTCATCCCCTCCCAAGGTGTTGTAATGTATCCCCAGCTGGCTTTCATCTCCCCCTGATTGATACTCAGGGCTCTAATGAGCGTGACGGGAAAAGTGGCCGAGGCAGGGGGAGGGGAGGGGGGACACAGACCCCTCAGCAAAGGTTTCAAAACACTTTCCGTGTTGCAGCTAATGAGGGGATCAGGAGAGGGGAGCTGGAGCTGTGCCAAGGAGAGCTGGGAGGACGGGGCTCCTCGGAGGCTCTCGGGTGCGGGTCGCTGCCCACCTTGGGGTCATCGAGCCTGTGCGGCCGTGGGTGACCCCCAGGAGCATTTAAAGCCAAAGAAGGATTTAAAACCCCCGTTGCTCTTGTGTCCCCTCCTCCGTGTTTGTCCCCGAACTGCAGAGCACTGGGGGAATGGCCCCAGTGGTCACTCTGCCCTGAGAGGGGAGGGTTTGTCCCCCTCTCCGTGGGGTGGGCAAGTGAGAGAGGAGTCCCAGGACAGAGCACCCTGCTCCCAGGAAGGCTGGGTGCTCAGCAGGCATCCCCCGCCCTCCTCCTCCTCACGTCTGGGCTGAAAGTCACAGAATCCCAGAATGACTGAGGCTGGGAGACCTTAAAGCTCCTGTTCAATGCCCCATCATGGGCAAGGACACCTTCTGCTAGACCGGAGCTCAGAGCTCCACCCAGCCTGGCCCTGAGCACCTCCAGGGATGGAAAATCTGGACAAACACCGATGGGACCCTCCCTGAACCCCCCAGCACCTCCCTCCCCCTGCTCCCTTCCCATTTATGCCACCAAGGGCATCTTGGGTGGCATCCCTGGCTCCGCTCCATGCCGTGAGGAGCCAGCAGGACTGTCACCCCTCCGCTTGTTACGGCCCCTGGGGTCAGCCCTGCTGGCACCTGCTGCTGCCNCTGGGGTCAGCCCTGCTGGCACCTGCCGCTGCCTCCCGACACGGCCATCCCAGTGCCACCAGCTCTGGGTGCAGGGCAGCGCTGCCACGTTCCCACCCCTGCAGAAATGGTCTCACTTCCAGCCTGTCCGGCCCGGGGCAGGATCCGCACCGGCTCCCTCTGGGATGCGGGATGGACGGAAGCTGCTCTGCTGTGTTTGGGAGCCAGGGGAGTGTCCTTGGAACCCTCGGGCACAAGGCTCTGCTCCCAGGGGACACATCCTGCCCTCAGCCCCATCCGGCTGCCGCAGGGGTGTCCCCGAGCACCCTGCCCCTCTCCTTCCCCCTCCTCTTCCTCGGCCCTCTCCTCCCTGCCGGCGTCCCCCGCTGCTGTCCCGGGGCTAACGGGCTGCTGAGGGATGGGCCACCTGCCGATACGGATCTGACCAGCGCAGCCTGAGCACGGCTTCTCCCCCTCGCCTCCCGCCCATTTGTTTTCCCTGACGTCCAAAGTACTTTTTTTTCCCCAAAGTACAAACCTGAACGATTCCTAAATTTAAAATCCATTGCAGCACGACGCGAGAGGGCCTGACCCTGCCCCCCTCGCTCGGTGGGAGCCATCCCGGAGCCCGGACGGGACCGATGTGCGCCCGGAGGTGTCCGTGGTCTGCAACTGCCAGCTCCTCTCGGGAATGCCAAAAATGAAAAAGGAGGGGGAGGGGGAAAGGGGGAAGAGGAAAAAAGGAAGGAAGAGAAAAAATGGGGAGAGAGAAAAAAAAAAAGGGAGGGAAAGAGTGGGGGAAAGAGGGGAAAAGAAAAAAGGGAGGAAGGAGAAACAAGGGAGGGAAAACTAAAAAGGGGTTAAAAAGCACCAGAATTCCCTGAAGCCGGGCAGGTTCAGAGCCTCCTCATCTGCCCGCAGCCACTGCCCGATCCAGAGCTGCTCGGGGATCACCGGCCCTGCCATCCCCGAGGCCACCACACCCATCGCACCCGTGGCCTGTGCGTGTCCCCATGTCCCCAGCACTCAGACCTGGCTGTCCCCAGGCTCCCGGCCCTTCCAGAAGACCCTCAGGGGGGATCAACCTCAGTGGGTCCCAGGTCTTGGCCACCTCTCCCGTGGGGAGGGTCACCAGCAAGGTCCCTCCTGTCCCTGCTGGGGGTCCCATCCCCTGGAGCGGGTCCTTCCCTGCTCCCCGAGCTGTGACCATGGCACCGACCCGGATGGGTCCTCCACACCCAGGGGACCCGAGCAGGGACACTCCTGTCCCAGCTCAGGGACACTCCTGTCCCAGCTCAGGGACACTCCTGTCCCAGCTCAGGGACACTCCTGTCCCAGCTCAGGGACACTCCTGTCCCAGCTCAGGGACACTCCTGTCCCAGCTCAGGGACACTCCTGTCCCAGCTCAGGGACACTCCTGTCCCAGCTCAGGGACACTGCCCTGTCCCAGCTCGGGGACCAGAGTTAAGGCAGGACAAGGCAGTTGTCACTGGCCCAGGAGGGACTGAGCAGGGCTGCACCCTTGGGGACACCAGGGGAAGGCTGGCATGTCACCAAGGTGGATTGAAGGGAAGGTGACCCTGGGGGAATCCTTCTCCTCCTGCTGGGGTGGTCCCCATGGGAGAGGGGAGAAAAGGAAGGGAA
>VZRQ01005538.1:80840-91522 GCA_013397975.1 Machaerirhynchus nigripectus | reverse complement strand
GCCCGGCCGCGGTACCCCCTCACCTTTCCCCGACCCCCTTCCCCGGGCTGCGGCTGTTCCCGTCCATGCCGGCCCCGGCCCGGTCGTGCTTTCGCCCCCCGCCCTTTGTGTTTTCCCTCCGGCAAGGGCAGGACCGTGCCTGGCCTCTTCCTCTCCCGCCTTCCCCCCCCTTCAGGGCCCGAATCTACCTCCGGCTCCCCTGAGCCCCCCAGCGCCGCGGGATCGCCCCCCTCAGCCCCTTCCCCGTGCGGTGACCCCCGGGGCTCTGTCGGTATCACGCGGTGGGGCCCACCCGTCCCTCGGCTCTGTGGCTGCGTGTGCCCTGCCCTGTCCGGGCCGTGGGCTGTCCCCTCGTCCTTCGTCCAAGGGAAGGTTCGAAGGACCTTTGCAGCCCCACCGGGGGAGAGAGCGATGGGGTCGGTGGGATCGGTGCGGTCCTGTTGGACACAGGGTGGCGGGGAGCGGCTTCCCGGAGTGTCCGGGGACAGCCCCAGCTGCAGGAGGGCAGCGCTGCCCTGATGCCGTTCTTTGTCGCTCCAGGCACTCGGCTCAGGTGGCGCTGAGGTGTCACTGCCGAATTCCAAACCTGCTGGCAGCTCCCGGGCCGTTAGATCCCTTCAGGAGCTGCCTGCCTCGGGGAGGCTGGGCCCGTGCTGGGGCCTCCGGGGGGCTGTGGTCAGCCAGACCCCCCCGTGAGGAGTTTGTGGGGCACAGAGCACTCACTGCCAGGCTTCTCAAAGGGAGCCTGGCACAAAAAACCCCAGTGAATCAGTCATGGAATATCCTGAGTTGGAAGAGACCCACAAGGATCAATAGTGAGCTATTGTTGTCCATTCTTCCAGCAACTCCTACCATTTTATTTATACACATTATTTGCTGTTCTGCTGATTTATTGGGAGAAAAAAGCCTTCATTCTTCTCCCTAGAAGAACCCTGCTGGCTTTCTTCTTGTCAAAGCTTTGTTATTTCTGTTAGGTATAGTGGGATAATAAGGCTGGTGTGGATGGTCTCTAAGAATCTGAAGCAGAAATTGCCAAAACAAAGCCCAGCTTGTGTTTTTTGTGTGCTTGCTTAGCTTTGGGTCACTCTCAGGTTTGGAAGAGGATTAGTTCTTGATGCCTCCTGGTTACCAGGCCAAGTTACCACCACTACTAGTTTAGTTTAAAGTAAAAGCATTCTCAGAGCTGTCACAGGCAGATAATCATTAGAAAGATGAAAATTTTTGTTGATTTCAGTGCTCTTTTGAATTTTATAAGCTCCCTAGAATGCTTTAGGATAGTTCTTTAGATGATACTATAATTATCTTTCAGTGTGCTGTTCCTGCATGTCTTTAAATATCTGTGGAGTGTCAGTTTTGGAACTGGAATTGCTCATTTTGGCCTGCACCAGGTGCTGCTGTGCTTGATACCAGCTCGGGCTGGGTTTGGGGTTTGAAGTGGGGAAGGGAAAACCCTTGGGTGCCCCTAGAAAGTGTGGGAGGCTCCCAGAGCTGGCTGGAAGTGTTGGTGTAAGCTGAGTGTGAAGGGCAAGAAAAATACCCCAGTGCTCGCTAGGCTTGGCCTGGGTGTGCCAGAGACGCGGGAGAAGCAGCCTGAGTTTTGGGGAATAAGAGTTTATGTCCAATCGTGGAGTTGTTAAGGTCGGAAAAGCCCTCCAAGTTCATCAAATCCAACCTTTAACCAGCCCCATCGTGGTCACCACTAACCCCTGTCCTCAAGAGCCACATCCACACGTTGCTTGAACACTTCCAGGGATGGGGACTCCACCACTGCCCTGGGCAGCCCCTTCCAGTGCTTCACAACTTTTTCTATGAAGGAAATTTTCCAAATATCCAACCTAATCTTCAGCACTTAGAGAAGAGGTTTTTTAGCAAATAAAACTCATAGTGTGGGCCTGGTTTCCCAAGGGGAAGTTTCTGCCACTTGTGAAAGAAGCAGAATCACGAGGCTGAACTCCAGCCCCTGCCTCCTGCTCCCTGCAGCCGGCTCAGAGCCTGTTCCTGCCTCTTTCCCAAACTCTTGGCATCTAGCACATGGCACGGCTGGCATAACAGGGATCTGTGAGTTTTGTCTCAGCTCAGGGTTGGCCTCCAGCCATTTCTTAATGTTGATTCTGTGTAGATTTTTATTTGCAGAGCTGCCTCCAGGTCTGGGGCCTTGAACATGAGAAGGATGGGAAGCAGTTGGAGCAAGTCCAGAGGGGGCCATGGAGATGCTCCAAGGTCTGGAGCCAGGCTGGGAGAGCTGGGGGTGCTCACCTGGAGAAGAGAAGGCTCCAGGGAGAGCTCAGGAGAGCTGGAGAGGGACTGGGGACAAGGCATGGAGGGAAAGGACACAGGGAATGGCTTCCCACTGCCAGAGGGCAGGGCTGGATGGGATATTGGGAAGGAATTGTTGGCTGTGAGGGTGGGGAGGCCCTGGCACAGGGTGCCCAGAGCAGCTGTGGCTGCCCCTGGATCCCTGGCAGTGCCCGAGGCCAGGCTGGACGGGGCTTGGAGCAGCCTGGGACAGTGGGAGGTGTCCCTGCCCATGGGAGGGGTGGGACTGCATGGGCTTTGAGGTCCCTCCCAACCCAAACTATTCTGGGATTCCCTGCATTTCCAGTTGAGAACTGGGAGGTGAGCAATGGACCTGCTGCAATCTCAGGCTTTTAGAACAGACTCCAGGGGGTCACAAAATGTTCCTGATTTCTGTAGGTGCAGGAGACACTTTGCAGTTATTTTGCAGGCAGTGCTTGGCTCAGCTTCCCGGAAAGGATTCTGGTTGACGTGCTCCTGTCACTTCCCTGCCTGCCCGAGGCTCCTGCCGCCTGGAAGGATCTGTAGGATTTACACTAGAGGGTGCAGTAGCTCAGCCAGAACCAGGCAACCATCTTCTGGGAGCAGGTTCTCCATCCCCCAGGACTTGCTCCCTGCCAGGGGAACTGCCTGTCTTGTTTTGAAGTAGCCTCCTAACCGTGCACTTGGGCAGATCTGACCTATTTAATCACATCACTCGATAAAGAAGCTTTAAAAGTGTCACTTTTTTGCCAAGGCAGGTGGGTTTCTACACCAAGAGCTGCAGCACAGATTGGTGTTTTCTGGGATGGTGCCTAGAAAAAAAAGGATGACATCTAAAGGAGCGGCCTGCTAAGCATATTGATTCGAGGCTGGGGCTGGCTTTGATGTTTGAGGATCACCGGAGGATTGGCAGGAACCCCAAAACTCTTGGTGCAATTTTTTAGCTTTGAAAGGAGCTTTTGAAAACTGAGAGTGGAGCTGGCCCTGGCAAATTGTGTGGGGAGGGGGGGGCTGTGGACACATGCCAGATGGAGCAGAGAGGATGTTGAAAAGATTAATTAGTGGGATGTAGCACTGTCCCCCCCTTTTTTTTTTTGCCCACCTTCACTGTTCCAGACTTCCCAAGGTTCAGGTGTTCCTAGCGTGATCCCTGTTTTTCCTGCAGTTGCTCGTGTGCTCCCAAGCACTGAGGGACAGTGGTGAAGAGCCCTCCATGCCCCTTGGAGATCTGCAGGAGCAGCAGCACTGAGTTTTCCCTGACTGCTGCTGTCTGGATGTGTCAGGCATTCCCTTTCCTTCCTGTCTGGAAGCAGCTCCATAAATACAAACATGTTGAGTGAGGGGCACGTTTGAACTGGGGTCTGACACATGGAATGCTTGGTGTGGGAAATCTATTCCTGTGTTTTACTGCAGGGAGCTGCCTGTGTGGTACCAGAATGTGGCTGCCTTGGAGGCCTGTGAAAATTCTGTGCTGGCTGAGCACTGAGGAGACGGCTGGGGCTGATGGGGTGTTTTCTGTCCAGGACTGGGAATCTGGAGATTGCAAATTCTCATCCTGACTTGGCTGAAGTGCTTTTTCCATCCCTGAGACGACTAAAACCCACCTGCTTCAGAGCAGGATGAAAAGATTATTGAATGTGTGTGAAGTGCTTTGAAAGCGTGTGCTGTAAGGAGGAGGGAAGAGCTGCCTTCAGTCTTAAAAGCGTCTTTTCAAGAGCTGTAGAGGGGAAAAATAGGTCTCTCTTTAAAGTCGAAGTCCTGAGTATGCTGAAAGACATAAAAGAGGCATAATACAGCTCTTCATAAATATCTTAAGGTAGGCAGCCCTGGTTTGCTGGTTTGATGCTGTCAGGGGGTGTTTCGGAGGTGGGTGTTTTTGAACCCAGAGCAGAAAGCTGCTTCCAGGTCTGGAGCTCTGACCTCTTGTCTGCTCTGATCACAGAATCCTGGAACATGCTGAGCTGGAAGGGACCCACAGGGATCATCAGTCCAGCCCCTGGCCCTGCCCAGACACCCCAACAACCCCACCCTGGGCATCCCTGAGAGCGGTGCCCAAACGCTCCTGGAGCTCTGGCAGCCTCGGGGCCGGGACCATTCCCTGGGGAGCCTGGGCAGTGCCCAGCACCCTCGGGGGGAAGAACCTTTCCCTGAGCTCCATGCCAAGTCCTGACACAGCTCCAGCCGTTCCCTCAGGTCCTGATCCCTGTATTTGTGTGAGATGGGAAGAGCCAGCCAGGCTTTCAGCACGCTGCCTGAAGTCTGTGATGCTGCAGTGGCGTGTACTGAGCTGCTCAGCAGTTTTCTGATGTGGTCCAAAGCTTGTGGAGCAGTTTTCTTGCTGTGTGAATTTTCTATCTGGAGGTACAAAGCTTTGCAGGTTACACCTGGATCAAATCTGTGGAAGGTGTCAGGGACAGAGTTCTGCTCCTCTGTGTGCCAGTGAGCTGCTGCAGCGCTGTTGGGCTCAGGTCAAGTGAGGAGAAATCCTTGGGCTTATCTCCCCAGCTTGAAGTCTGGATCCTGTCACTGGTGCAGGGAGGCACTTCACCTCTCCCATCTGCCCGAAAGCAGCCACGTAGGATGGCTGTGACCAGGATGATCCCCCCGAGGGTGCTGGGCACTGCCCAGGCTCCCCAGGGAATGGTCCCGGCCCCGAGGCTGCCAGAGCTCCAGGAGCGTTTGGGCACCGCTCTCAGGGATGCCCAGGGTGGGGTTGTTGGGGTGTCTGGGCAGGGCCAGGGGCTGGAATGAAAGATCCTTGTGGGTCTCTTCCAACTCAGAACATTCTATGGTTCTGTGATACTTGGCAAAACCTGAAGAGGCTCTTTAAAAGTTAAAACCCAGCTTTAATCACCCCACATGTCCCCACAGGATCAGGGCCATTGTCAGGTTCCTCACACAGGACTTTGCCGAGGGGCTGTATCTATTTGGTGGGAGCAGCCTCGGCACAGGCTGGGATTTAGAGCCTTGGTGTGACTCACATTGCAGGGCATGTTCACACCGTGTGTAGAAAGGATGAAAAAATGTCTTTCCCAGTGCGTTTTCCTGCCTGGAATGGATGGTGTGCAAGATCATCTCTGCAAAGACCTTTTATACTGTATTTGCTGCAGCAGAAGTGGAAACTCATGAAGTGTTTTCAGTATCATTTCACGGACAGAGCAAAGCAGGTGTTCAGTGTCGGGTGCTCCAGTCCGTGAACTGGGAGGGGGCATCAATTCTGCTTTTTACCCCTACCTTTGTGTTTAGGACAGTAATTACCAAAATGCCAGCAGGTGGATTTTATTTTTAACCAAGTTTTGAAATGAAGAATGAAAAATCAATCGGTGGTGAGGTCGGGATGTCTCTTTTCAGCAGTTCGGGATTTGTGGTGATTTCCCTGCGCTGACGGTCGGGGCAGTTTGCTGTGGGTGGCCAGTGCGGGTGCCCTTTGTGCTGGGATTTCAGCGTGGGCTCACAGGACACTTCCCGTTTTTGGTCTGTCTGTGGCTGTGGGGAGATTCCAGCCCGAGTCCGAGTCGCCCCAAGTGGGTCAGTCCCAGATGTGTGAAAAGCAGGAGGTGGGAGCAGATCTCCACCAAGGCAGTGGGATTTTGGGTTTGGCGCAGCTGGAGCTGTGCCAGTGCTGGTGAGTACCCGGCTCCTCACCCCCCGCGCAGGAGCCCTTCGTCTGCTCTCCCGGGCCCTCCCTCTCCCCTCTGGGATATCTTCCCTGACATTTGAACACTTCCTCTGATTTATGTTTTTAATCTCTAGCCAAGCCCCGCCGCGCTGGTGGGAAGCTCGGTTCTCTAATCCAGGGCTTCCCGAAGCGTGTTCCCCGTGCTGGGCGAGGCGGCGGCGCCGGGCTGGCTCACGTGGGCTCGGGCAGGCAGCGACAGGCAGGGCCAGGCTGTGTCCCAGCCCTGCCACCTCCTCCCCTGCTGGCACGGCGTGGGCTGGAGAGCTGGCGGGTGTTCGGGTCGGGCTGGGGGCACAGCGCGACCGGGGGATGGATGTTTGGGGAACCACCCCACACACCAACGTGTGGAGCTCAAACCAAGCCAAAAGCGGCTGCGGTTGGGGAGTGGGGAGAGGAGGAGGAGGAGGCCAGAAACTCCCCCAGGGTGAGGGGAGCAGCGCTAGGAGAGACGAAGGGGGTTGGAAAGCCCCTGCAGACAGGCCGAGCCCGACCGAGCTGGGAGCACACGAGGGTGAAGGCGGGACTGGGGCAGGTCCTGCCCCGATTCCCACAAAGTGCTGTGTCAGCAGCCGGGCACCGCGTGCTGCCTCCAGCCCCGGCCGGGGCGGCTCAGCAGCACCGGGCAGCTCCAGCATGAACAAGTATCTGCAGTGTTTATTGACCCCGGGCAGCTCAGGTAACTCTTTTTTGAAGTTCTTGGCTTCCTGCGCAGTGAGGTCGTGGTTTGGGGGCTGCGGCTGGGAAGGAGCAGCTGGAGAGAAGCGACTTCTCCAGGGAGGCTTTCACGTGCTCACCATTCATTTAGCAGGAGCCCGAGTCCTTGGGCATCTGCCTCTGGAACATGTGCACTGTGTAAAAAGCTCAGCCTGGCTTTGGAGGGTTTGGTTTACGAGGGTTTTCATTTCCCGGGGGATTTTTGATTTTTATTGAAGTGAGGATTGTGCTTGGGGTGTTGGGTTCTGTGGTTAAAAGTGGCTGTGGAGCTGCAGGTGTCTGAGTCCTAAAGGTGCTGCAGAGTTTTAATTCCAGCTTTTGAATTGTTTAAAGCCAGACAGGTTTTAAAAACTGCTTAAGTTTTGCTTTGAGCCTTTCATACGTCGCAGCTGAAGTGTTTTAGTGTAATACAGCTTGAAAGGTGATTTTCTTTAGCTTTTGACTTCGTTTTCGAAGTGTCCAGTTGTGACTAAGTTGAAATAGTTGGGTCTTGGTTGGTTTTTTTTTTCTTTCTTCTTAAGTGGGAATTTTTCACCCACTCTAGTTAAAGAAATAAGACAGGTGTGGAGAAGATAAGTTATCTTGAGCACACCAGAGAAAGGCTGGAAAATTAAAGGACTGGTGGGTGTTGCTGCTTGTGACTGTGCTGGTTGGAGTAGGTTTTCAAGGTGGAGTTGAATGGAGAGAAAAGGAGACACCAGAATACTTGGCATATTTAAATACTTTTTTTTTTTTTCCTTCTTTGAAAAGAAGACTTGCTCTGTTAATTACATTTTGGAGTAGATCCTTAGTTTTATCCAGCACTTTACCCAGGAAATGTGGAAGTGTTTTCTGGTCTTTTTCTCAGAAACAGAAAAAACAAGTTTCTCTTAAGCTTGTTGGGGCTTTTTTATTTCCCGTCAAACAGAATTTCAACTTTTCTTGTATTTTGATGAGTAACTTTATAACTAAAATGAGAGGGGGAATGGAAAGATCTCCAAAGAACCAAAACATTGAATATCCGGATTTTCAAACGGTGAGATTCTTTCCAGCCTGTGTATGACAGCTCGTGGGGTCAGGGTATATTTTGGGTGCCAGTCTTTGTCCTCTGCCTGTCCTGGCCAATCCACCAGCTGGGATTCTCACATTCTTTCCTAAGTTATGGGAGAAATGTGCCAGTGGTGTGATTTCCTCTTAGGAAAATGTATCACAGACCTGAATGCTCTTTGCTGTTTTCCAGCAGCGTGGGTGGGACTGTCAGTGATTCTGGGGATAGAGGGATGGGATCGATGGGTTTGTGTGGGCCAGGTCTCCCTGTCCTGGCCTTTGCATCCCTAGATTCAACTGGTGTTGCTGTGAGAGGCAGTGACAGTCCCAGGTGTCCTCGGGGACTCTCTGTGAGGCCACCCAGAGGGTGAAGCTGCCACGTTCAGTGACTTGAGGACCTTTCAGATTCTTGTTTGGCTGCAGCAGAGACAAAACTGCCCAAAGCTGTGTTTTCTTGACTAAATTGAGGAGGTGGGTGCTGCATCCTGGGATGTTTCTGTCTGAGCTGCTTTGTGGGATGTGCTCTCACGAGTTTCCTACTGAGTGAGCTGTTCCCTGATAACACTTCCAGCTCGGGAAGGACACTCTGGAGCTGCTCCTGCTGGAATAAACCCACTTGGGCAGGTCCCTGTCTCAGGAGAGCGGACTTCGAACAAGGGCTGCAGGGACAGGACACAGGGAATGGCTCCCACTGCCAGAGGGCAGGGCTGGGTGGGATATTGGGAAGGAATTGTTGGCTGTGAGGGTGGGGAGACCCTGGCACAGGGTGCCCAGAGCAGCTGTGGCTGCCCCTGGATCCCTGGCAGTGCCCAAGGCCAGGCTGGATGGGACTGGGAGCAGCCTGGGACAGTGGAAGGTGTCCAGGAACGAGATGGGCTTCAAGGTCCCTTCTAACCCAAAGCATTCCATGATTTCTCCCTGGCCACTGCCTGCCCTCAGTCTGGGATGGCTGAGCTGAGGAGACAGCCCAGAGTACAGTACAGAGGTGGTATCTGGCTGCTCTGGTCCCTCGGTGTGACCCCCTCCCTGTGCTGTGTCACCCCTGGGCTTCAGCCCACGGGGACAGGTGGCCCCACTGGCCACAACACCTGGAGAAACCAGCGCTGCCCAGGCTGGGTCCCAGCAGGGCTAAAAATACCTCGGAGTGAGAAATGACTGTTCAGGCTTTTTTTCAGCCTTGCTAATATCAGACTTTCTTTTTTCATATTTGCATCCCTTTTTCCACTAAAGAAATGACTGCAGAGGTTCACGATGTACTTTGAGGCTGTGGCATTAAATACTTCCCCTGGAGGAGCCAATCCAAGGAGTGGGGTGCACAGGGATTCCTCTGCCTCTAATACCTCTCAAACCTTGCTTCCTGATGTTCCTTGACCAGCACAAGTTTATCTCTAGTTTTAACACTTAATTTTATAATTAAATTTACTTCTCAAAAACACGAAAAAGGAGCAAAACAAATCCTTGGACTAGGGTTGAGTTTAAAGTTGAAGAAACATTTCTCTTGGCTCCCCTTCCCTGCCCTCCTAACCCATTTCCTCTGGATGATTATTTGAAATGTACTATTTTAAATCTCAGTGTTAATTATTTCCAAGCGGTTGCGTATTCTTGTTAAATTAATTGTTGGAAATTTGCTTCAGGTCCCAGCAAATGAGCTCTGTGCCAAAACCTGCCATTTCTTGTGTGCTCTTTAATTCTGAAGAGTAGCAGAACTCAGGCTGCTCGTAAAGCCTCTCTGAAACATTTTGTTCTTGAGGAACCGCTGTCTCCTCTGTGAAGTGTTAAATGAAAAGCTCCCAATGATTTTCCAGCGGTGATAATTTTCCTGCAATCGCAGAGGTTGTCCCTTTGCTGAGTGCTGGCACTGTAAACACAACGAGCTCTTAAACCAACAAAAGCTGTTCCGATGACGTGAAATAAAAATGCCTTTATTTTTTCCCTTTTCCAAAGAGTCTCCAAACAGCTTCCACCTTCCCCACCTCGCCATGAATGCACCTTTTGTTGCCAGCTGCAGGTGACCCAGGGGAATGGGTGACTTCAGCAGCAGCAGGGCTTGAAAATCAAAAAGAGCTGTAAGATCACTGAGTCCAACAGTCGGCCCAGCCACCCTGGTCACCACTAAACCACGTCCCCAGGTGCCACATGCCCACGATTTTTGAACATTTGCAGGGACAGCGACTCCATTCTGCCCGGGCAGCCTGTGCCAATGCCTGACAACCCTTTCTGGGAAGAAATTTTCCCAATATCCAACCTGCCCCTCCCCTGGCCCAGCCTGAGGCCGTTCCCTCTCCTCCTGTCCCTGTTCCCTGGGAGCAGAGCCCGACCCCCCCTGGCTGCCCCCTCCTGTCAGGGAGTTGTGCAGAGCCACAAAGTCCCCCCTGAGCCTCCTTTTCTCCAGGCTGAGCCCCTTTCCCAGCTCCCTCAGCCGCTCCTGGTGCTCCAGACCCTTCCCCAGCTCCGTTCCCTTCCCTGGACACGCTCCAGCCCCTCAATGTCCCTCTGTGGGTTCACTACAAGAAAGGTTCGGTGGCTTTTGACCTGTGCTGGTCCCTCTGCAGCTTGGCCAGCAAAGCCTTTTGTTTTTAATTCCTAATTACTGTAAATTTGAAAGTTTCTAATTTTTGCTGCCTTTTTGTCTGGCAGCAGCAGCAGCAGCTGAGCAGCTCTGTTGGATCTGGAAGAAGCAGTTGTCATCCAGTTGTCCAGAGCAGCTGTGGCTGCTGCATCCCTGGAAGTGTCCAAGGCTGGACAGGGCTTAGAGCAGCCTGGGACAGTGGGAGGTGTCCCTGCCCATGGCAGGAGTGGCACTGGGTGGGCTTTAAGGTCCCTTCCAACCCAAACCACTCTGGGATTCTCTCCCCTACATGCATTCAAGAGCTGGGCTCCCTTTCCAAAACCTGCAGGTTTGCATTGACCAGCACCTGTCACACATTTGGGCTTTTCTGTGTTTAAAGCATCTCAGGTATGTGCTGTGGTAGGGCTGGCCAAAAAA
>VZRQ01005538.1:45064-71459 GCA_013397975.1 Machaerirhynchus nigripectus | reverse complement strand
GCTCCAGCGCCTGGAGCAGCTCCTCCCTCTCCTTCTCCACTGGCCTTGGTGTCTCCATGTTGTTTCCCTCACATGTTCTCACCTCCTCTTCTTCTCTAGCTGGAATTCAAACTGTGCGCCCCACTTCGTTTTGATTTTCTTCTTAACACATCACAGAGGTGTTACCATCATCTCTCACTGGCCCAGCCTTGGCCAGCAGCATGTCCATCTTCAGAGCCATCAGGGACTGGCTCTGCTGGACGTGGTGAAAGCTTCCAGCAGCTTCTCACAGAAGCCACCTCTGTGGCCCCCCTGCTACCAAACACCAGGCTGTGCAAAACCAACACAGCCCCGTGGTGTTTGGTCTCCGTGATGTGTAGGGAGGTTTGGATGGAGCTCAGAGAAAGGTTCTTCCCCCTGAGGGTGCTGGGCACTGCCCAGGCTCCCCAGGGAATGGTCCCGGCCCCGAGGCTGCCAGAGCTCCAGGAGCGTTTGGGCACCGCTCTCAGGGATGCCCAGGGTGGGGTTGTTGGGGTGTCTGGGCAGGGCCTGGGGCTGGACTGATGATCCCTGTGGGTCCCTCCCAGCTCAGGATATTCCATGATCTGTGATTCCAGGAAGCTCTGTGTGGGCAGTGCAGTGCTTCCCCACCTGGGAGAATTGCACTATGAGAGAGTTTATTAGGGATGTAACTGAATTAACAGACTCTGGAGTTCCCAGGGAGCCAAGTGATTCAGGGTGAAGTGCTCATCCAGAGTGCCCTTGTGGTGATGAAGACAGGCTTATCCCAAGTGGTGCCCGAGCTAAATCCCTAAATCCAGCCTTGGGCTCTGTTGCTGAATTTCAGAGATTGTCAGGCTCATCTCAGAGTTTTGCCAGGAGTTGTTTTGAAAAACTGAAAACAAGATTGTCTGGAGAGCAGCTGGAGCTCTGAAAAATAAGCTTGTGAAGTGTTTTGTATCAATTAACAACCAAGTCGAATTTCAAGCAGATTTCCAAGTGGTTCTCCCTGTCCAGGAGCGGGTCTGAGGTGGCAGCTCGGAGCAGCTTTGGCTGGAGAGGCGCTCCTGCCTCCTGCTGAGTTTCTGGATGTGACCTGGGCTGTGTCACCAGAGTCTTCCTGCAGTGACAGCTGTGGATGGCCCCGCAGAGAAACGTTTCCCTGGCTGCGGGGTGGGGGCACTGTGGTTTGGCGTTGGGCAGGCTGGCAGCACCCGCCCGGGGCGGAAATGAGTCAGGTCCCAGCTTGTTAAAAAATCCAAAGCACCCCAAAACCCCCGGGCTGGGAGAGTGCCGTGAGAGGTGAGGTGGGTGAGTGGCCAGCAGGGGAGGGCTGCTCAGGGCTCCTGGGGCAGGTAAGGCTGATCCTGCCCCATGCCAGCTCATGGAGCTGCTGCTGGGGTGGCAATGTCCTGCTGCTGTTCCTTGGCTTCCTTGGTGGCTCCTGGGGTCACAGCAAGGTTCGTGTCCGTGGCCCAGCAGCTGACCACGTGTTCTCCCCTGCCCCCTGCGAGGCTGACCCAAAAGGAGACTTTCCACATCTCCCTCTTGCGAGAGATCTTCAAGTCTGTTCTCCTGTTCTTTTGTTTTCCAGCCATCCAAAGAGGAAGCAAATGAAGAGAAGACAGAAGATAATTTAACTACCTTGTTTCCTGGCCAAAAAAGAAGGATCTCTCATCTTGTCAAACAAGGAAATGTAAGTGCAGATTTAGAAGCAGATGTTTAGATTGTTCCAAGTGAGGATTTTCTGTCCTGACCCTGGAAAAGGCTGCACTCCCAGGGCCAGGCAGCAACGTGGGAGTTGTTTGTGCTGGAATCAGCCCGTGGCAGTTTTATTTCCTCTCTTTCTAATTTCTAAAAAAACTCCCATGTTTAGGATCCAGTAAAAGTGGCAGCAAAACTCTTAATAAACCTTCCTAAAACCAAGGGTAGGCTGGGAAAAGTAATATCTTTTTAGGATTCTGCTCTTGGTAACACTTTGGGATAGGCTGGGGTGTTCATTTTTCTCCAGTATAGCTTCATTCAGTGATTTCAATAAAAATTAACTGGACACAAGGTCACTGTGTCTGCTGGTATTTTCTGTGCCTTGTGGATCTAAAAAATACTGCAGGGATTTGGTCAGGTGTTCAAAACCATTACCTTACATCTGTTGTGCATCAGCCAAGATCTCAGCAGTATTTGTTTGGATACTCTTTTTTCCCAGTTGGGAAAATACAAAGGAGAAGAATTAAAACAAAAAAAGCAAGGAAGGCATTCTGATTTTTTTATTCCTTTCTCCCTGGGATTTTAATTCATGTTTTCTCTGAGGGTTTAATGTGTTTCCCTCCAGGTGCTGAGCACAGATTAGTTTTATGTTCCAGCAGGATAAGAGTGGAGGCTTGTGCGCTAATTTGAGCTGGGTAGTCCAAATTAATTGTTCTGCCTTTCCTCTCTGCCTAGGAAAGGTTTTTTTGCCTTTAATAATTTGAAGCCCTGGGGTCAATACAATGGGTTTTATTTAACTACATATCTCCAGCCAGTTCATGTGGTTTGATAAGGGCCCTTTCTTCCAAAGTGAAGAGATAAGAGACTGAAGCAAATGGCTTGGAAATTCATTAACTCAAATATTTATTGTAAAGAGGTGCCTTTTAGACATGTACAAATCTTTAAATATATTTTCTTAATGTGACAGCTGATCCCAAAATGCTTTCCAAAGATGGGAGCCCCAGCACAGCCTTTGCTTGGGCAAACAGAGCCGATCTGGTGTGCTCAGCTGCCAGGGCAGCTCCAGGACCTGCATTCCCTGGAGTATCTCAGCTCAGAGCAGCTCCCAGCTCTGTCCAGGAGGTGCTGAAACACGTGAACTGCCACTTCTCACCTCAGAATTGAGGCCTGTGCTTTGCTGTGTCACTCCAAGTGGAATATTTGCTCAGTCTTGCTCATGATTATAGCTCAAGGACTGAGCAAGAGAAGGGGAGGGAGCCGAGTTTGGGGTTGGTTGCCAGGGGAAATGGGGGGGCCAAAGGAATTGCAGGTGAGGCAGAAAATGAGTGGCCTGTCCTGCTTGGAGGTCTGTAATTATAATTTAATGTCTGGCTGCACTCAGTTTGGTATCCAGAAGCTGCTGTCAGCATCAGAGGCCGGGAATGCAGGAGGTGCCAGCTTGCCCCCAGGCGTTGCACTGGGCCAGCCTCCTCCAAGGAGATGTCAGGGGGAAGGCCTGTCCTTCACATTGCAAAGGCTGTTGAGTGGAGAAGTTTGTACTACTGCTGCTTCTCTTGCACTTCTGCTGCTAGGAAACTTCTCTCTTTGCTGACATCATTTCTGGCACTTTTCCTGCAAACCTAAATTTGGCCATCAAAGGAAACGCGTGTGGAACCTGTTTGTGCTGTAACGGCCGAGGCACTGAGGTGCCTCCACAAGTGGGCAGGGACAGAGCCTGCTGGAAATTCAGAGCTCAGTTTATGTAATGCTCTAATCCCATAAATAGATATCTGTGAGGCTTTTAAGCAGTTCCAGGGCTGCAGAGAGGTGGGAGCTGCTGTGGTGCAGAGGTGGATGCAGGGGGTCTTCAGGGAGAGAGCAGCAGAGCATCGTGAGGCAAAGGGGAGTGGAGAATTGGTGTCACTTTTTCACTGCAGCAGAAAGCAAAGTGGGCAGCACAGGGCTACGTTTGTGTTCTAAGGCAAGGCTGGGAGTGTTGATAGAGCCCAGGGCTGGGCTGGGCACAGCCATGGGGAACATCACGCCACTGAAAGCAGTTCATTAATACCACCTGCCAACTGAGGAGCGTGCCGGTGAGCTGGGAGGCCTTCCCAGGGCGTGAATCATTAATGCCATATTTGTTGAAGGATGACTCTTAATTATTTTGTTCTGGAAGACAGTTGGGATCTTCTCCTCTCCAAACCCTGTACTTGCTAACGGAGGGGTTGAGGAGAAGAGACCTTTCTGGGGTGAGTGGAAGGCAGAGGGTGTGGATGGAGCAGGGGAGCTGCTGGCCCTAAACGCTGTTTGTCTGTGCAGGCAGAGGCCCCGAGCAAGCCGGTAGTGCGGCCGTACCGTCCCCCCACGGCCCAGGAGGTGTGTTACCAGAGGATCCAGCTGGCTCAGCAGCAGGCAGCACAGCTGGCTGTGGCCGTTCAAAAGACCTCTCTCTGTTTGCCAGGAGAAAAGAGGAGGATTGCTCACGTGCCAAATGCAGCCCTCACCGCAGCAGCCAAGCAAAGTAAGCCAGCGGCGGGATTTGGGATCGCTGTCCTGTCCTCCCTCTGGTCAAAGGCACTACCGTGTGTTTACGTTCCTCCTGAGCAGATGTGAAACTGTCAGGGGATGTGTAGGACTGGCCACGACTTGAATCTTTGCTGCTAGTGTCCAGTTAGGTCTTTCCCTGAGAAATTCCACCCTGTTCTGAAAGGCAGCAGGTCAGATGTGTGCAGCCTCATCTGTCTCACCCGGCCTCCCTCACTTCAGCCTTTCCTTTTTCTGTTTCTTCTTTGGATTGTGTTTGCTCTTCATTCCCCCTTCCATTTAAGCCTTCGGAGGTGGCAGGAGCAGGAGGGAAGTGCTAATTAATGCTAATTGCTGTCCCTTTGTAGTGGAAGGACTCAGAGCTGACGTGTGGGGTGTCGGTGCCTTGCAGCTGACAGAGTTACCTCTTTAAACTCTGCTGACTCAGTTACCCCAAAACAAACCCAAATGAGACACGTTTCCTGACAGAAGGTTTCTTCATCCTTGCCTGCAAGGTGGTAAAATTGCCCAATTTGTATCCCTTTGGAGACCTGGATTTGAGAAAATCACAGCTTGCAGCACTGGCCTTTGATAGGGAGTTCATTCTGGCAGCCTGGAGCCCAGTGGCAGGATTTGCACCTGAGTGTTTTGTGTTCCCTGCAGGCCTCGGGAGCAGTAAGACGACTGTTGGTGGCAGGAGTGTCACACCTTCCAATGACTCTGAAGCCCCCACCCTTCCTCTGAAGCCTTGCACCTTGGCTGGGATGGCTTCCAAGACCACCAGCACCGTCGTGCCCAAAAGGGTAGCACATGTTCCCTCCTTACAGGTAAGGGGAATTTGAATTCTTTCCTGTCATTCCCCGGGGAGGGTGGGATGTTTGATCCTGCTGTTCCAAACTTAGAAACCTAGCACTCCCTGAAAGTGGTGTTTTGATTATGTTGATTAAGTGGGTTTGTTGCTTCCTGTGGTTTTCCTAGATAGCATTGTATAAAAAATTAAACACTCGAGGGGTAGGAGCTTAAAAAGGTAGAAATAGTTAAGTGCTGCTCTGATCTCTGTGAATATTGATCACTTGTCTCCAGTTTGAGCCTTCTCTTGTGCTGACTGGCCTGGGTGTGTTTGGGTCAGGGGCTTGGAAGCTGCCGTGCTCAGAAGCCAGGGATGGATTAATGGCCTTCCCAGGCTTTGTGGGCCACGCTGAGGCAGGTGGTTATGAATAATGTCCCTCTGTGACCTAGATGGTAAAA
Source organism: Machaerirhynchus nigripectus (assembly GCA_013397975.1). Lineage (NCBI taxonomy): Eukaryota > Metazoa > Chordata > Aves > Passeriformes > Dicruridae > Machaerirhynchus > Machaerirhynchus nigripectus. The sequence continues at coordinate 66,026 of VZRQ01005538.1, read as the reverse complement.
TGTGATCACTGAACTTCATGCTGCTGCTGGTGTTTAAAGAAAAGACTATTTTTTCTTTGTTAGTTGTTTGGTTTTGTTTCTCTTTACCCCCTGGGATCTCTGCCCAGCCTTTGGGTACCTTTGCTATGAGTTCCTTAGCAAAGTGACAGGACACAGGGAATGGCTTCCCACTGCCAGGGGGCAGGGTTAGATGGGATATTGGGAAGGAATTGTTCCCTGGGAGGGTGGGGAGGCCCTGGCACAGGGTGCCCAGAGCAGCTGTGGCTGCCCCTGGATCCCTGGCAGTGCCCAAGGCCAGGCTGGATGGGGCTTGGAGCACTCTGGGATAGTGGAAGGTGTCCCTGCCATGGCAGGGAGTGGAATGGGATGATTTTTAAAGTCCCTTCCCACCCAAACCACTCCATGATTCTGTCAGTCCCTCCTTTCCCCATCAGCACTGGGAACCTGTTACTTGCTGAGACAATTCAGAGCAGAATTCCTCACGGAGCAGCCTGGGGATGGCATAAGGAGCTGTTTGCTGGAGTGGATGGCAGAACGTGGTTAGTGCCAGGACTTGATTAAAGATCCCTTTATTGAGGATGTCTGTGTCAAGATCTGTCATAACTTGCTCTGATTATTTCTAGAAGAGTGAAAAGTAATTTTTTTTCCTTTCCCACCCAAACTGCCACCACAGTAACTGATTAAAAATAGTTGAAGCTGATTAAAAGTAAGAGAAATAACTGAAAGGATAAAATATTTAGCAGAGTTACAGAGCTGCTTAAGGGTATCATATTAAAGACTGAGAATTCATATATTTAATGGAAAGGACCAAATCCCCTTGAACAGGGCATCAAAGTGAGAGTCTCCTGAGGAAAATGAGCACTTTTCCCATTGAGATAGGACCAGTTGCTCCCCTTGGAACAAGCTGACACCTTGCACAGAGCTGTTTTTATTCCAGATTGGAGCAGATGGTTTGGTTTACGGGTATCTCTTGGGTGGGATGGAGAACAACTGACAAAACAATTGGGTGTTTTAGACATGAATGTACATTTTCCTCTCTGAAAAAGAGGCAAGTGCTGTGATTTGGGGAGTAAACTGGTGTTCAATGGGAAACTGCAGTGGTGGGTTGTAGCTCAGTCCAACGTGCAAGTTTTGAAGAACATACCTTTAAACTGAAGGGGGAAATGCTTTTAGGAACATAATGATTGGCATTAAAAAAGGAAGAAAACCCCCAATGCAGTGAATTTGCAGGAATGCCCCAGGAAATGGGATGGTTTAGGTGGCTGCCAGCCTGGCAGGAGGGACCTCCTGTTGTCTCTTCACAGCCAGAGAACCAAACCTGTCTTTGGTACCCGTAACTGGTGTTGTGTGTTCATAGCCCCAGTTCAGCCTGTGGTGCCTGGTGCCATCCCAGCCTTGGATCTCTCGCTGGAAGTGTCAGCATTCCCTGCTCTGGAATGCCTGTGTGTGCAGGCAGTGCTGTGACTAATGCTGCTGGAGCCCTTGGCTCCTGGCTGACTTCAGAATGAGGCACACTTGTTTTCTAAAGGAGTTAAAGCACTGAAGGTGGTGAAGCCTCAAGTGGTATTTTTAGTACCAAAAGTGCTGCGTGTTAAGCCTGGCTTTGGGCAGATTTTCAGAAAGGAAGTCACTCCATGATTAATAACAGAAGGAAGTGGGAGAGCCTCAGAGCAACCTCCTAGACCTGACCAGCCTCTTTGTCTCTCTCTGTCTCACCTCCAGAGCACCACTTTACAGAGGCCTGTTATTCCCACAGAATTTGGTGCTAAAGTCCCAACCAACATTCGTCAGAGGTATCTCAATCTCTTCATTGATGAGTGCCTGAAATTCTGCTCCTCTTCCCAGGAAGCCTTCAACAAGGTCTGTACAGATCCCTGCTTCTCAGGAATAAACTTTGCAGCAGGGAATGACATCCTCTGTTTGGCCAAGACCTTCTAAAATAGTAGCAAATCCAGAAGACTGGATTGGATTTGTGCTTGCAGAAACTTGGGGGTGGGAACTGGATGATCTTCAAGGTCCCTTCCAAGCCAAACCATTCCCTGATTCCATGAAAACTCCCCTATCCACAGACGGTTCTGTTGAGGAAACTGGCATTAAATATTACCAGAAAGTGTCATTCCAGTGGGGGCTTCCAGTAGGAAATCCCATCTTCCCCTTCATTTGGAAAGCTTGCCTGATCCCTTTAATAACCCCAGGAGAGGAATGCAGGGGAATGTGCATTATGGTCAAAGACCTTTTGCTCTGGTGCAGCCTGAAACACCTCCTGGAATCAAAGTGTTGAGCACGGGGAAGTGTTTGGAATAGATGTGATTGGTTGGGAAGGGGTTCCTTGCTGCTTCTGAAGGCTTTTAAGGAGACTTTTAAGGAGCCTTCTAGCAGTAGGGACAGTGTGGTAGGATTTCCTAAAGCAGAGTTGAGAAATAAATAATTTTATTGGAAACCTTGGCCATTAGCTGGGTAAATACAGGACACAGTGTGGTGTATTCTGAAACAAAGCAGATGCCATGGGGATTTCTTTTGTGGGATTCCACCTTCCCGACTTCCTGTTGCATCCAAGGAGTCACCATTTGCCAAACTTCCTTCTCTTACCAGCTGAGATCTTGCACTGCACCAAAGTGGGGAAAGCAGCCTTCCCCAGGCAGTTCCAAGAACAAGAATGATGAAAACATGGCAAGGTTGGATCTTTCTGGTAGCAAGAGCAGCTCTGGAATGCCTAAGCCAAAGTGGCAGCAGACTTTATACTGGGGAAAAGAGAAGGGATGATACCACTTTAAAATATGTTAAAGTTTAAGGAAAGTAATTTTTTGCTAATTAAGAAATTTTTATTAATCTCCTGGGGAAAGTTTCACATGAAAGTGCTTTTTCCAGCACTTCGTTTAAAATGAAATTACTTTTTTTCTCTTACTTACCTGAGCAAGACCCCACACCAGTACATATTGGTGCCACATTCCACTTTATTACTCAATTCCTTGTCAGGCAGTTTTGTGTTTGCTGTCCTACTTGGTGTCTGTATTTTAAGAGCCAAACATTTCTTTTCTCCAAATGCAATGGAGGCTGTGGCTGCCCCATCCCTGGAAGTGTTCAAGGTTGGATGGGGCTTGGAGCAACCTGGGATAGCGGAAGGTGGAAAAAAAGGGATCTTTGAGGTTCCTCCCAACCCAAACCATTCTGGGCTTCTGTGAACGGTGGGAAGAGGGTGTGTGGTGGTGACTTGTGCTGTTGACAGGCCCTGGCAGAGGAGAAGGTGGCCTATGAGCGCAGCACCAGCCGCAACATCTACCTGAACGTGGCCGTGAACACCCTGAAGAAGCTCCGCAGCCTCGTGCCCAACTCCCCAGCCAGCACCAACAGTAGGTACCTTGTAGTTAATACTGGAGCCCTGCTGGGATTACAAACCTCAGAGAGAAACCTGTTGAAAAGCCAGAAGCCATTTCTCAGCAGCATTATGCTGAAAGGCAAACAGCTCCAGTTTAGCTTTTTATAGCCTGGCAAGCTTTAATGGGCCTTCAAGAGGCAGGTCCTGCAATGCTTTGTTGGCTCTCTCAGCCTAAATGGAGATAATGCCACACGGGTGGGGTTTTTTTTTAGCACAGGTTCTTTCAAATGAAAAGCCCTGCTAATGGAGTAACTTTCACATGATGCCTTCAAAGTGATAGACTCGTCCATCACCACAGAAATCTGTTACACACATTAAGCTTCAAGAGAGAAACGAAGAGGGTTAAGACATTTCATTATTGGCTCTCGAGAGGGTACATTAAACAATCAATTTGTGCTGTTCTTGTGAATTTTTTTTCCCTGGTCTCTTCCCTTTTCTCCCCTCTGTCTTCATTACGTTCCTGGCCATTAGGCAGAGCAGCTGAACTTGGAGGCTGGCCTTTAGGAGAGGGCTGCCAGTTAATGATTAGTAAAAAGCCCCTCTCTGCCATTATCTGATGTGCTGAGCATATTCTAGAGCTCTGAAGCTCCTTTCTGAAAGAAGTGGAAAGATCCTGCGTGGGAGGTTGGTCTGCAGAGCCCCAGGAACAAAGCGGCTCCCTGGGGGTGGGTGATGCCCCCACGCAGCACATGAAGGGGTCAAGTTGTTCCTGTGCTGGCTCCTCTCTTGCTTTTGGTTAGTTGGAGGGCTGACTGTGCAGAGTGAGCAGGGAGAGCCACAGGCCTCTAGCAGAACTGTAAAAGTGTCCTTGCTGCCCTGAAAATTGCTATGGACTGTTAGTGTAAACTGGAAACTCTCTGTGGTGCTGGAATGGAAATGCTGGGCCAGCACGTGGCACAAAGAATCCACTCCTGGAGCAAAATCAGAGTTCAAGAGGATGAACACAGTCCTCCTCTTGCCCACGTGTAGTGTCCCAAACTAGAACTGAAGTCACCCACTGAGTACCTGAGCTCTGTCCCCTTTTGCTGTTCCCTTCTCCTTGCAGAGACGAGTAACAAGAAGGTGGTGTCCCACGAAGCTGTGCTGGGAGGGAAGCTTGCTGCCAAGACAAGCTTTACTCTGAACCGCTCAGGGAGCCTGAGAGCCGAGGATCTGACAGGTCAGACCCTGCTCCTGCTGGGCTGTAACGTGTAAGGGCAGAGCTGAGGTGTAACACTGCCTGGGGGGAGCAGAATGAGGCTGGTGCATTCACCACCAGTCTTGGGGGCAGTTTGGGCACCACACTGTCAGACGTGTGTCAGAAGGATCTAAAGCCATTGGAGAGGGTCTAAAGGAGGGACACGGAGCTGGGGAAGGCTCTGAGGAGCGGCTGAGGGCACTTGGCTCGTTCAGCTGGAGCAGAGGAGGCTGAGGGGAGGCTCCTCGGGGGCTGCAGCTCCTCCCGAGGGGAGGCAGAGGGGCAGGGGCTGAGCTCTGCTCTGGGACAGGGACAGGAGCCCAGGGAACGGCTGGAGCTGTGTCAGGGCTTGGCATGGAACTCAGGGAAAGGTTCTTCCCCCTGAGGGTGCTGGGCACTGCCCAGGCTCCCCAGGGAATGGTCCCGGCCCCGAGGCTGCCAGAGCTCCAGGAGCATTTGGGCACCGCTCTCAGGGATGCCCAGGGTGGGGTTGTTGGGTTGTCTGTGCAGGGCCAGGGGCTGGATCAGTGATCCCTGTGGGTCCCTTCCCACTCAGGATATTCCAGGATTCCATGATCTGAAGTGCTGGGATTTCTCTGTTAGGAGTTATTACCTGGCTGCAGCACAGAGCTGCAGAGTCCCTTGGTGGATGGTGACACCACTGACCAGTGCCCTCCCTCCCTCCTCGCTGGGGCTGTGGGGTCACTGCTGCAGCCTGGCTGCCTTTGATGGAGCATCAATAACCATTCAGAGCTGCCTCTTGTGCTTTGGGCGTTATTTTACTTTAACTTTCTTGCCCTGAAGCAATTCTTTACAATGTGCCTGTCAGATTAAAAGGCAAACTTAAAAATCTCCATCTCTGCAGGGCTCAGTTTCACTTTCACCAATGTCACAGTAAGGTCGTATCGTAGCCAAAGGGTTGTGCCACGAGCATTTTTCATGTGGGCTCAAATCAGTTATGGATATTTCGGTTGCCAAGAGATGTAGGCAAATTGTGGAGGAGATCAGAGAAGAGACAGGGAGGCCACAGAGCAGAAGGAATTGACATTGAGAAAGCTTAAAAGGGCCAGTGTAGCTCAGCTAAGCAACATCAAAGGGCACCCAGCAATATTGGAAGGGTTTAACGCAGCAGCCAAAGGAGATATTGAGCAGAGTGCAAGAAGTTATAATTATTCAGTGAAATGAAACGAGCGGCCTGAAATCAGTAGCAGGAAGAAACTTCGGATAATGAAGTTTTTGGGGAGTTGTGGGTGGCCTTTGAGGGGTGTTTGAGGGCTGTGTTACCAATTATCAGCTGCAGCATTTAAATATTAATATGGGAGAAATCTCACATTTACTGACAGGACACAGGGAATGGCTTCCCACTGCCAGAGGGCAGGGACAGATGGGATATTGGGAAAGAATTCCTGGCTGTGAGGGTGGTGAGGCCCTGGCACAGGGTGCCCAGAGCAGCTGTGGCTGCCCCTGGATCCCTGGAAGTGTCCAAGGCCAGGTGGGATGGAGCTTGGAGTACCCTGGGATAGTGGAAGGTGTCCCTGCCCATGGCAGGGGTGGAATGAGATGATCTCCAAGGTCCCTTCCAACCCAAATTGGGTTGGTTCTATCAGTAACAGGCGGAAGATGGGCCTTTTGGAGGAACCCTGTTCCAGCTCTGCTTTCCAGACTTAATGCTCCCCGTTCAAGGAATTTAAAAATCAACCTGTGCGCTAATGGCCAGATTTTAAAAATTACCACCCAACACCTATCCCCCTGTCCATCCTGAGCTGAGGCAGTGGAGGCAGGTTCAGAACAGTGGGGGCAGGTGGGAGATGTGGTGAAGCCGGGGGAACAGGCCCTGCTTTGGTGACCCCAGCCCTGTGTCTGCGTGCAGGAGCTGCCCTGTACCGCCGCCTCAAGGAGTACCTGCTGACCGAGGAGCAGCTCAAGGAGAACGGGTACCCCATGCCTCACCCCGAGAAGGCTGGACGTGCTGTGCTCTTCACTGCAGAGGAGAAGAAAGTGATTGACTGTAAGCTCTGCTGGCTCTTTTCCTTCTGCAGGGTTTGCTGGGAGCAGCTGGAGCTGCCTGTTCTGGTTGTATAAAGGTCTCCATGTGGAGCCTTTGCTCCTGTTGTGAGGGGGAGTGTGGCTGCAGAGTTCTGCTGCATTCCTGCGCGGAGAGTTTCTTCAGCTTTCACATCCTGAGAATGCTATTTTTGACCCAAAGTTCGTAGTCTGTGGGGCTGTGAGGCTGAAGGAGGTTTCTAATTTCTAATTCCCAGGTAAAAAGTGACAGGAAGAAAAGAAACGGCCTCATGTTGCACCAGGGCAGGTTTAGATTGGATAGAAGGGAAAGTTTCTTCATGGAAAAGGTGGTGAAGCTGCCCAGGGTGGTGGTGGAATCAGCATCCCCATAAATGTTCCAAAAATGTGTGGATGTGGCACTTGGGGACGTGGTTTAGTGGTGACCATGGTGGTGGTGCTGATGGTTGGAGTTGATGCTAAAGGTCTTTTCCAACCTTAGCAATTCCATGGTTCTGTGCTGCCAAAGAACAGCAACTGAGCATGTTGGAAAGAGGTTCCTGTTCTGCACTTGATGACCCTCCCCTCACCCAGGGGAAGGGTTTTTTCCTGTCCCTGTCCATGTGAGCTGCTGTTACGGTGGGATAGGGACTGACCCTGGGCCAGGCTGGCTTTGCAGTGGGTCCTGCTGTGCTGCTCTGGATTGCAGAGTTTTCTGTTTGATCTCATGGCAGTGCTGGGCCAAAAAGTTCCCCAAAGCCCTTTTTGCAGCTGGACAAAATTATCATAAAATCACAAAATAGTTTGGATTGGAAGGGATTTCAAAGCCCATCTCACTGCACCCCCTGGAACACCCTCCACCAGACCAGGTCGCTCCAAGCCCCGTCCAACCTGGCCTTGATCCCACAGGTTTCCTCAGAACAGGATGGGGTTCTCCTCTGAATTTTCTGAACTCCTGGCAAGATTTCTGCCCCTCACACCCTGGCTAAAGCAGGCTGTGCTGCAGCAGAGATAAAACCCAGACTGGGGATTTCTTTTGAGGTGCTTTGCCACGCTCCCCTGAGCATCTGTGTGGAGAGACCTCACTAAAGTGTGTTAAGTGCTCATCCATGTTAACACCTTGTGTCTACATTTGTCCTGTGGTTGCTGAAGCAACCTGGGCAAAAGCTCTCTTGCATTAACACTGTCAAGTGCTGTATTTGTGAGAGCCCTTTCTTCCAGGGAACCAGCCAGCTCCTTTATATGATCCTGAGCTCATGTTCCTGGTTTTGTCCCTGTGGTTTCCTGCAGATGTTGCAGGATCTTTGAATTTCTCCTTGTTTAACTGAAGCTGTTGCTGCTGCTGTGGGCTGGTGTTGGGCAGAGCTGGGAACGTTCTAACAGCTTTAATGCTCACACCAAAACTCATGGAATTGCATGGAGATCAGAGGAATGATAGCTCCTTCACAGTGGCTTTTTGCATCTCCCTTTGCCAAATTTTGGGCAGTAAAAGCACAGGTGGCTGGGCCAGGCCCTGCTCGAAGTGCTCCTGGGTTTAGCTGCTGGAAAATCCTTACAGAAAAGCTGTGCCCTGGAAGAGCTAAAATGTCATTTGGAAGTGACAAGGCACAGATCCCCTGGAAACCAGGCTTCATTAGCTCTGGTGTCCAAAGAATGACTTATTTATCCTGTTTCTTAAAATAACTCTGTTAGACTCCAATGTAATTTGCAGTGCATGGAGAAACAATGCAGCGAACTGTGATGGAACTGGGGGGCAGCTGGTGTGGGCCAAAACCACTGCAGAGTCTTTGTGTTTGCCTCTGGGAAGTGTTTGGGGGCCAGATTTCAGAGGGAGTGCTGTGCCTTTATAGGAGTTTGGAACAACATTTGGAATCCTTTTCACCAGAAGACGTCGTTTAGCAGCGTTGGGCGCTTGAGTGATTGTGATTCACTTTGCTTTGGCCAGGTTAAGCAGGTGAGGGGTTTCCAGTGACCTGGCTGTTGTTTCTCTCCTGTCCCCAAGCCTCCTGCAGGATCTGCTGCCGCTGTGGCACCGAGTACATGGTCTCAGCCTCGGGGAACTGCATCCGGAAGGAGGAGTGCGTCCATCACTGGGGGCGGCTGCGCAAGCAGAGAGGTACGGCCCTGCCAGGGGGCTGGGCCCCTGCTGGCTGTGCTCCAGCTCCAAACACAGAGTCTTCCTCAGGTTTCAGCTTGATTTTGGGGCTTGTCACGCTGCCAGGTGGTGACAGTTCCTGGGCCTGGCACTGAAATGGCCTCGCGAAGAGCGATTTTGGCGTTCCCCAAGATGTGACACTGGGGCTGCAGCAGAGGTGCTTCGTCTTTGTTCAACAAAAGTAAAGGAAAAAACCTTCCAGTGCTTTTTGAAAAAAATCAGCCTTTTAAGAGGCTGACTGGGAGCACGAGAGGTCTGTCACTCCCAGGAGAGTTTACTGATCTTGGTTGAATTCATTTGCAGCCAGGCACTAACCTAGTTTGAGCTCTGCTCTGGTTTTCCATCAGAGCATCCGAGTGGCTTCTGGAGTTTGTCTGGCTGAGTACCAGAGACTTAAACTCTTTAGATTGCTGCCTGTGAATCCACAGTTATTTTCCCCTGCGTTTGACACGTTATTGTTGTGCTCATGCAGGGGATCTGCACGTGAAAGCTGAAGTTCAGGTCTCTTGTTAACAAGACTCTTCTCCATGACCCTTCATCTCTTGCTCTTTCAGTGCCAGGTGGGTGGGAAACTCACTACAGCTGCTGCTCCGGAGCTGTGGGGTCACCAGGCTGCCAGGTTGCCAAAGTAAGTGATGGAACAACACCTTTTTATTCTCAGTGACACTTGTGCTCTGCTCACGGTGGCAGTGGCTGGGAAATCCTTGCTTAAGCCTTTGGAAGAAGAGTGGATAAAACAAGTGCAACTTAAATTTTTTTGCTCTGCAAAGGTAGGAAAATCCAGTATTTGACACTCAGCTGTCTGGAGTGAGTTGGGTTCATTTATCCTAAGCTGCCCAGCTCATCTACTTGAGGGACATAGAGAAGCTCATGTTCTTTAGAGAATCACGGAAGAAATGAGAAATGAGGGATTTCCTTTTTAGGAGCAGTCTCAGAGCCTTGGCAAGAGTGTGCCAAACCCGTTTTCCCATCTTTTCCTGTCCCAGATTCCCATGCTAGGGTAACTTTCTCCTGCTGGACAAATCTTTCCTTACAAGTTTTCTGTTTGTTGCCCGCCCTTGGTTGTCATGAGGGAAGGAACCTTCCCAAGGAGCCTGTTTTAACTCCAAAATACCACAAAACTGCTTTTGAGGGAGCTCAGCATTAGAAAAAAGAATGAAAAACCTGCTCAGATGTGGAGTTTGATGGAGCAGAGCTCTGTTAGGGATACCTTTGCACAGGTGCTTTTTTTTACCCTGAGGCAGCAGGAGAGTTGGTGTCCCAGCCTGGCATCCCCAGTCTGTCTCGTGCCTTTCCCTCAGGTCTCTGGGCATGCTCCTTGTCACTCGTTTTAGTGGCATTTTTATATTTGGCAGCTGCCACACAGGGGAGAACCAAAGGCTAAAGGTAGAAGGTTAATTCTGGGCAAAATTCAAGGTTTGTTACAATGGGCAGAGCTGTCTGGGCACTATAAAAGCCTGCTCTGCACAGTCGGATTGGATGGGATCAGGTTGTTACTTTTCTTTCTTTTCCACGTGAATTTAGGATTTTTTTTAAAATCAGCTTCTCTGGGCACCCTGAGCCAGGGCTTCCCCACCCTCCCAGGGAACAATTCCTTCCCAGCATCCCATCTCTCCCTGCCCACTGGCAGTGGGCAGCCATTCCCTGTGTCCTGTCCCTCCATACCAGTACAAAAAGCCCCTCTCCCTCCTTTCTATAAGCCCCCAGTTTTCACAGCACCCTTTGGCAGGTTTGGAGGCACAGCCTGCTCAGCATCAGAGCACGCAGTGAAACTTTGGGGTGTTGGGATCCTGGGGAGCACAGAATCCTTCAGCTTTGGGGAAGGGCGTTGAAAGCAGAAAATATTTGTCCTAAGACACCATTCTCAGTGCCTGGGCCCCGAGCGGGTTAGAAGAGCACGCGAGTGCCTTTCCAGAGCCGGGGCTGTCCCTGGCTGCTGTGCTGCAGGGAGGCAGGAGGTGGCAGGAGGGAGCCGTGCTGCTCCGGGAGCCCGGAGTGGCTGCTCTTTGTGAGACCCGAGGCTGCTGCTGCTGCTTCCCCGGCTCTCAAAAACAGGAGCAACTTCCCTGTCCTCCTCCCAGCCAGGAAGAATTGGGCACTTCCAGAACGACAACTGATGGAGAAAAATACCTAGTAGGGTTTTTTTTTTTCACTTGGGTGCTTGGTTCTGTTGTATTACACAGGGAGGGAAGGGCTGAAGCTGCGAGGGAGGGATGTTTGCTGTCTCCTGGCTGCTGAGCTGCCGTCCCCATTCCCTCAGCAGAGCAGGGTCCATGCCACTGGTGCAGAGGGGACAAGTGTGGCCCCTTCCTCCTGGGAAGCAGCAATCCATGAGGCCTTTGAGCAGTGCTGGCCGTGGGTACAGGGAGAGATTGGCCTCAGTGTTGGCCCAGCTGCCTCATTAACTTCAAATGATGTGGTTCCTGTGCTCTGGCTGCACCTGCAGTAGTGACCTGTGCAGGAAAATATGCAAATCCTGCTCTGGTTTCCTCTCTGCCCACACATGTCAGCTTTACAAGGGCCTCAGTTCCTCATCTCTCCAGCCTTTAATCCTGAGACAAACCAGAACAGTTTCATTCCTTGTAGAGTGAGACCTTTGGGAAGCCCTGTCCTGTGCTGGGCACTGCTGAGGCCCCACCTCAAATCCTCGGGTTGGTTTTGGGCCCCTCATGACAAGAAGGACCTCGAGGGGCCGGAGTGTGGCCAGGGAAGGGAGCAGAGCTGGGGAAGGGGCTGGAGCCCCAGGAGCAGCTGAGGGAGCTGGGAAAGGGGCTCAGCCTGGAGAAAAGGAGGCTCAGGGGGGCCCTTGTGGCTCTGCACAACTCCCTGACAGGAGGGGGCAGCCGGGGGGGTCGGGCTCTGCTGCCAGGGAACAGGGACAGGAGGAAAGGGAATGGCCTCAGGCTGGGCCAGGGGAGGGTTGGGTTGGATATTGGGGAAATTTCCTCACAGAAAAGGCTGTGAAGCATTGGAAGGGGCTGCCCAGGGCAGGGGTGGAGTCCCCATCGCTGGAAGTGCTCAAAGTGTGGATGTAGCACCTGGGGACAGGGGTTTAGCAATGACCATGATGGGGGTGCTGTGTTGACCTGATGATCCTGGGGGTCCTTTCCAGCCTCAAGGATTCCATGATTCCGTGGTTCTGAGCGTGACAAAGGAGGCTGTGCCCAGGCTGCTGTGGTTGTGCACAAATACATGGAGATTTAGGGACAGACAAAAACTTACACACAACAGAAAAACCCCACTGGGGAATAAGGGAGGGAGAGCATCACCTCTGGGTGTGGTGCAGGTTGGTTTTACCCAAAACCATGTCAGCAGGCAAAAGGGCAGTCACGGCTCTGCCTTGCCCTCAGTTACCTGTTCCTGCTTCCCCTTTAAGCTTCATCCAGCTTACAACTCCTGCTGCCAGGAAGGTTTCAGGATCTGTGGGATCTGTGCTGTGGAGGAGTGTGGGAGTACCTGTGTTGCAACAGCAGCTCAGTCATGCAGTGGCTTAAGCCACTTGTGAAATCACTCTGAGTTCTCCTGCTGGATCTTGCTGACCCTGGAGCCTTAGCTGGGAACAATGCAGAGTGCTTGGAAATGCTCTCTGTTGCCTCAAGTGCTGGTGGGGCCATAGCTCCTGTTTGTGTGGGCTGGCTGGGTGTGGAATGCAGTGGCTTTGAGTGGGTGCACACACAGACATGCTCTGGAGCTGGGTGTCTGCTGCCACCTGCACCTGCTGCTTGTGCTCACACAGGGGTGTCTGGGATCCTGCACCTGGGCATGTCTTGGCCCCAGGAGCTGGAGCTACATCAGTGTCAGGCCTCAGTGTGACCCTTCCTGACTAATTCTGCTCCAGACTGAAAGCTCCTTCTCCCCAGACATGTGATGTCCTGCTCCTCCGTGTGCTGCCACCAGCCCTGGTCTGCCTTTGGAACGAGGGTTGCCCATGGCTGTGTTTGCTGTGGTTGTGAACTTGTCAGGCTCACTGCAGGCAAAACTTACTCCTCATTAAGAAATGATTAAAAACCCCCTTGTGTTGAAGTGGAGGTTTGTTGGTGTGGGCTCTTTGGCTTCTTGTTCTTCTCATCACCAACTGTCTCTTTCTTTTCCTTCCAGCAACACGTGCACGACGGGCGCAAGGAGAGCCTGGATGGCTTTGTGAAGACGTTTGAGAAGCTGCCCACGACTGATGGCTACCCTGGGATCTATGCCTTAGACTGTGAAATGGTGGGTCCACAGCCAAAAGAAAGCTTTTTGGGGATGGCTGAGGTGTGGCACAAGCGGCTGAAGGGAAGCTGTTTCCTGACCTCCTTCTTTCTGTTCTGAATATTGGTGCTGGAGGTGTAAATGAGCTCTTATTGATTGGTGTGTTTGACTTGAGGGCTGTGCAGCCCTGGCAGGCTCTGACTGGCCCACGCTGGGCAGTGCTGCTGCCTGGCCTTGCTGCACCAGCTGTGCTGCGTTCTGGGAGCTGCAGCACTTGGGCGAGGGGCTCCACAGATCCCCCACTGCTTGGCCCGTGCCCCTCTTCACATCTGCCCCGTTCCTTGCAGTGCTACACTAAGCAAGGGCTGGAGCTGACGAGAGTAACTGTGATCAACTCGGAGCTGAAAGTGGTGTACGACACCTTTGTCAAGCCGGACTCCAAGGTGGTGGATTACAACACCAGGTGAGGATGGCCCGCCTTGGGACGGAGCTCTGTGCTCTCTCAGGAGCTCAGCGTGGCTGGGAGCACTTGTCAAAACTCCACTGGCCACCACTCCCTAAGGGCTGAGGGGCTTTGTGCCTTGAGGTGCTTCTTCAAGTGAGGGATCCCCACCTGTGTCCTGTTGTTCCGCAGATTCTCAGGGGTGACAGAAGAGGACCTGGAGAACACGAGCATCACCCTGCGGGATGTCCAAGCCGTCCTACTGAACATGTTCAGTGCAGACACCATATTGATAGGGCACAGCTTGGAAAGCGACTTATTTGCACTAAAGGTAACCTGGGCTCTTGCCTTCACACCTCATTGTGGTGCTTTCTCACCCTGGGGGCTGTCAGGAGTCTCCTTTAAATTTAGGAACTGTTTATTTCCAAGGACCAGGGGGTCTGGGTAGTGGGGTGGCCTCACCTCAGTTTTGAGGTGCCTGTGTGCAGTTTTGGGCACCACAATATAAAGAAGCCATGCAGCCATTAGAGGGTGTCCAGAGGAGCTGTGAGGATGGGGAAGGGTTTGGAGGGGGAGCAGCTTAGGGTACTTGGTTTGTTCAGCCTGGAGGAGACTGAGGTCTTATTGTGGTCCTCAGTGTCCTCGTGGGGGAAGAGGAGGGGCAGGTACTGATCTTTTCACTCTCATGACCAGGGACAGGAGCCCAGGGAACGGCTGGAGCTGTGTCAGGGCTTGGCATGGAGCTCAGGGAAAGGTTCTTGCCCCCGAGGGTGCTGGGCACTGCCCAGGCTCCCCAGGGAATGGTCCCGGCCCCGAGGCTGCCAGAGCTCCAGGAGCGTTTGGGCACCGCTCTCAGGGATGCCCAGGGTGGGGTTGTTGGGGTGTCTGTGCAGGGCCAGGGGCTGGATCAGTGATCTCTGTGGGTCCCTTCCCACTCAGGATATTCCAGGATTCCATGATCTGTCCGGTCTCTGAGCCTGGGTGAAGCTGGTTGTAGTGGAAGAGCAAGCGAGTGGGGCCACGTGTGTCACTCATGGTGTCACCCCAGGTTTTAGTGGCTGCTGCTGCCCAGGGTGACAGACCTGTCCCGAGGTGACTGGGCTGGACAGGGCTCTGAGCAGCCTGGTCTAGTGGAAGGTGGAACAAGATGGTCTCTACGGTCTCTTCCAACCCAAACCATTCCATGATTCTATGATCCCAAATCATTTGCCTCTCACCCCTGCCAGATTTGTTCTCTGTTCTGTGCCAGCTTTGCTAGGACTTGTGGTGTTACTTTGATGAAGTTATTTTGACCTTTTACCTGTCCTGCTTCCTGCCTGGCCCTCCTCAGCCCGGTGTGCCCATCCCTGAGCCACCTCTGCTGTCCTGCCAGGGAGTGTGTCCTGCACTGAGGCCCTAGGGCTTTGTCCCGGGTCACCAGGAGAGCGTGTGGCAGGCAGGAGCCAAGTCTTTGTGCTCACATACCAGAACTTCCCTCAGCCGTTCTTCATCCCACAGCTCTCCTGCTGAAGCCTCTGTGGCTGCCAGCTCCCAGCTGGGTTGGAAGCAGTAGCTTTTAATGCCTGTAAAACACTTCACCTCTCCGTGGCACCCTTTATCCCAGCCTCAGAGAGGCTTCATCATCATCAGAAAAGCATTATTTCCAGTTAGATCAGCTCGAGATGACTGCCTTGGCCTCTTAGAGGCTTGGTTTTCTCTTAGCACCACAGCTGCTGCCAAGAGAAGGAGCCCAGAGCAGTCCTGCAGGGCCGTGGGGAGTCACGGCGGAATGGCCCAGGGCTGTGGCAGTGAGGCCATATCTCACTAATGGCTGTGGCAAGTTCCAAGTGCTGATGGCATTTCAGGTTTTATTTAAAGCTTTATTATCCTGTTTCCTCAGTCTTCCTGATCTACATAAGTAATTACCAGTGTGTCTGGGCGGGTGCCAAAGCTGAGTGCAGGCCAGGGGAGATTATCCGTAACGTTGGCAGTTCTGTACTCCGAGGAGAGGAGCAGGTTGTTTCTGTTAAAGTGCAGCTGTTTTGGGGCACTTGTGGAGCTGTTCCTGATGGAGTTAGGGGTTGTCCTGCAACGTGAGCTGGTGCCTGGAGGCAGAGAGGAGAAGGGTGATCAGGGTCCTGTCGGAGTCATCCGTGCTGGGACTTGCAGGGCCATCTCATGGTCAGGACACAGGTTTATCTCTTAGGTCCTGCATTTCACTCCTGTGCTCGGGATATTGGATTGCCTTGTCCACATTCCCTCAGCTCCCACTGAATGCAGTGTGTGACAGCAGAGGACTAATCTTGTCTTAGCCGAGAGGAAGAAATCAGTGTTAAAAAAGCCAGCCTGCCCTGTGATTGTGGACTTTGTCAGGTGGGGCCTTCTGGCTGTCCCCAGGCCCCTTGGTGCAGGGCAGGGAGCACTTGGACCTGTTCAGCATCCTCAGTTCCTCCAGTGTGGAGACAGTTCATAGCTGGGGTGTTGGATTAGAGGGCTGGAGCCCCTCTGCTCTGGAGCCAGGCTGGGAGAGCTGGGGCGGCTCACCTGGAGAAGAGAAGGCTCCAGGGAGAGCTCAGAGCCCCTGGCAGGGCCTGAAGGGGCTCCAGGAAAGCTGGAGAGGGACTGGGGACAAGGGCTGAAGGGACAGGACACAGGGAATGGCTTCCCACTGCCAGAGGGCAGGGCTGGATGGGATATTGGGCAGGAATTGTTCGCTGTGAGGGGGGGGAGGCCCTGGCCCAGGGTGCCCAGAGCAGCTGTGGCTGCCCCTGGATCCCCGGCAGTGCCCAAGGCCAGGCTGGACATTGGGGCTTGGAGCAGCCTGGGACAGTGGAAGGTGTCCCTGCCCATGGCAGGGAATGGAGTAGAAGCCCTTTAAAAAGTCCCAACTCAAAACACCCTCTGGTATGATTCAGTGATAGGATTTCCTTGTCCCATTCCATCCTTGCTGAGCTGGTGCTGGTTAAAAACTTCCTGTTGAGTCAGTGCTGACGGATGGGAGGGTTTGGGGTTGGTTTGCACCCAAAGGCCAGGCCTGTTGTGCAGCAGCAGTGTGCTGTACATCCTGCCCGCTTCTGTCCCCATCTCAGAATCCCAGAATCCCAGAACAGTTTCGTTGGAAGGGACCATTAAGATCACCCAGTTCCAATCCTCTGGCATGGGCAGGGATGCTACTCACTGGACTGAGCTGCTCCATCTTGAGAAGCAGTTGAAAGGTTGCTACAGCTCGCACAGGGAAATCAGCTGGTTCTTCAGCTTAGTTTTTAACTGGGAAAGACTCCAGAGCTATTCCAGCTTCTCCAGGCCGGGCGATTAAGGACTGACCTGTCCTGCTTGAGTTACACGAACTGGACCAGCCCCGAACCTCTGCTGCCCTCAGTGTGTGGTTTCAGGGCTCTGGGGGCAGGCTTGTGGCTGGCACAGCAGTGGGAATCCTGTGTGCACACACCCTGCAAGGGGAGTCATCCTGCATCCAGCCAGAGCCTCCTGCCAGACTGGTTGGGTCGGGAGCTGCCGAGAGCATTGCGCAGAGCCCCAGAGGTGACCGGAAGGTTGCTGCAGCATGGCTGATCCCAAGGAGTGCCTGTCCCTTTGGGAGTGGGGAAATAACCCTGTTCCTCTGCTGCTCCCTCAGCTGATCCACGGCACCGTGGTGGACACAGCCATCGTGTTCCCCCACCGCCTGGGGCTGCCCTACAAGCGGGCCCTGCGCACGCTGATGGCCGACTACCTCAAACGCATCATCCAGGACAATGGTGAGACCTCTCAGGGCTCCTGGCCCACCCCAGTTCCTCCTGAGTGCATCCCTGCCTTCCTCAGCTGTCCCCAAGCCCATCCTCCTGCTCCCGGTGCTGTGTCCCCTGCACGTGTGTGGCAGCTGGGAATGTGCTGGCGTAAGGAGCCTCTGCCCCAGCGCCGTGCCCCTGCTCCGAGGGCAGAGCTCTCCCTGCTTCCCTCCCTGTGCTGAGTGGGACAAAGGAAGTGGTGTGGCAAGGCTGAGGTGGCTCTGCCAAGGCCAGGCCCTGCCCTCCCTTCTCTGGCAGCTGAGATGGACCCTCCTGTTGGAAATGGGGCCTGTTCCTTCCCACCTTCCCTGAGCACATTGTAAACACTGCTGGGGAAGCTCCCAGCTGTTCCACAGCTGATGGTGTCAGGCTGAAGTCCAGCAAAAAGTGTGGGTTTAGTGGAAAAAAAAATGTTTAAAGTTGGGTTTGTCCAGCCTGGAGGAGGGAACGCTTTGGGGACTCCTTAAAGCTCCTTCCAGGGCCTGAAGGGGCTCCAGGAGAGCTGGAGAGGGACTGGGGACAAGGCATGGAGGGACAGGACACAGGGAATGGCTTCCCACTGCCAGAGGGCAGGGCTGGATGGGATATTGGGCAGGAATTGTTGGCTGTGAGGGTGGGGAGGCCCTGGCACAGGGTGCCCAGAGCAGCTGTGGCTGCCCCTGGATCCCTGGCAGTGCCCAAGGCCAGGCTGGATGGGGCTTGGAGCAGCCTGGGACAGTGGAAGGTGTCCCTGCCCTGGCAGGGGGGGCACTGGATGGGCTTGAACAAACCACAAAACACAAAACACAAACCATTCTGTGACTGTGGAACTCTCCCTTAAAGCCCCGGCTGTGGCTCAGGGTGCTCCCAGGTGTGGCTGTGGCTGCTGGGGGCAGGGAGCAGCTGGTTCTGGGGGGGAACTCGCTGTGCTGTGCTGTGCTGTGCTGGACAGGCAGCAGAGGGGTCACTGCCGTGCCTGTGTTTGTGTCCCCAGTGGAAGGACACGACTCCAGCGAGGACGCCAGGGCCTGCATGGAGCTGATGGTGTGGAAGATCAAAGAGGATGCGAAGGTGAAGCGATGACCCGTGCGTGTCTCTGCTGTTCCTCCTGCACCTCTGTGAAGAAGCAGTGCAATAAATGCCCACAGCCACTCTGTCCCCCCGTGCCAGCAGCATGTTCCTGCTCCCTAGCCATCCCAGCAGGACTCCTGGACTCACACCTGCAGTCCCCCTGTCCAGGTGGTGGCTCTCGGATCCTCAGACTCCACCTGAGGGATTCTCTGTGGTCCAAGCCCTGCCTTGTGGGCCTGGCAAGGTGGTTTTGAGTAGCACAAGCAGAACTTCTTGGTTCCTAGGAGAAGCTTGTTAGAGGTTAGTTGGAGATGTGCAGAAGGATCTTTCTGGTTCAGTTAAAGGTAGATCGTTTACTTTTTTGTTTTTTCCCCCAAATGTAACTTAAATTGGCTCTGTACTCCAAAGCAGTGTTTGGAGAGGGGGGAGATGGAAGAAGGTTAGGCAGGAAGCTGTGAGGGGATTGTGTGGGAAGCAAGAGCTGAGGGTCAGGCACTTGGGAACAGATCCTGGTGCAGTCCCACTGTGGAGCTGCAGAAGAGGGAGGCTGGCTCTGAGCTGGGGGGAGAGGAACGAGATGGGACCTGGGACCTGCCACCTGCTGTGGCCCAGGTGATCTCCTAGCTGAGGGCACCTGGTTCTGCAGTCACTGCAGAGGGGGAAACCACGAGTGTCACACCTGGCCCAGACCTCAGGGAGCCACGCGGCAGGGCAGGAACAGCAGGGCAGGGACAAACAGCTCCCAGAGCCAGGGAGAACCTGCATCCCATCACTGCAGGGTAGGACAAGCTGTCCTTCCCTGCCCCTGAGCTTCCAGGAGTGCCCCAGTGAGCTTGTGTTCAGGGAACAAGGTGTTTGGGGTACAGGTAAGGGTGGCCTCAGCAGCGTGCAGGACCCCCCTCCAGCCTGTCCCTGATGCAGGGACGTGGTGCAGGCAGAAATAGGGAAAAATCCTTCATTTCAACTCGCTCACACGTTGGGAGTTCTGCAGAGAGGAAGGGACCCCGTTGTGTGCCTGGCACCTGGGCAGCAGCAGCTGCTGAGTGACTCACACAGGGGTGAGTGGGGCAGAGCCCAGGCAGACTGGATGGCACTGGTGGGTCCCTCTGCCCAGACCCTGCTGCTGTCTGGGGACAGCAGAGCTGAGGGAAACAATCCCCATGGACGGGGTCTCAGCTGGGTCAGGCAGCACCTTCACCCCGATCCCGGAGCAGTGACCCCTCGCCCTCCCTGGCAGCACTGGCACCGTGTCCCTTGGTGGCTGCTGTGCTCCCTGTGTCCCTGGCGTGGGCTGGCTGTGTCAGTCTGGGGGCACTGGGGCAGAGGAGCTGCTGGGGTTTGGTTCCTGCTCACTCCTTTGTACCCTGCTGGGCTCAGGGTTTGGGGACAGCTGTGTGTCCCCTGCATGTCCTGCTGAGCTGTCCCAGCCTGTGGGCAGGAGTGTGGGCTGGGCTGTGTCCCAGGACAGAGATGTCCTGCCCCAAACTCTCCCCATCCTGCTGCTGCCCTCGCAGGCAGGGGGGTGGCTTCTCTGACTGGCTCTTGGGGCACCCAGGAGAGGTGGGGCTGTAAGGACTCCTGTCACTGCTGAGCCCTGGGAGTCTGTTTCCTCTGGCAGCCTGTTCCTTACCCCAGGTTTGGGGGATGCAGCTCTCTGCCCTCCCCCAGTGCTCCACATCCAGCTCTGCTCCTTCCCCGCCTCGGGGCTTCCACCCCGAGCAGCCTTGGGACACCTTGGCCTGTCCCCCTCTCCCACAGCCTGCAGGGAACAGTGCTGTTCCTGCCCAGGCCGTGGGAGGGACAGAGTTCAGTGCTTCCTAACTGGGGAGGGAAGGTTTGTTCCTGCTTCTGCCTCTTTCTCACGTTTATCCCCCATTTATCTTCACCCCTGGCTGCAGCGATGGAATGTCCCTGGAGCAGCCAGGTCAGGTCTCAGATCTGGCCCTTGCCTCTTGCCTGTTCCTCGACAGGCAGCCCCTGCTTCCCGGCCTTCCCACAGCAGCTCCTTCCCTGGGAAAGCCAGGACGTTCTAACACGGTGTGCTGGTGTCCTGCTCGTGGAGCTGCTTGGCTCCATCCCATCTCCTGGGACTGGGGCAGGCAGGACATTCCCCCAGGCAGGGATCCCACCAGGCCATGGGCCCTCCATCATCTCCCCTTCCTTTCCCCACGGTCCAGCCTAAACTGAGGCTTTTGGGGCGGGGCTGTAGGGGGGGTTGCCTGTGTCAAGGGATGTCCCTGAGAAAGTGGAACCATGTCCAGCCCTGCCATCGGTGTGGTCAGAGCCAGTCCTGGCCCAGGGCTGCCATCGCCTCCCCAGGCACCAGAGATTTGGTTGGGTTGTACAGAACGATTGTAACCTGTAACTTTTTGTAATTGTTTTTAATAAAAGAGTGTTGACTAGATGCACATTCCTGAGTCTGGGAGTGCTCTGCCTGCGGATGGGTTGTGGAGGGGAGGTGCTGGAGCTGGGGAGGGGCTGGGCAGGCTTCCCAGGAGCATCCTTTTCCAAGCTGGACAAGGGGGTTCAACACGTCCGAGGTTCTGCACCTGGGTCTGGGCAATCCCAGCCCTGAGCACAGACTGGGAGATGAACTCCGGGAGAGCCCTGGGGAGAAGGACTTGGGGCTGTTGGTGGGTGAGAGGCTCAGCCTGCCCCGGCCATGGGCACTGACCCCAGAAACCCCCCCTGTGCTGGGCTGGGCCCCCAGCGTGGGCAGCAGGGCAGGGGGGGATTCTGCCCCTCTGCCCCGCTCAGCTGAGACCCCACCTGCAGAGCTGCCCCAGCCCTGGGGAACAACATCAGGAGG
>VZRQ01005538.1:11554-34494 GCA_013397975.1 Machaerirhynchus nigripectus | reverse complement strand
AGCGAGGAGAAGCGCTGCCCCTCCCTGCCTGCTGCCCCCCAGAGCTGTCACAGGAGGAGCAGAGCTTTTCAGTCCGGCGGTCTAATCAAGAGAAAGATTTTTCAAAACGTGTTGAGTGAGCCGAACCAGATTATTGGTTTTTAGCAGCTAGACAACACCAAGGTCGGTTAGCCAGGGTTCAGGTCACAGAACCACGGAGTGCTCTGAGCTGGAAGGAACCCACGAGGATCCAAGAGCCCAGCCCTTGCTGAATGGCTCACTTGGGGAACAAACCCACAAGCAAGTGATTTTGTTCTCAGTTTTACGCAGCCCTTGGATCTGACAAATCCCTTTTTCACTATGGCCTTGATAAATTTTTTAAGGCGTCTCTTGTGCTGTGAAAAGTCCTAAACCCACCAGAACGTTCTGGCGTTTGCAGAGCAGGTCCCTGACTTCCCAGGGCTGACCCTGGAGTGGCTGTGACCCCCCTCTCCCCCGCAGGGCAATGCCATCAGGACAGCCAAGTACAACCTCCTCACCTTCCTGCCCCTCAACCTCTATGAGCAGTTCCACCGCATGGCCAACGTCTACTTCGTCTTCGTCATCCTCCTCCAGGTGGGGTGGGCACCAGGGGAACACCGAGTGTGTGCCAGGGCTCTGCCCAGGGAGGCTTCTCTGGAGTTCAGAGCAGGGAATCTGAGCGAAAAGGTTTCCCAGGACGAGGCTTTTCCATGGGGTTTGGGGTCTTTCGGGAGCTCTGAGGGGTTTGACCTGTGTTAAGTGTGGTTGCTTTAAATTAAAGCCTCCCAACATCAGGAGGACGTGGAACTGCTGGAGCCAGTCCAGAGGAGGCCACGGAGCTGCTCCCAGGGCTGGAGCCCCTCTGCTCTGGAGCCAGGCTGGGAGAGCTGGGGGTGCTCACCTGGAGAAGAGAAGGCTCCAGGGAGAGCTCAGAGCCCCTGGCAGGGCCTGAAGGGGCTCCAGGAGAGCTGGAGAGGGACTGGGGACAAGGCATGGAGGGACAGGACACAGGGAATGGCTTCCCACTGCCAGAGGGCAGGGCTGGATGGGATATTGGGCAGGAATTGTTGGCTGTGAGGGTGGGGAGGCCCTGGCCCAGGGTGCCCAGAGCAGCTGTGGCTGCCCCTGGATCCCTGGCAGTGCCCAAGGCCAGGCTGGCCGGGGCTTGGAGCAGCCTGGGACAGTGGAAGGTGTCCCTGCCCATGGCAGGGGTGGCACTGGATGGGCTTTGAGGTCCCTCCCAACCCAACCCATCCTTGATTCCATAAGATGGGTTTGGTTTCACCTGTAGGCGAAGCTCACACTGACCACACCAAAACAGAAATTCATCCCTCCAAATTCAGAGGCCCAGGAACATTTCACACCTCTAAAAGAGGTGGAAAAGAGGCTCCAGAAGAGGTGTCTGTAGCAGAGGTGTTGATTTGATGATTCTGAGATGGGTTCTGGCCACCCTCGGGCGCTGGCTTGGGAGCAAGGGCATCACTCAGGCCCTCAAGTGCCCTGAGGTGGGGTAGGAGTTGTGTCAGTGGTGTGAAATTCTCCTTCCCCAGACTTTCCCTGAGATCTCCACGCTGCCCTGGTACACTCTGCTCTTCCCCCTGAGCTGCCTTCTCATCATCCGGGGGCTGCGAGACCTCATCGATGACATTGTGAGTGGGGGGTGGCCCTGGGGACACTGGCAGGAAGGGGCCCTTGGCTGGGAGCTGAACTGAGGAGCTCAGGAGCTGCTGGCACCCGCCACTCCTGAGGTATCATCTACTCCACCGCATCCAAATTGTTTTTCATTTTCCCTCCGGAATGATGTGACTCCCTGCCTGCTTTCCTTGGGGTCTAAACCCCAGTTTCTGCCATCTTCAACACCCTGACCACTGGCTGTAGTGCCAGGTTGGTCCCCAGGAATACCTGGGGGGGGAATTCAGCCTCTTTATTCATCAGAACACATCTTCCCACGGCTCAGAACGCAGGTGTGGGGCTGAGGAGGGAGCTGGTGGCGTTAAGGGGGGTGTTTTAGTGGGACAGGGCAGCCTGGCATGGCCCATCCCTTTCCCTCTGTCTCTCCTCCGTGCAGGGCCGTCACCAGAGCGACAGGAACATCAACAGCAGGCCGTGTGAAATCCTGACTGGCAGGAGGTGAGGGGCTTTGGGAAGCTGTGCCTGTGTTTTCCACACCCCTGTGGAACAGCGGAGCAGCTGAAGTGCTGGGAGTCCTTGAGCAGCTGAGAAGGGGTTTGCTGGGACCACCCCGGGCTCTGCAAACTCCCATCACCTCCCAAAATGTGCCACAGGTCCTCCTGTAGGACTGAGCACATCCCAGTCACGGGCAGCAGTTAGACAAAAGCCCCGCTCTGCCGAGGTGTGCTGGGGGAGGCTTTCCTTGGCCACAGAATTCCTCCAGGAATTCCTCCACACCCAACCCAGGGAGCCGTGTCCAGGATGAGCTTTTCCCACCTGTGGCCAGGGTGCTGAAAGTCCCTGTCACCTGTAGGTGCAGCGACAGGGATGTGACCCACGGGTCCTGTGCCACCCTCGGTGCTCAGCCCTCTGGAGGTCACCACGGTGGCACAGGACCCTGGAGGCCCAAATCCCCCAGGAATTTGGGGCAGACCTGGGCTGAAACACCCCCAGCCCCCGCTCCCACTGCTCTGCAGGGACAAAACGTTGTCCCCTGAATCCCCCCGCAGCTTTTGCTGGCAGAAGTGGCGCGACATCTGCGTCGGGGACATCGTCCGGCTGCGCAAGGACAGCGTCGTCCCGGTGAGTGGCGCCGGAGCTGGCTGTGCCCTGGGCCAGGGCTCGGTGGCCAGGGACTCATCCAGGTGCTCTGTCCCCCCTTTCTTACCCCTCAAGGCTGACCTGCTCCTGCTGTGCAGCTCCGAGCCCAGCAGCCTGTGCTACGTGGAGACCGCCGACATTGATGGGTGAGGACAGGGACAGGGACAGGGACAGGGACAGGGACAGGGACCCCTCTGGCCATGGGGGGACAGGGGCAGAGGCCGGACACCCTTGGGGACACCCCAGTGCTGGGAGGGTTCAGTGGAAACCACAGGATGTGGGAGATCCTCCAAAACCCAAACCTGCAGACAGCCCAGAAATGGGGATTTGAGCCCCAGATTTTGACAATGGGAGCCCAAAAGCTCTGGTGAGGGTTCCACAGAGCACCTGGCGACCTCAGGCCAGAGTCTCCATCTCCCAGGCCATCCTCCCACCTCCCTGTGCAGGATGAGTTACGGGCAGGGCCCCTGGGCTCTTCCTGCCCGCGTGCTCCGTGTGTGGCACGACAGGTCCCTCCCTGGCATTTCACTGCCACCACTGCTGTAACCGCCTGGTAATTCACGGCTGCCTCTGTCCGACAGGAGAATGATCAGCTCTGTCACCCCACAGGGTTGGTTTATTTTCCCTTCCCTGGCTCTTGCTCACAGGGAAACAAACCTGAAGTTCAGACAGGCCCTTCTGGTCACCCACCAGGAGCTGGGGAGCGAGGAGAGCATGGCTGCCTTTGATGGTGGGTCTGCTGGGTGGGGAGGATGTGGCCAATCCCACCGGGATGGGATGGATCCACCTTGGGAATTCCCTGATCCCCCATCAGCCCAACAAGAGGCTGGCAGCCAAAGGCCTCGTGTGGAGGCACTTCCCATCACTGCTGCCATGGATCCATCAGGGCTGGGCACCTTCCCCCTGCCCTGGAGCTTGATTTTCCCACTGGAACCAAGCTCCCGGTTCCCAAACCTGAGCTCAGACCCTGCTGCTCCTCCACGGGGTGGGTGCAGAGCTCCCCTCTCCAAGGCCTTGGGGATGAAGGGCGTTGTGCTTGTACCTTCCCCAGTGAGGGTTCCTGCTCTGACCAACCTGCCAGCGCCTCCATCAGCCTTAACCCGAGCCACCCAAATCCCACCCTGACAAACCCCAAATCTCCCTGAGAGGCCCCTCTTCGGGAGTGGGGGGGGACGACAGGTGGGGCTGAGAGGGGAGGAAGGTTCTCTGCCCCCCTTGCCCTTCCCGTGCCAGGGCGAGTGACGTGCGAGGAGCCCAACAGCCGCATGCACAGCTTCACGGGCACCCTGCGCTGGCGCGGCCGCACCCACGCCCTGGACAGCGAGCGGATCCTGCTGCGGGGCTGCCGCGTCCGCAACACCGCCCTGTGCTACGGCCTGGTGCTCTACGCAGGCGAGTGTCCCCGGCCGGGTCGGGAAGCGCCGGGAGCGGCCGGCACCGGNGGGGAGGTGGTGCCGGTGATGCCTCGATGGGTCTGCCTAAAAACAGAGGCTGGGCAGAATTGGGAGAATAAGAAGCGGTGATATTTATCGAAGGGGATAGTTAGGATGGTAAGGGGATAAGTGAAGGGGATATTTAGGATGCCCTCCATCCTTTGTTCCCGGTTCCTCTCCAGCTCTCCTGGAGCCCCTTCAGACCCTGGAGGGGGCTCTAAAGATATTTATTTAGGGCAGATGGAGCTGCCCCAGGGGCTACACCCAAAAATGGATGATGGGGTCATGGGTTTTCATGCTTTTATAAGTTTGGTCCATTTGCATATATTGGGTTAATCCTCCAACTGCAGCTTCAGGTAACAGAGTCCCCAAGTTTGCTCGCCCCCAGCTCACTGTTGTTTACATTTCTGGGGCCCGAGGCAGTGAGGTGCCCTCGATTCCCAGGCCTAGAGAGGAATTGTTTTGTCTGACCAAGGTGGGAGAACAGCAGCTAACGCTCTCTGTGGAGTTTAGAGTTATTCACTAAAGAATTGCAGGATTACAAATATATGACAAATATAAAAGCTAAAATCCTAAGGCATCACCAAACCTCTCCTCATCCCAGCTGCACCTCATCCCAGATCCAACCCACCCAGTGCAGCTCAGGGCTGGGCCGTGGGGAGCTGTGGGGAGAGCGAGGGGTGAGATCTGCTGTGAGCATCACATTTTGGAGCGTGCAGCCACGGCTCGATGGACACTGATGGAGAGAGGGGCTCCTCTGGACCTTTCAGGGGAGGGGAGGTGTCATCATGGAGGGGAGCAGCCTCACTGAGCTGCAGGTGAACCTTCTGGGGACTTGCATTTTTACCTTGGAAATGTTTCTTGCCCAGGGTTTGATTCCAAAATTATGAGGAACTGTGGAAAGATCAAGAGGAAGAAGACCAAGCTGGAC
Source organism: Machaerirhynchus nigripectus (assembly GCA_013397975.1). NCBI lineage: Eukaryota > Metazoa > Chordata > Aves > Passeriformes > Dicruridae > Machaerirhynchus > Machaerirhynchus nigripectus. The sequence continues at coordinate 29,358 of VZRQ01005538.1, read as the reverse complement.
CACATGATGGACCGGCTGGTGATCGTGGTGGGTGTGGTGAAAACACCTCTGCCCTGCTCCTGGGGTGGCTCACAGGGCCTCATGAGAGGCCTCCTGCTTGGGTGGTGCTGATTTTCTTCATCTTGCAATATTTGGCCCAAATTTTCCTGGGTTTAACACGCTCAGAGAATCCCAGAATCAGAGAAAGGGACCTCAAAGCTCATCCCATTCCACCCCTGCCATGGCAGGGACACCTTCCACTGTCCCAGGCTGCTCCAAGCCCCATCCAGCCTGGCCTTGGGCACTGCCAGGGATCCAGGGGCAGCCACAGCTGCTCTGGGCACCCTGTGCCAGGGCCTCCCCACCCTCCCAGCCAACAATTCCTGCCCAATATCCCATCCAGCCCTGCCCTCTGGCAGTGGGAGCCATTCCCTGTGTCCTGTCCCTCCATGCCTTGTCCCCAGTCCCTCTCCAGCTCTCCTGGAGCCCCTTCAGGCCCTGCCAGGGGCTCTGAGCTCTCCCTGGAGCCTTCTAGAGAAGAGTCTGGTGGGCTCTGTGATCCTGGGACTTTCTCATCCTGGCTTCCCACCCCAGATCTTCCTGGTGCTGTTGGTGACATCCCTGGGCCTCGCCGTCGCCTCTGGCTTCTGGGCCAGGACGTTCCAGGAGAAGCACAGCTACCTGGCTGCCCTCTACAAGCACACAACCCCTGCCCAGCAGGCCTTCCTCAACTTCTGGGGCTTCACCATCCTCCTGAGCATCATCATCCCCATGTCCATGTACATAACGTAAGGACCGCGGAGCTCAGAAGCTCTCAGGGCTCAGCACCCACCCCCTGCCCTCGCCCCTCACCTGCAACTGGGGTTGTGGCCCCAAAATGGGGCTGCACTGAAGGTCAGGGTGTGGCCCAGGTCATTCCCAGGTGCTCCCTTAGCCGGGAGAGGGGAAGGGTGGATGGGATGTGTATCCTACAAACACAGAGGATGTGCTCTGAGATCTTTCCAGGGGAAAAGCAGAGCAGGGATCCAAGGCCTGTGCTGGTGCTGGGAACCGTGGGCAGGCTGAGGATGGCTCTGAGGAAGGCGCAGCTCCCCGGGAGCAGGATCTGGGACATTCCTGGGGTTCCTGGGGACAGCAGCAGGGTGGGGAGGAGAAGGGCACAGCTGCTACGTGCAGGCAACAATCACAATTTGTGTTGGAAAAAGCTGCTTCCAAACTTTTGGGCCCTTCACTGGACCTCCAGGTCTGTGAATTTGGTCACCAGGGGCCAGAATTCCAGAGGGGACCCGGTGGGTGATGAACCTTTTGGAAGCCTGGCCACGAGCAATGAAAACCCCCTGGCCTCCCCCAAGCCCAGAGCAGTAGGATCAAGGCATGGAGCTCCCCCTGCCTCTTCTTGCAGAGCCAGGTCCCCAGTGCCCCTGGGCGGTGAGGAACACCACCTCCTTCTCCCTGCTCTCTCCTCCCGGACCCCCTAGGTTTGAATTCATCTACCTGGTGAACAGTTGTTTCATTAACTGGGACCTGGAGATGTATTACGGTGCCAAGGACATTCCAGCCGAGGCCAGGAGCACCAGCCTCAGCGACCAGCTGGGCCAGGTCGAGTACATCTTCTCGGACAAGACGGGCACCCTGACGCAGAACATCATGAGCTTCAAGAAATGCTGCGTCAACGGGACCATCTACGGTAACCCGGGCTGGGATAAGTTTGCAGGGGCTCAGGTGAACCTGGAGCTGGTTCTTTCCACTCCTCCTGGCTTGCCAGGGTGCTTGGGACAGGTGGATTGGTGGTGGTGGTGCAGGTGGTGCTGTAGGAATTCTCCTTGTCCTCATCCCCCCCCGTTTTTGGGGTTTTGCGGGGCCGCCGCCCCTGAGGTCCCACTGGCCTGGTGTTCCCAGCACACGGAGTCAGGGCACGGTCCTGGCCTCCGGCACGGGGGAGGTTTTGTGGCCCAAACTCAGCTGAGATCAGCAAAGCTTTCCCTGGTAAGAAAGGGAGCCTGGGGTAGGACCCCGGGGCAGCTGCACCACGCACGGCGTGGGTGAGGTGGATCCCGGCCGGGGCCGTGAGCTGGTGCTGGCCCAGGCAGAGCAGCAACGGGAGAGGGGCCGGGGAGCCCATGGATTTCTGTTCTCTTCTAAGGTCTCACAGAGAAAAAGGAGCTGCTGCTTTTCTTCTTTGCTTCGTTTTCTGGGGAATCTCTAGCTTGGTTTCCAAACTGGGGAAACTTTGAGGCTTTCAGGTGACCTGTGGAGGAAATGATCGTTGTCCTTAGGCTGTTTAATTAGAGTGATCATATGTAATTGTTCTTTGCTTTTTGGGGTTTTTTTAATATGTCTGTTTGGGGTTTTTTGGGGGTTTTTTACCATTTTTTTACATTTAAAAAAACTATTATTTTTAATGATTCTGCTTGGTTTTCCCTGTAAAACCTTGAAAATTGCCAAGTCCTTCCTCTTCTCATTGCTGTACTTGCTCCAGCTCTTGGCTCACTTCGGGAGCTGTCATGACGCTTAATTAGTGAAACTTAACGAGCAGGGCAGGCCCGAGCTTTAGCATGGAGCTCTGTTTTCCTGAGACAGGCATCATGTGCTTGAGACAAACGGACAGTGACAAAAGCAAAAAGGAGGGCCAAAAAAACCTCGCAAAGCTTTTAAGCAGGAATAAACCCAATTTTCCCTGCCTGGTGCAGCACATTCCACCTCTGCAGAGCAGCCTTGCCCTAATCCCAGCGAGTCTTTGGCCAAATGCAGAATCTGCCAGGAAACGCAGGCGAAAGCAGACCTGAATTTATAACGTTAAAATCGTGGCGAAAATCTGAACAAAAAGCCAAAAAAGTGAGGCCTGGATATCCCAGTGGAGCCCGACACTGAGCAGGTGCTGAACTGGTGCCTTTTTGCTGGTTTTTTGGCCGGCAGGAGCAGGAGTCCCTCCAGAGAAGCTGCTCCGAGGCCCCTGCCAGCCCTCTGTTGACTGGATTGTTTTTATTTTGGCAGGTCCGGGCACAGGCCGTGAGCACAAACGGGCACCGGTGCGTAAGTCCCCCCTCCCCGTGCCCGTCACTGGTGGCACCGGTGACACCGGGCACAGCTCCGCTGGCTCCCAGCGGGGTCCAGGCTCTCTGAGGGGGCCTGGCGAGTTTGCCCCTCCTCAGCTGCCATAAAGGACGGGGGAACCGGGGTTATAAAATAACGCCGTTCTGAGTTTTTAGGGTTTTTTCCACCGCCACCCCCTTGGCGTGGGGGGCACAGAGCTGGGCTCAGCCTCTGGGCGCGGGGCCGTGCCAGCGGAGTGCCACGGTGTCACATCCCCGGTGCTCCCGGGGACGCAGAGCCCCGTGCTCAGTGCCACCGGGGCCCTGCATCCCGCCCGTGCCTCTTGCAGGGCTCGGGGCTGGGCCGGGGGCACCCCGGGGAGCGCACGTGGGACGTTTGCGATGCCACGCTGCTGGAAGCTGCCCAGAGGGACGATGACCCGGTGCTGAGGGAGTTCCTGAGGCTGCTGGCGCTCTGCCACACCGTCATGGTGGAGGACAGGGGCGGTGGGTTGAGGTGCCCGGAGCAGGGCCGAGCTGCCCCTCGGGGCAGTGGGGCTGTGGTGGGGTTTGGCAGCGCCCAGCGAAGCTCAGCTGTGGGGAGCAGCGGGTGTGAGAGCCCGGGGGTGGCCCGTGCCACTGTCCCCGTGCCGTGGGTTGGTGTTTGGGGCTGTTTTAAAGCTCATGGATGGGAACAGAAGCACAGGGGGCATAATCCTGCCTGGGGCAATGAGCAAAAGGGATCACAGAATCCCAGAATGGTTTGGGTTGGAAGGGACCTCAAAGCCCATCCAGTGCCACCCCTGCCATGGGCAGGGACATCTTCCACTGTCCCAGGCTGCTCCCAGCCCCGTCCAGCCTGGCCTTTGGCACTGCCAGGGATCCAGGGACAGCCACAGCTGCTCTGGGCACCCTGTGCCAGGGCCTCCCCACCCTCACAAGGAACAATTCCTTCCCAATATCCCATCCAGGCCTGCCCTCTGGCAGTGGGAAGCCATTCCCTGTGTCCTGTCCCTCCATGCCTTGTCCCCAGTCCCTCTCCAGATGAGACAAGCAGGACTGAGTTTCCCCAGCCTGGTAGCTCAGGCCTCAGGGTGTCAGAGCTCCTGCTGGGCACGAACAGGGTGTTTCAGCTGTCCCAGTGTGGTTTGGCTGTGAGTCCTGGTGAGCAATCCCTGCTCCTCCCCTGCAGACCAGCTGGTTTACCAGGCAGCTTCCCCGGATGAGGAGGCGCTGGTGTTGGCAGCCAGGAACTTGGGCTACGTGTTCCTGGCCCGGACACAGGACACCATCACCATCAGGGAGCTGGGCAGGACCAGGACGTACGAGGTGCTGGCCATGCTGGACTTCAACAGCGACCGCAAGAGGATGTCCGTGCTGGGTGAGTGGGGGGCTGTCTCAGGGGGCCCCTCCAGGCTTCCTCCCGTGCTCAGCCCTACAAGGGATGGCAGCGGGATGGCTGCAGGTGGCCACAGCTGGCACCGGGCTCCTAAGGGTCATCCTGGTCATCCCTGTGGACTTGCTCAGCCTTGGTGAAGGCAGCCGAGAAGGGTCTGAGCAGCCAAGAGAGAGGAAGCAAACGCAGGGCTCAGAGGAGCTGTGTGAGGAGCCGACAGCCCCTGCGGCCTGGTTCTGCCCCGCGGTGGTGCCGGTCTGGGATGTCCCTGTGCTTCCCACGGCCACCAGTGAGCCCTGTGGTGCCTTCTGGGGGCCCACACGGGCCAGTGTGGCCACTGTGCAGGGTCAGCGATGAATGGGAGCCGTCTCTGAGGGGACCTAAGGCGCCCTTCCCCTCCCTGCCAGTGCGAGACCCCCAGGGCACCATCCGGCTCTACACCAAGGGTGCCGACACCGTCATCCTGGACAGGCTGCGGAGGCGGGGGCCCAACGAGACCCTCACCGAGAGGGCTCTGGACGTGAGTCCCACCCCAGCCCGGGGCGACAGGACCGCTCTCCCTCCTGCTGGCTTTGGGCTGGGTGTCCTGCAGTGCCCTGCTGCTCTTCCTCCCTCTGCCTCAGGGATTTGGGTTCTGCCTTCTGTTCTAGGAGCCTCACCTGCATATGGGACGGGGGTAAGAGGGCATGGAATCCACCTTCGGTGTTCTGCATGGACCAGCTGCATCCAAGGACGCTCATGGGGATGCTGTAGGATGGGGGAAGGGGGTCAGAGCCCTGAGAGAGACACCCAGGACCCGGAATGTCTCTGGCTCTGCCCGTGGCTGGCCGGGGGCGATGCCCTGGTCCTGTGAGAGTGATCCTGGGGAGGGAGGAGAGTCCTGATGTCTCCTGCCTGCAGCGCTTCGCAGGGGAGACGCTGAGGACGCTGTGCGTGGCCAGCAGGGAGGTGAGCGAGGCCGAGTTCCGCGCCTGGAGCCGGAGGCACGGCGAGGCCGCGGTGCTGCTGCAGGACCGCGCGCGGGAGCTGGACAGGCTCTACGAGGAGATGGAGCAGAACCTGCAGGTGGGATGGGGCGGGGTCAGGAGGAGCTGTCTGTGCTCCAGAGGGCAGGCACGCGGGGTTTGGCTCTGCAGGATGAGGGTGTGAAGTGTCCATCCCAAGGCCCATTCCCTGGGCGGGAGGACAGGAGGAGTTTTCCCCCAGGGGTGACTTTGTGACACGCCCGTGGGCACCGGGGTGTCAAGCTGCAGCTGTCAAGTTGTGTCTACCCCCAGCAAGTGCTGCTGGTTGGATCCAGGGGTGATTCCCACCTCCGTATCCTGCCCTGCCCCGTGCCGTGACACCCCGTCACCCCCTCCAGCTGCTCGGGGCCACGGCCATCGAGGACAAGCTGCAAGACGGAGTCCCTGAGACCATCCAGCTGCTGAAACTGGGCAACATCAAAGTGTGGGTGCTGACGGGGGACAAACAAGGTCAGTGCAGGCACCCCCAGGCCCCCCACCACATTTCAGCTTCTCCCCTAACCAGGACCAGAGAGGAGAAGGGCTGCTGGGAGTGGGCAGGAACTGGTTCTGCTGCTCCCTTTACTCCCCAGTAGCAGCACATCCCACACACCGGGGGAAACTGAGGCAGGGGAGGCAGCTGCTGCCTGCCAAGGGCTCTTGGAGCCAAGGGCTGGGGGCTGCCCTGGGCTGGGCTGGGGGCAGCACCATGGCCCACTGACAGCTGGGTGTTGCAGAGACCGCAATGAACATCGGCTACGCCTGCAGGCTGCTGACGGACGACATGGAGATCCTGGAGGAGAAGGATGTCGGGTGAGGAACGGTCACCTCCTGGCTCAGGACGGTGCTGTCCCTGCTGGGGACGCCCGAGGGCAGAGGAGCCGGGGCGGGGTGGGCAGAGCTCAGCTCAGCCAGAGGTGCTTCTCCTTCCCTGTGCCAGCCTGGATGCCCACGGCCCTCATCTGACACTTTTCCAGGCCTCCCTGCCTGTTCTGCCCCACCCCACGCTCTCCTCGGCAGGCTTTGGCCAGAAAGGGTTTCAGCTTCTCTCAAGCCTCTAAGCCAGGCTGATTTCTGATATCAGTGAGCCTCCTCTTTGTCCCACCACAGTCCCATCTCCCTGGCTTTGAGATGACCAAGGCCCACTGTAGGTCTCACCAGCATTCCCAGTGTCCCCAGCTCATGTCCAACCCTCCTTCCTCCCACAGTGAGATCCTCCAGGCTTACTGGGAGAGCAACAACAACCTCAATGGCAGTGGGGACGCGCCGTGCAGCCGCCGCCTCTCCCAGCAGCGCCCGGAGGCTCCGTGCCACCAGAGAGCCATCATCATCAGCGGGGACTTCCTGGTAAGGTGGCACCTGGGTGCTGTTCTCTGCTCCCTGCCTGATGGTTGCTCCCACTCTGGTGGTATCAAAGTCCTGGGTGGCACCAGCTCGTGTAGGATGTGGTTGCTCCTCCTGCTGAAAGGTGGGAAAAGCCCACTTGGGGCTGGGGAATGAAGGGTGGAGAGGAGAAGGACCTTGCACTGACCACTTGGTGTTGTGGGCTTTGACCAAAGCCGCCCGGTGTTCTGGGCTGACGCGGGCTGGAGGACACAAGCTCTCGTGGTCACACTGGGACACACTGGGCTCATGCTGGGTCACAGCACCTGCTCTGGGATGAACTTAAAGGAAACCAGAGTCACTCTTCTGGAGCATTCAAGAGCATGGTTGAGGAGCTGAGGGCCCCGAGGGCTATGGGTGAGGTCCCAACCACGTGTGCTCTCCCCCAAGGACAAAATCCTCCACACGGGTGACGTGCTGAAGGAGAAGAAGGGGTGGCCGTGGCGGTGGCTGTGCTGTGACAGGGCCGAGGCCTCGCAGGACCAGGCAGGTCTGGTGGAGAAGGCCTTTGTGGACCTGGCCACCAGCTGCCAGGCCGTGATCTGCTGCAGGGTGACCCCCAAGCAGAAAGCCCTGATGGTGCAGCTGGTGAAGAAGCACAAGAAGGCCGTCACCTTGGCCATTGGGGACGGGGCCAACGACGTCAACATGATCAAAAGTGAGGCTCGGGCTGGGGGAGGCTGGGGTTCAGTTGGTGTGTCCCACTGGTGGTGCTGCTGCCCCATTTGTCACTTCCACCACCTCATCCTCCCCTTTGGGGTGAGGAGCTGGGAGGGGAAGCCCCAAAGCTGTTCCCCACATTGCTGTGCTGGGAGGGGAGCGAGAGGCACAGGACAGGGACCAGCCTGGGACAAGTGCGGGGTGGCCCACGTGCTTTTGGCAGCTGGGATGAACCTTGGTGAACCTTCAAACCCCAACGTGGGCAGCTGGCAGAGCTGTCCCTGCCCCTCCCAGCAGCCCTGACGTGGGGCTGTGCTCCTGGCACAGCACGCCTGGAATATCCAGGACTTGGGACAGAGGGGGATGGTTCCCTTTGTCTGTCGCTCCTGGATTCACATTCCTGGGGACAGCCCACGGGGGAACCAAGCTCCCAGCTCCCCACAAACCTCCCCACGCGCGTTTGCCACCCGCAGCCGCGGACATCGGGGTGGGCATCAGCGGGCTGGAGGGGCTGCAGGCCGTGCAGTGCAGCGACTACGCCCTGGCCCAGTTCTCCTTCCTGCAGCGCCTGCTGCTCGTCCACGGCCGCTGGAATTACCTGCGCATCTGCAAGTTCCTCCGCTACTTCTTCTACAAGACCTTCGCCGGCCTCCTGGCCCAGGTGTGGTTCGCTTTCCACAGTGGATTCACGGCTCAGGTGAGGGGTGCAGGGGTCACACCCACCCCGTGGAGGTCTCTACGCCACGGTTACAAGTCCCCCTGCCCAGGATCCCCTGCAGGGATCGTGCCTGGGACTGCCTGCAGGACACGTGGCCACATCACCACCTTGGTCCCCTTTTTTCCCTTGCCACGTCCAATCTCTTGGCGTTGCCTGGCTGAGACACAGCTGGTTATCTGCACTGCTTATCTGCTTTTTACCTGGCTGGACTGGGAAAAGCACCCTGGGGAAATTCGGGGTCTCGTTGTGAGCTGCAGTTCAGCCTCGGACAGACGCAGGCAAAGATCCCATGTGCATTAAGCTGCTTTCCTGCAAAATGGGAGCTTCGGTCCCAGGGGCCATCATCAAGTGTGACTTGCCCAGCAACATGTGGGGCCCCAGCCCCCATCTCTGTCTGCAGCATGACCCTGCAGACAATGTGGGGCTGATGCAGGGGATGGGGCAGGCCCATGGGGGTTTCCATGTTTGGATCCGAGTGTCCTGGGGCCTGGACATCCTTTGTGAGTCTTCCCAAAGCACCCCCGAGCTCACGGCTTCTCCCTGTTCCCTTCTAGCCTCTGTATGAGGGCTGGTTCCTTGCACTCTACAACATTTTCTACACTGCCTACCCCGTGCTGTCCGTGGGCCTCTTGGAGCAGGTACGGCTTCACCGGGCTCGCCCAGCCCCGTGCCACCCTCGCCAGGGGGGAATCAGCCCGGCGGTCACCGCACCCATCCGCACAGCCCTTCGTGCCAGGACGCGGCACCGGCAGCGCCGAGGGCACTGGGAGCTCACCCTCAGTGCTGGGGTGCCTGTCCCCCATCAGCCCAGAGCCACCGGGCAGAGGGACCCACTGCGGCTCTCCCGGAGGGTGTGTGGGGTGGGGAGGCCCCCTCCTGCTCTCCCAGTCCCTGCATCCCCTCTGGGATTCTCTCCTGGCAGGACGTGAGTGCCAAGAAGAGCCTGGAGTTCCCCGAGCTCTACGTGGTCGGGCAGCAGGACGAGCTCTTCAATTACCACGTTTTTGGGGTCACCCTCCTGCACGGGGTGGGCACCTCCCTCATCAGCTTCTACGTCGCGCTCTGGGCCTTTGAGGACCACGTTGGCACCAAGGCTGTGGGCGACTACGAGTCCTTCTCTGTGACAGTGGCCCTGTCAGCGTTGCTGTCGGTCCTTGTGGAGGTGAGCACTGATCTGCTCTTCCTCATCCTGCCCCACAGAAGATCTTTAGGGTCCCTGGGCTCTGGCACTATCCCCCATGGCTTTATGGCTGGGGGTTGATCTCGCTGGGATGGAGGAGGAATTTGGAAAAAGAAGCTGAGTGGAAGAGGATCACCACAGCCCTCACGAGACTCTGCCCGCTCTGCCCTTGTCCCCCCAGATTGTCCTGGACACTAAGTACTGGACAGTGTTGTCCTTCCTGATGGTCACAGCCAGCCTGCTCCTCTTCTGCCTCTTCTCCTTCCTGACCCAAAGTGTTGATGCCTTCAGGATAGCCCCTGCCATTTTCCGCTTCCCAGGTGAGGTGCCCTGGGGATCCTCCCCTCTGTGGCCGTGGTGCTGGGAGCTGTTTCCCACCCTGTAGATCATTTCCCCGTCGCCACTTCTCGATCTGCTGTTTTGACTTTTAACTCCAGTTTAGGTGCCACCTCCTCCTTGGAGCCCCCAGCACCTTCCCGGGTGGGGCCCTGTCCCCCAGCACTTGCTCCCTCTGCCCTCTCCCCCTTCCCCACTCAAACATCACCCCCAGCTCCCTGTGTTGACAGATGCCAGCTGGAATGCCCTGACTGACCCTTACGTCCTGCTCGTGGTCCTGCTGTCCCTGGTGGTGAACACCCTCCCCTCGCTCACTGTCCGTGCGTTCCGTGCCATCCTGGGCACAGCCACCGCCCAGCAGGTGAGGGCTGGGGGGGACTGGCAGGGGCTGCTCCTGCTTCCCACCAGTGTTGGTGTCTGGGATTGGTGATGGCAAGGGCAGGTTCCCCAGGACTGTAGTGCTGGGACATGTCACCTCTCCTTGGTGGCCCCACTCATGGTGGTCCTTCATGACACTGGAGCCCACCTCTGACTCCAGGGGCTCTCCCCAAATTGTTCCATGGCCCAGCAGGGGGGCCCGGGCCAAGAGACCTGATCCAGCTCTTGGAGAGGGTCTGCCTTTGGCTGCAGTAAGGAATTGTCCTCCAGGACTCCCCAGCAGGGCCTGGGGTCTGCTGCAGGTCTGGTGCCACCCCAGCCTTGGTGAAGCTCAGCCCCATCGGGGTTGTGGGTTATACCTTCAAAAGAGTCCCAGGTGGAAGCAGGGGTTGGGATGGTGCTCCAGAGCTCTGTGAGCTTTGCAGACCCCTGGGAGAGTCCCCACATTCCTCATCCCATCATGGAAAATGAGGTCATGGCGGAGCTGGGATCCCAACCCTGTCCTGGTGGAGGGTGTTCCTCTGCTTACTGTGTGTCCCACCTTGGGGTGAGGTCTTGCCTGGGAGGTGTCCACAGCCCGTGTGGGAGCAGGGGTTGACACTGTGCTCCAGAGCTCCATGAGCTTTGCAGATTCCCGGGAGAATCCCCACATTCCTCATCCCCATGGCAAATCAGCTCACTGTAGAGCTGGGAGCCAAGCCGTGTCCTGGTGGAGGTGCCCCTGCGCTCCCTTCATGTCCTCCCTTGGGGTGAGGGCTCTCCAGGGAGGTGTCCCCAGCCCTGATGTCCCCATGTCCTTGCAGAAGATCCACCTGAAGGCCAAGCGGGATCCGGAGCCCTCGGTGGAGCTGCGATCCCACGTCCCCCGCGGCTCCTTCCGCCGCCGCTCCAGCTACGCCTTCTCCCACCAGGAGGGTTTCGGCGGCCTCATCACCCGCGGGGACAGCCTTCGTGCCAGGGCCACCCAGGGCACCGCCCCGGCTCCCCTGCGCCCCGAGGGGACCCCGGCTGTGCCCCCCCTGCGCTGCCCCTCGGCGTAGCTGCCCCGGCCACCAGCCTCCCACCGTGCTGGGACAGGGCAGGGCGCACACCCGGCTGCTCCCCTCCTTTCAGGGGCCACCTTTAATCGCATTTAGAGGTTTCGCGGCCCCTGCGGTCGCAGAGGGGCTGGCCCAGCCCGGGGGCGGGGTGGGGGGCTCCTGCCGCAGGTGCTGAGCCCTGGGCCCGGCGTGCCCCGCAGTGTCCCCTGCAGCAGCTCCGTGTCCCCCGCAGCGGCTCCGTGTCCCCCGCGCTCCGGTAGAGCCGTGGCCGCCACCGCCCGCTGCCCCCAGGCTCGGCCCCTCGCCCTGCGACCCCCTGGCCGGCAGCCCAGCCCCCTGCCCTCTGCCGAGCCCTCGGAGCCGGGGCTTCCTCTGTGGGAGGCTGATCCCACCCCAGGCGGGACCCGCGACAGCGCTGCTGCCGACCCAGCCTCATTAACCCACCTGTGCGTTAATTAACTGCCCCGACGGAGAGCAGCGGCGGGGCTGGGTGGGGTCGCAGTCCCTCAGCCCTGCTCATTGCCACCCACGGGGGACTGAGCTGCAGGGGCTGCACGAGGAACCTTGTTTGGTGTTCTCCACCGGGGGCTGGTTTGGGTCCTGTGGCTTTTCTGTCACAGAACAGGTCCCAGAATCCCAGAATCCCAGAGTGATTTGGGTGGGGAGGGATCTTAAAGCTCATTCCACCCTCTGCCATGGGCAGGGTCACCTCCACCAGCCCAGGTGGCTCAGACACGAGCAGTGTAACTTTAAAATGTCCCCTAATTTCTGGAGGGGCAGCCAGGTACGATTGATTGATTGATCGATCACCTGCAGGATTTTCTTCTCCAGCCACACCAGCCTGGCTCCTGCAGCCCCTCCTTGTCACTCCCCAGCACCGCCACCTCCTGCCTTTGCTGTCCCTGCACCAGGGCCAGGTGTCCTCCGTGTGCCTTGCCCCACCTCCACACTGCTCCCCCAGGTCTGGTGTCCCCACCTTTGGGGGCAGCTTATGGCCACAGGCTCTGCAAAGCCCCAAAAAACCCTTCTGGGGGGGATGTGGATAAATGCTGCCTGGTGGGCACAGGGGACACATCCCACAGAGCCAGGGCCACCAGCCGTGGCTCCTGGAGAAGTGTGTGAACAACTGACTGGTGACTGGGTCACCCTTTTTATTGGTTTTGGTTTTTAATTAAAAGGACTTTTTAGCTTTTCTCTCCTCTCCTGGAAGTCTCTGCTACGCCACTACGGGTGAAAGCGGCACAGAACGGCCCCTGGTCCCTCTGTCTGTGCCAGCAGTGCTCGTGCCATGGCAAAAGGCACAGCAGGACAAGAAATTTGGGTAGAAAGGTACACAATTAAATCATCCACGGGGGCTTGGCCCTGCCTGCAGCACGTGTGATTGGATGGGTTTGTCTTACAAGTGCTTTGCCCTCATCTGCGCCGGGTTTGTGGGAATTAAAGTGTTTCCCTTGGGCTCTGGCCAGAAGGGCCTGGATGGTGCCAAGAAATAAAAGTCTTTCCTCTGGGAGAGCTCTCGCTGCTGCAACTGCCAGGTGGAAAACGGGGAGAAATTTTCCCCAGCTTCCTGGGCATGATCCCCGAACCACCCAGGCCGGGTCTGGGAGAGGAGCGAGGTGGTGGAAGGGGGCACGGGGAGGGAACTGAGCCCCTCACCACCACAGGACGCCACACACGCCGGGGTGAATGACTAGAAAATAATTTATTGAAGAAACAGAAAGCTGCAGAAATACAACACAGTCATGACCAGTAGAGGATGAACAAATAGAGATTAATTTTTTTCTCTCTTTTAAAACCTGTTGACAGGCTGGAGTTAAGTTTCCTGATAACTTCCCCTGCATGAGTCATTGCAAAGAACAAGGAACAAACTCCAGAGCACACAGCACAGTTTGGATAAAGTGCCTGACACATAAGACTCTTTTTTATTTTATTTTTTTTTCTTTTTTAACGTTTGTAAATAGCTTAAACAAATATAGTTGCAAGACACAGAGGAGTAACAATTGCATTTCGCTGTAGAATAAAACTTATCCCATGAGAGTAACAATGAAGCAGCAGCAAAAAAAATTAAATTAATTTAATTAGAAGGAAAAAGTCATTTAAAAACTCAGAGATGTGGCCCTCGGACTGCATGGGACGAGGACGAGCGTCACCTATTGCTATACAGAAAAATGAGCAATGTTTTCTGGAGGAGGCTGGGCTGGCAGAGCCGAGGCTGTGGGTTCTCCCTGGCCGGGCTGGATTCTGTCTGACTCCTTTGTTTCCTTTAGAAATCGAGGGGAAAAAGAAAAAACCAAACCAAACCAAACCAAACCCAGATTTTGTTCTTTGCATTTTTAATTTCCTCTCTTTAAGAACCCCAAAGAAAGACACGAGAGGAAGCGGGATCCTCGCGGCAGCTCCGGCCCCGTGGCCAGGTGTCCTCTGAGACAAGGGAAAGGAGCCAGCTCCACGCTGGGGACACATGGTGGTGACAGGGACAGGCAGATGGGGCAGTGACACCCCAAAGGTGCCCAGCATGGGCTGGGGAGAGAGGTAACGAGGAGCTGATCGTCTTCCCCAGCCGGACTCGGGATGCTCAGGAAAAAGGGTGAAGGGTGATTTTTTGGCAAAGCCATTTCCCTCACAGCACAGCTGTTGTTGGAGCAGGGAAAGCTGGGCTCTGCTTGTGCCAGAGTGGGGTAAAAATGTTTAAAACCAACCCCAAGAGCCTCCTGCTCTCCTGGTGGGATGGGGATGGCACTGCCCCACTGCTGGGGGTGGGGTTTCAAAGCATAAAAGCCATCGTTGGAAAACTTCCACCCGAGGAAGAACTGGCGTGGCCGGGGGCCTCACAGGTAATGGAACGAGCCAAATCCCTGAAAACTTCCACAGTTCAAGTAGGAGACAGTGGCCAGGATGAACCTGTAGGTTTCAGTGGGAGATCCCAGGTCTCCTCCTCTTCCTCACTGCCCTCTGTCACCCTCGGAGGTGTTCCCGGGGCCCCGTTTTCGCTCCTGCTCCCCATAGCACAAAAATGCCCTTTGGGTGCAACCCTGGTCAAGAGAATTGTCTTTAGGACAGAGCTCGGATTGTCATTACCTGCAGGGGAAAAAAAATCTTTGGTATCGTGGCAAGTTGCTCCTCAAGGCATTTTGGTCGGTGTGGGCAGCAGGCACGGCCAGATCCGGTGTGAGCAGGGCTCAGCTGAGCCAGAGAGCCCTGCTGGGCCAAAGGACAGGGAAGAGGGCTCAGATCTTGGCTTCTCCAGGGTCTCCCAAGCCATCACTCCCCAGGATGGAATCCAGCTCGTCTCTGTAAGGTCCAAGGACTCGTGACTGGGGGCTGTATCCAAGCTTGGTTGATCTCCTCGCAGTTGGAATCGTGGTCTTGGCCTTCAAGCTTCTCTTGCTAGAAAAGGTCTCGGAGGAGGAAATGGGACATGGGGGGGATGCTGAGCTCCCCAGAGGGCAGAAGGGTTGGCCAGAAGATGAGTGGTGCTGCTGGAACCAATGTCATCTCCTCCCAAAAGCCAGGTCCTTGCTCAGTGGGTGTTCCACCACCACCTGGTGCTGAGCATCCTGGTGCTGGCAGCAAAGGCTGCAGGGACACGGCACCAGACAAAAGCTGCAGGCGGAAAAACACCTTCCTTGGTTTTTGGGGGCCACTTTGGTGGGGCCTGAGGAAGCTGAGATCTCTTTCCTCATGGTGAGCTGAGCTTTGGGTCCACCTCGAGTGGTGAAGAGGTTGGAAAAGGCTGAGGAAGCAGCAGTTTCGGGGAAATGCTCTGGGAATGGCACCACTGCCTCCTCCAGGTCCCCATCAACCTCCCGGCCTCCCAAGATGTGGCTTCTCACTGCTCCTCTCCCCCTATCTTCCAGCAGGGAGAGGAGGAGGAGCAGGGGGAGGAAGGAGCCACTCGGGGGGTGGACTCTGGGCATTGCAGAAAGCTCCAAAGCCCTTCCAGAGCGCCCTGAGCCCAGCTGGTGCATTCAGATCCTCCAGGGCCTCTTCCACGGCCTGGACACTCCTTCAGCCAGGGCAGGTGTCTTTGCACAGAGCGAGAGCCGGGCTGGTGGCACAGGACAGTCTGTCAGGGACGGAGTGCTGGGTGTGCCTCTGACCCAAACCACGATCCCGGGGACAAAGACCCCAGGAATGGGTCACTGCAGCCCATCCCTGTGTCCAGCTGGGCCTTGATGCAGCACCATCTCCAGCAGCTCTTTCTGTGCAGGGCAAGGGCAGAGGCAGGGCTGGGAGGTCGTCCCAAGGATGGGGATTTGGGAGCATCACCTGGAGAGGTCTCAGCCCTGAGGGGGGTTTTGGGGTGCCCGGGGCTGTTTCCCTTGTCTCAGAGCACACGAGGAGCCCCGTGGCTTTGCCAGCTCAGGTCATGGTGGTGGCTGATTGTCTCTCCTCCTCTTGGCTGCACTTGGGATTTGACCCACAGAGCTGGATAAAGCAAAAAAAACAAACCCAAAAACCATCCCCCTCCCCCCCAAAACCCCAAAAACACAAAGCAGAGCGAGGAGCCAGACCTCAGGGGGAGGCAGGAGGGACGGGTGGGCACGGCAGGGTCCCGTGTCCCAGATTCCCTTACCCTGTTTGCTGGGCACGGGGCCAGGCTGTGCCCCCCACCCTCCCCGGGGGTCCCCTGAGCAGCCTCTGCCTCCCCCCGGGGCTGCCACGAGATTTTCAGGGCGAGGAAAGGAAGAAAAGAGGTGAAGGAAGAAACCGAGGGGATAAACAATGGCTTTCCTGTGGGTGTGAGCTGGAACAGAACCATGATCCATGCAGAGAAATCTTAATCAACCAAAAACTCGTGGACAAAAAAAGCACAGTTTGTCCCCTCCCGCTCCCACCCGACCACCCCTCCCCGAATAATTATTACATTACTTCAAGAAAGAGTATATTTTTTTCATGCATAAATCAAATTCTCATAGTCTTTTTTTTCCTTTTTTTTTTGTCTTCTTTAAATTACATTTGAACACAGAACACATATAATAAATACTCTTGTACGACATGACTCAGAGAAAAGTAACACATCTGAACGCAAAGGTATCGTCATCGTTATTCGTTTTTCTTTTTTTTTTCTTTTTTTTTTTTAAAAGGACTTGTTTAAATATGAAATCTGTAAACTCCAAGGGTCCTTTTTTTTTTTAATCTTTCTCTCTCTCTNTCTTTCTCTCTCTCTCTTTCCCTCTCTTTTTTTTTTTTTTTTTAAATCGTGAAACTATCCAGCTTTCATTTCCTTAACATTCAATATGTCTCCCATTGAACTCATCAAAGAAATAAGAACATGCCGTCTTCTGCAAAATTATAATTTAACAGTATAAAGCTTCAAGTCACAAATTCCAAAAACTAGCTAAGTAATTTTTTTTTTTTTTTATCACATAAACTATACATTAAATATTTTGAGGTATTTCAGAGAACATTGTCAAAGGCTTGTAAGGTCTGTGCTGGGTGGCAATGAAGGCTTTCTCCTGCATAGAGAACGTCTTTGGTATCACAAGCCAGGTGGGGACTGGGGACAAGGGGGGGTGGCGTGGCCAGGAGGGCGGGCAAGCCCTGGCCAAGGCAATAGTGTGGAGGGGGACGGGGGGGACAGGGAGGTGACAGGGTCTGACCGGCCCCCCCAGGCTGCCCAGCAGGACGGGGAGCCCGGGTGGGGTTGCTCTCACCAGGGGCTTCAGAATCCTGGGATCTCCTGGGTTGGAAGGGACCCCCCAAGGAACACCAAGTCCAGCTCCTGGCCCTGCACGGGACAACCCCAAGAATCACACCAGGGTTGGCCCTGGGCAAGTTTGGTCCAACTCCAAGGAGTCGCCTTGGCCAGAGCCTGAGCCTGGCAGGTACAGTCCAACCCAAGTTTTCCCTAAAAGGGGCATTCTGGAGATGGCTGGGGAGCAGCATCTCTGGCAGCCCCTCCTGCTGCCTCCTGCTGAAGCCACGGGGCAGAACGGAGCAGACCTGGCTGCACAGATCCTCCCCAGTGAGCCAAAAACGCCCCTCTGGGGACTTGGAAACGGCTCCAGCTGCAAGGATTCACAGCCCAAACCCTAAAGGAAGAGTTTGGAGGAAGCCCAGGGTGAGGATTTCCACTGCTCCTGCCTTCGTCTGTCCCAACAGAAACGCCACGAACTGTGCTGCCGCAGGCGGGAACCGCAGCCCGAATCTGAGCGGAGTGAAGCAAAAACAGCCCGTGAGGAAACTCACTTGGTCACCTCATGGCCTTCTGCAGGGTCCCAGCGCTGAGAGGCTGGAGAAGGACATGGAGCAAAGCCTTTCCCCGGGAGCAGCGTCCCTGGACACCAGGTCTGTGCTCCTGGGGCAAGAGGGGCTGGATGGAGGGACCCTGGGGACCAGGCTGGGGGGCACAGGGACATCTGAGAGGGGGGACATGCCGGGGAACCAGCACCTTTCCCTCAGCAAGGGGGATGTTTCCTCTTCAATTCGGACAAGCGTTGGGTTTCTTTCCTTCATCCCAACACCCAAAGGCTACGAGAGCCGTGGGAACGTGTCCCTGCGGAGAGCTGAGGTAACAGTGAGTCTTTGGGATCAAAGCAGAGGAGCAAAGAAATGGCCACACACCTTTGGTACAAGAAAAAGGCACTCATCTACCACGCTGCCATCCCGGAGCTGCTCGCTCGCCTCCTCCCTCGCTCTCTGGGGGCTCGACAGGGCCGGGGCTGGGGCTGGGGGTGGCCGGGGGCTCTCGGCCG
>VZRQ01005534.1:331053-343803 GCA_013397975.1 Machaerirhynchus nigripectus | reverse complement strand
CTCAGGAGCTGGGGAGGGGACAAAGGGGTGGGCTCTGTGGGGTTGGCAAGGCTCAGACCCAGGATGGGGTTCCTGGGGTGGGGGGATCTTGCAGCCTCAGGCTGCTGGAGGTGTTGGCAGTGGGGTGGGCAGCAAGATATCGCCTGGGGGGCCTCTGGCTGCAGCAGTGCAGAGTCACAGCACCTGAGAAGGGTAGCTTGTGGCCCTGGGGGAGTTGTTTGGGGTCTGGCATGGAGTGGGGAGTGTGGGGGGTTTGATGGGGGTCTTGCATTTCTCTGTGGTTTGGGGGATGTTGTGGGAAACTAGGTCAGAGACACCTAAACCAGAAAACATGGAATTCAGAGAGCTGGGAGGTCTGTGTCAGCTCCTATGTAGCTGTTCCGCTGAGGGGTATCCCTGTGAAGTGGGAGAGTACAAGGACCTTTTGGAGTTGCTGATGTCTTTGTACCAGAACACCCTGCTAAGGCCAAATGCATCACTTCTTTCTTGTGAGTGTGGAGAAACCGAGGCATGGTCTGGTGAAGGAGTTTGCCCAAGGTCAGACACAGAGCAGGTATCAAAGAGGACCCAGGCTGCTGAAGCACGTTGCTGCCATCTTCAAACAAAGCTCGCACCCTTGGCTTGTTAATTTGGATTTGTTTATTTTTTGGGAACTGCCCAGACTGTGTCCAGGTCTGCTATGTCTGGATGGACCAGTGGCTGAAGCCTCCTGGTGCCTCCCTGGTGTGGAGGGTGATCCCATGGTCAGCAGGTCTGGAAAGCTTTCCTTGGGAGCAAAGAGGTGAGAAGAGGAATGGGGCCGCATCTTGCAGTGGGGAGGGTCTCTTGAGTGACACCACTGACTCAGCAGGTGAATTCCCAGCCTCAGGCCTCCTCCTGGGCCACAGGGAATGGCCATGAGCACCCTCATGTGCTGCCATACACCCATCACCAGCACAGAACCAGGGAATGAATGTGGCAAGGAGAGGATCGTGATCTGGATGCACTGGAAGCGTGAGAACAGACTGATCTGGCACCAAGGAGTGCCCAACTGCTCCTTCCCCTGTTCTGTGACCTTGATCAAATTACTTCACCTGTCCCCGCTTCTCCTTCCCTCTGCACCATCCTGCGCTGCTTGTCTGCTGTTCTGTGCTCCTGCCCTTCACGGCCTCCTGGGTTGGCTCATTCTGCCTCGGTCCTTGCCTGGTTTCCCCAGGTCTCATCCCAAAAATGAGCTGGGCAGCTGAACAGGTTTGGCCATGGGTCCCCTTTGCTGGAGAGGAGTTGGTTCACCACCAGCAGTCCTGGAAATTGACAAGCCTCTTTGGAGAAGACAAGAGCCATCCTTAACTTCACAGACAGCCTAAACCCATTAGCAAGCTGGGAAAAGTCCAATTAACCTTTATTTCCTATAAAATGCAAAGCTCTTGGTTTCTGTGCCGTTCTGCAGCTTCTGATTTTAGCCAGACCTCGAGGAGACACCGTTCCCCTAAGGGCATTTCTGGTAAAGCCGGAGGAACAGTCCCAGGAGAGTCTGACCTTGCAGGCCTGGAAGTTTGGGATTTCTTAATTGCCAAAGTAAATGTCTCCTTTCTACTAATGGATACAGCTCATCCCCACCATGTATGGGCTGTGACTGGCTGTGGAGAAAGAAAGAGACACTCAAGTCCTGGAAGCACTGTGGAGCTGGCTGTGCCTCTTGGATCTATCAGTTCTCTTCCCAAGCCCTATTTTGGGGTCCTGCAGGCTTCCTGTATTCACCAAGCAGATGCTTTGTGGGGTGCGGACCAGGAGTATCTGGATCTGTTTCCATCTACCCAAGTCAACACTGAGTTTCCTACCTCCTGGAAACCAAATTAATCTTGTTCCACCGGGATCAAACAACACAATTCCTGTCCAGACTGATGGATGAGAGGGGAAATTCCCATTCCTGCTGCGGACAGCATGAGTGTCTCCCCACAAAGTGGGAGCCCAAAGGACCAGAGTGATCCTGCCTCTGTCACTGTGACACCAACACCTCCTGAGTGAGCACATAAGCTTCCTGAAGCTCTTAGTCCATGGTGGGGCTGGCACCAGGAAAACCCAAACCACAAAGTTTCCTTGTCTCCTGTCTTTGTCTTTCCTTGGTCTCCTGTCTTTGTCTTTCCAGGCAGGAGGTGCCACCTTTTTGGGGCCTGTGTGTTGATGTCCTTTGTGTGCTGTGGCCACCAGAGAAACTTCCTGTGAAGTGTCTTTTCTTCGAGAGAAGAGATTCCTTGGTAGTTACTTTTCCTGCCAAAGAGCTTGTTTTTAGGAGATTTACTCCAGCCATTTCAACTTGGCATTCTTCTGATGACTTTGGAACATTTTGGTGCTGGTTTTGCCAGATGAGTGCTGAGATGTGGCAGACACCAGAGTCAGACAGCCAGAGAGGGAATCCTGCAGAACAGCAGGTGCTGTTAGCTCTGCTCCTCCCAGTGGCACAGTGGGATTCGTGCTGGGGATGGGGTGCAGGGAGATACCTGATACTCTGTGTCACTCTGGGGTGGCAGTGTCACATTGGGGGAGGCAGAACAGGACAAGTTTCTCCAGTAACAAGCAACAGGACAAGAGGAAATGGCCTTAAATTGTACCAGGGAAGGTTTAGATTGGATATTAGCAAAAATTTCTTCACCAAAAGGGCTGTCAAGCCCTTGAACAGGCTGGGTGAGGAAGTGATGGAGTCACAGTCTCTGGAGGTGAATCTAAATGATGTGTAGATGTGGCACTTGGGGACGTGGTTTAGTGGTGGCCTTGACAGGGATTTAACAGTTGGATGATCTTAGTGAGTCTTTCTAACCTAAATGATTTTGTGACTCTAAGCGAGCTCTGGCTGGCGCCTGGAGTCATCTCTGTGTGTCAGAAGGAGGGCATGGGGATGGGAAGCCTCACTGACTGTCCCAGTAGGTCTTAAATACAGCAGAACAATGTGGCCAGAGCCGTTCCCTGCCAGGCTGGGGTGGAGGGATCGCTCTGCTGTGGTGCAGTAATTAGAAACCCTTGAGTTCCTTGGCTGGCAGCTCCGGAACAGCTGGCAGTGCTTCTGACAAGTTCCCTACTGGGAAAGGCAGCTAGGCATGCTCCTGAGCTGGGAACAGGGCTCCTTCCAGGGGGGTGAGCAGGACTGTAACCACGGGTGGGCATCGAATGGGGGGTGTCCCCAGAGTCAGGTGTGTTGGGAAGTGCAGGATGTGAGTGGATCAACGAGTCTCTTCCTGTAGGAACAGGGCTGAGCCCAATGAAGAGACTCTCTCCTCACTTGTGGCCTCCCGACTGCCCTCTCCTGAGATGGTCTGTGAGGAAAACAAGTTTATAGCTCTGGAACAGGTGGTCTTGCATTATGACTAATGAAGGGTTCACTGCCTGTCTCGGGCTGCCCGTGACACCTGTCTGGGTGGAAGCAGACTTGGCTGATCCCTGCTGAGCCAACCCCTCGGGATTTAAGCAGTGGTTTGGCCATAGTTTGCAGGCTCTGCCAGCACAACATGGGTAGTTTGGGCACTCTGGAATGGGCAGATCACGCTGAATGCTTTCCAGCCTTTTCACTGTGTGCTTTCTCCTGGCTGTGACCTTCTCAGCAGCTACACCCTCAGGGGAGTCTTGTGCCAGGGGCTAGTTCAGTCCTGCTGTCCTTGTGAAGCATCTGTCCATCCTTGTGAGATGTCTCTGCTCAGGAATACCCCTGGATGTTCCTTACAGCCCCTGTGGTGCCTGGCACAGCCGCTGTGCAGTCAGGGTTTGGGGGTGCTGTGAGAGAGCCCTGGGAGGCTGGGCTGGAGCAGGCAGCTGCCTGCTGTCATTTGGGAGTGCCTGTAGTGGGCTGGGGCACATGGCCCTGACATCACGGGGACCACTCACTGGGAAAGTTCTTTCCCACGAGTATGGCATCCAAACTTCCTGCTCTCCCCAAGGCTTGACTGTCTCTGCTGGTCAGCCAGCCTGGCAGAGGTAACGAAGCGTAATTAATTGCTCCCTTTACACATCCGCTTGGGTCCACAGGAGGGTTTGTGACTGGATTTCTAGGGAAGGTGGTGATGGCAGTGCCTGCCCCAGCCCAGCACTGGGAGCCAGGGTCCAGGGAAGGGAGCGTGGGAAGGGCCTTGGTCGATTCCTGTGCCATGCTTTCAGCCCAGAGAGCACAGCTGTGGCTGCCTGGGACTCTGGCTGTGCTGGGCTTGGGTTCACAGCATGGTCATGGCAGGGAAGAGCTGGTCCAATTGCCTCCTGGTGAAATAACCATCACCAGCCAGTACAGCCCAGTGCTCATCTCCAGCGTCAGGGATGGCCCTGCGTGGGCAGGACCTTGGAGGGTGGCTGGTGCAGGCACAACCCTGCGTGTCCATGTAGTCTGCAGTGAGCCCAACCACAGAGAGTGAGACCGTCTGGGTGTCCCCATGATGGGGGCATAGGCAGGGGGCTGCTGTCGGGTCTTAGCCTGAGGTTTTAGGTGGTGAAAGGGCTGTGTGATGTCCTTTGCTGCACAGTGGTTGCTCCTGGAGCACCTGCCATGCTGCAGCATTGAGCTCTGTGGGAACTGGGAACAGGGATGCTCCGAGGAGTGTGCTGACAGAGCTGGGGGAAGCAGGCCCGAGTTAATGCTGTCTGTCCTCTCTTCTGCATCCACATGGACGTGCAACAGGAGCGGCAGAAAAAAGCTGGGTTTCCCGAGAGCAGCGACGGCTCCAAGGACTCAGACAGCTCTGCCGGGCGCCGGAGCAGCGCCAGCCGGAAGCACGGCCGATGGCGGGGCCGGCCGGACAGCCCTGGGGCCGTGGTGTCCAAGGTGGTGAGAGCCGTCACGGCCAGGCACAAACCGGGATGGAGGCTGCCGGCCGCACCAGACTCCTCCAGCCGCAGGAACCTGACGGAGCTGCGCGGGGAGGCCCAGCTGGCCATCTTCCAGCAGGGTGACACGGGCAGCGTGGAGGGGGCTCCCCAGCCCACCGAGAACAGCTTCACCCCCAAGTGCGAAATCACGGGCAAAGACGCCCTGTCGGCGCTGGCCCGCGCCAGCAGCAAGCAGTGCCAACAGGAGATCGCCAACGTGGTGTGTCTGCACCGGGCTGGCAGCCTCATGCCCCAGTCTGTGCCTCGCCACTGTCAGCTCTCGGGTGAGTCCTTCTGGGGTGCTCCTGGTCACCCTGGGTTTCGGGAATATCCCAGGCAGGCTCATAGGCCACCTTCCTTATGTCACCAAACTGTTCCACCTGGCAAACAGTGGCCTCAATCTGTCACTGATTCCCAGATTACTGCTGCCTCTGTAATCCAATCAAAGCTGTGCCAGCCTTCTTAAGCTGGGCTGTTCATCCCAGCCTGCAATTCTGCAGGGGTCAGAGCCAGGCCCAGCTGCATTTTCTGTTTTGAGGCACCAGAGGAGGACACCCCCTTTCCCAAGACCGTAACACAAGGGGCTGCATGTGCCACCATGCCCTGGCACTGCAGCCAGTTTGGGGTTTGCCCAAGGCTGAGTGCTTCCCTGCTGTCCCCTGCCTTGCTCAGGAGCTCCAGGTAGGAGATAGCAAGGCTGGGGGTGGCTGACTCCCCTCTCCCTCCTCATGCAGGCAAGGTCAGCCCTGTGATCCAGTGGGATGAAAGCCGGCTGCAGCAGGGGCCCCCCAGCAAGCCTGTGCGCATCGCCTACATGCTGGTGGTGCATGGCAGGGCCATCCGCCAGCTGAAGCGGCTCATCAAGGCCGTGTACCACCAGCAGCACTTCTTCTACATCCACGTCGACAAGGTGTGTGGCAGGGGTGAGGGAGTGGGTGCTAACAGTGCTCCATCAGTCCCTGGGAGAGGGAGCAGAGCTGGGGCGCGGGTGGTGGTGAGTGAGGAAAGTGGCTGGATAGGGTTAGTCCTCACTGCTGTGGAGCTGTGACCTTCCTGCTGCTATTCCTGTAACCCCACGGAGCAGGTCTATCCCCCCTGCCCTGTTTGCTGCTTCCCTCACTGTGGAGGCTGCTGCAAGGGCTGACTCCAGGCTGGTGGCAAGGAAAGCAGGGCCTGGGAAAGGAGCTCCTTGCTGAAGTGAGCCATGTTCCCTGGCAGCGCTCCAACTACCTCCATCGCGAGGCCGTGGAGCTGGCCCGGCACTACCCCAACATCCGTGTGACCCCCTGGCGCATGGTGACCATCTGGGGAGGTGCTAGCCTGCTGAAGATGTACCTGCGCAGCATGAAGGACCTGCTGGAACTGTCCGAGTGGCCCTGGGACTTCTTCATCAACCTGAGTGCCACTGACTACCCCACGAGGTGAGGGCCTTGCTGGGGCGGGGAGGGTGCTGGAGGTGTTGGGGCTGCGCGATGCTGCTGCAGCCTTGGGAGGGGCAGGGCGGAGCGGGGAGCTGAGGGAAATGGGGTTGGAGATCGCACCCACGTGCTGGTGCTGATGCTCCAGGGCCAGGCTGGACCCATGTGTGCAGAGCAGCCCAGCCAGTACCTCGGAGGCTGTTTTTTCCTGCGGTCTGGGTGTTGCCGGAGAACATGCATGTGAGGCGCCAGACAGCAGAGAGGCTGTGTCTGTGTCTGCCCAGTGATGGGACAAGGGTTTGAGTCAGCAGCTTTGGGCTCCTTGTGTCTAATGGCTCTTGCAGAATGAATGTTTACTGGCCTGCCTCACCCCAGGGGTATTAATGATTCCTAATTTGCACCTCAGGACCAATGATGAACTGGTGATGTTTCTGTCCAAATACCGAGATAAGAACTTCCTGAAGTCACATGGCCGAGACAACGCCAGGTAATCTCAGCTAGAGGCAGAGCTGAACTGGAGGAAATGAGGGATTTCAGAAAAGAGCTGAAACAGCTGTGGCAGGGAGGGGACATTCTGCATCTGCACTTAGCAAAGTGGTTGACACTCCTACCTCCTCGTCCCCATGCCCAGGTTTATCAAGAAGCAGGGCCTGGACCGCTTGTTCCACGAGTGTGACTCCCACATGTGGCGGCTGGGCGAACGCCACATCCCCGAGGGCATCGTGGTGGATGGGGGCTCCGACTGGTTCTCGCTGACACGCAGCTTTGTGGAATATGTGGTCTATGCTGACGACCAGCTGGTGTCCCAGCTGCGCCAGTTCTACACCTACACACTCCTGCCAGCCGAGGTGGGTGCTGGCTGTGGGCCATGGGACAGATTTTCTTCCCACTGTCCTTAACATCTCTGTCCCACTTCATCCCTGCTCTGGGTAGCTGCAAAGGGTGTTGCTGGTTCTGCTCGGGCAGTTTTGTGCCTCCCCTTTTCCAGACTTATGTATGAAAGAGGGAAGAGAGGAGCAGATGGGTCAGGAGTTATGTTTACATAGAGCCCAGCTTCAGGTCCAGTCACACTCTGGGCCAGATAAGGACTGGTGCAAGCCTGGTCCCTTAGGTATTGCCCTGTGCTGGGAACGGGGTTAAGTTTTTGTTCAGGAGGAGTTGAGGTCTGTCCTTCTCCTCTATGTGTGGGGGTCTCCATTAACCACCTGGCCTCCATCCCATTGTGTGTCCTGTCCCTTTTCTGCCTTGCACAGTCCTTCTTCCACACGGTCTTGGAGAACAGCCACGCCTGCGAGACGCTGGTCGATAACAACCTCCGAGTGACCAACTGGAACCGGAAGCTGGGCTGTAAGTGCCAATATAAACACATAGTCGACTGGTGCGGGTGCTCCCCAAATGACTTCAAACCCCAGGACTTCCTTCGGCTACAGGTGAAAAAGATCCTCCTTTCTCTTCCTGCTCTCTCCCCTCCTCCCTGTCCTCTCCTCTCCGAGCTGCCCTGCGGGTGCCCTGGGCTGCAGTGCCAGCTGCTGTGCATGTTCCCACAAGAGCAGGGTCAGGTCTCCCAGTGGGGCTCAGTGTAGACGTGTCTGTAAACAGGCAGTGGGATTATCCTGACTGTCCTGCCCTGCAGCCAGGCTTCTGCTTGCAGCATTGCTCCTATTGCCAGACTTTCTCTCCTGTTTTCCTGCTCTTTCCCTGCAAACCTACCACTTGGGGCAAATAGCTTTTGAGTAAAACCCCTTCAGAGTGCTGTTTCCTTGGCAAATCAAAATGCCGTGTGATGAAACGTCTCCCATGCTCTCAGTGCGTGGGGATGTGGACTGGACACAGGAGGTTTGGGGGAGATAGAGCCAGCCCTGAAAAAAGCAGTTGTAGCAGGATTTTCCACCAGTCCCAGGACTGCAGAGCCCAAGGCCCTGTTCCTGCAGGCGGTGCCACATGGCCAGGGCTAATGCAGGGCTCAGCAGTGGCTCTGGTGGGTGGGAGCCCATCAGAACAGAGATTGCAGCAAAGGAGCTGGATAACACATGGCTGCTTCTGGGCACAGAAAGGGAGAGGCGGTGGGAGATACGGGGACCCATCTGCATTACCAGTAACTGTTGGTGTGCTCCCACTGATCCTGTCAGAGAGGATCCCACATTCAGGCTGGCTGTGCTGTGCTGCTCCTTAGTCTGTGCCCTCAAAGTGGGCAGGATGGATCCTGCTGGAGTGGGAGGGCAGAGTGGGTGCAGCCAACATTGTTAGAAATGCCTGTGCTCTTCCAGCAACTCTCCAGACCCACCTTCTTCGCCCGCAAGTTTGAGTCGACGGTGAACCAGGAGGTGCTGGAGATCCTGGACACACACCTCTATGGCAGCTACCCCGCCAACACCCCGGCCCTCAAGGCCTATTGGGAGAACGTCTACGACCGTGTTGATGGGCTCAGCGGCCTCAGCGATGTCACCCTCACCTTCTACACAGCCTTCTCCAGGCTGGGGCTCCACAAAGCCGCATCCATGCCGGCAGCCAAGGCAGACAAGCTCTGCAGGTGGGGTATTTGCCGTGGTCTCAACCCAGGCTCTAAATGGTGGCCTTTATCTTGTGCTGGGAGGATGCTGATGCTCAGATGTACAACTTCTCTATCTCTCCAGATTTGAGCCTCGAGGCTTCCCCTCCAGTGTGCACTTATATTTCTATGACGACCGTTTCCAGGGTTACCTGGTGATGCAGGAAGTGCAGAATTTGGCAACTGGGCAGGCAGAATCCTTGGAGGTGTGGATGATGCCCCAAGGAGCTCTGAAGCTGTCAGGTCACGGAGGGCAGGCAAACCGCTTGCAAAACCTTGAGGTAAATGGGGCACTTTCCTCCCTGGCTTTCCCACACCACGCTGCCGTTCCTCCTCTCCCCCACCTGCATGCCATGGGGACAGAGGGACACAGTGCTGCCATTGTGTCTGAGAACAAACCTTTGGGAGTTTAGTTTATTTGTGAGGAGCTGATCATTGAAGAACAGGCCTTCAGGGGATCTTTCAGAGGCAGCTGAGGCTGCGGTGCCCAGTGCCTGCAGCTGCAGGAGGCCTTGCACGGCTGAATTAGTGCTGGCATGTGATCTGTGGAGGGTGGGGTGTCCATTGCTTTGGACTCCAAGGTTTATGTGGTCTCTTGTTTCCGGGAGGTGAAACACAAAACCTCAGCTGATAGTGTCTCCTTGCCCAGTGTCCCACTGCTTGTGCCTCCTGTCCCTCCAGGTGGGCACGGAGTGGGACCCCAAAGAAAGACTCTTCCGCAATTTTGGAGGCTTGATGGGGCCTTTTGACGAGCCGGTGGCCATGCAGAAGTGGTCACGGGGCCCCAACCTGACAGCCACGGTGGTGTGGATCGACCCCACCTATGTCATTGCCGCCTCCTACGACATCACGGTGGATGCTGAGGCAGAGTTCACCCAGTACAAGCCCCCCCTCAACCACCCGCTGCGCCCTGGGATATGGACCATCCGCCTCCTCCAGTTCTGGGAGCCTCTGGGGGAGAACCAGTTCCTGGTGGTGCCCCAGACCTTCAACCACAAGCAGTCTCTCAGGAAAGGTGAGGGTCCTCTGGAGTTTGGGGCTGGATGGGAAGGTGTCCCTGTGGGCAGTCCAAAGTGCTTCCCCCTGTGGGGGCCCCTGGGCTGCAGCTGATGACCAGATTGGAGCCATTTTTCCACTGGTGTCCCCTTGCCCATGTGAATCCTTAGACTGGGCTGTCCCCTGGGCAGTTGTGGAGAGCCCATTGGTAGGTCAGTCAGATCCTTCCTGCAGCAGTGTCTTTTTCCTTGTGCTGGAGGGTGGCTGGGGTTGCAAAGGGATGGGGTGCTGTGCCCCAACTGGAGTTGGGGGTAGGACCTGCAGGGTGCCAGAATGTTGCTGCGCTGCTCATCCCTTCTCTTTTCTCTCCCTGTCCTGCCCAGACGACAGCAACTGGCTGCATGGTGGCCCCCCCCGCAACGAGTACATGGACCAGAACTTCCAGGGCCTGGGGGGGATCCTCAGCCTGCCACGCTCCGAGGCAGCAGAGGAGGATGCGGTGCGGAAGGCGCGGCTGACGGGCAAGGAGCTGGAGGACTGGGCGGACGCTGCCATCGGCACCTTCTGGTCCGCAGCGAATGTCTGTGTCAGCAGCCCCTCTGCCTGCGCTTCCCTGGAAACCTGCAGCAAAACCTCCTGGAGCTCCCTCTCCCCGGACCCCAAATCGGAACTGGGGCCCGTCAAACCCAACGGGCGGCTGAGGTAGCAGGAGCAGCCGGAGGGCGGCCTTGGGAGCAAGGAGCATCCTCCGTTTCTGGTGTGGGGGGTGTCTCTGGACCACATCACCCTGTGCCATTTGCACCGTAGTCACTCGAGGAAGAGAAAATGGGAACCTCCAGGCAGGGGAAAACCTTCTCCTGTGGGGTATTTTTGGCAGAGGGAGAGGCATGAGGTGGGTCCTGCCCATCTTTGCAGGAATGAGCCCTTGCTGGCCAGGGAGAGCGTGCTGGAGTGCCCATCCCTGTAGGGGCACGGCCGGCACCTGGCAAGAGCTGTGTGTTTGTTACTCCAGGCCTTGGAGGCTCAGGAAAGGGTAATGTGGGAGGGAGGGACGGCTGGTGGGTGGACAGGCTCTGGACCAGCTCAGCTTCCTGCCCAGCCCCGGGCTAGAACTAGGCAGGATGGGCCCTTGTTGCTGGCTGCTGCCCCAGTGGGCTGATGAGGGACTGGGGATAGGCAGAAGCAGAATGGGTCCAAAACCTGCTGTGTGCACGGAGCTGCTGCTGGCCCAGGACTTGCATCTCATCCCTTCCACCCCAGCCCTTTAGTTTGTATTTTTATAAATATATATATAGAAATATCTATGATGCAAAGTGCAATAGAGACGNTTTATTATTATTAATAATTATTGTTTTGCCGTTTGCCCATTTCCTGCTGGGGGCTGCTGGGGACCCGTAGCCTGCTGGCCTTGGGGCAGGGTTGTCCCCAGGTTGTGGGGCAGCTGCCCAACTATGCCAAATGTCTGGAGCCCTGGTGTGTTGTGCGACAGCGGGCGGGGAGTGCTCGGTGTGTGGTTCAAGTCCAGCAAGCCGCGCTGCAGACCCCGCCGCTTCTGTCTCCACTTCAGCAAAAGGACGCGCTGATCCCCTGCCAAAATAGCATCCACGGGGCTGGCGTCCTGCTGCGGATGAGCCGTGCCTGGAGGGCTGCCCTGTGCCACAGCTCCTTGGCCCGACCTTTTCTTTTCTCCCACGCCGGCAGAAGCTCTCAGGACCTGCTGCGCTTCCCTGGCCAAAAATCAAAGAGGCGAGACGAGGACCAGCCAGCTCCATCCGCTCTCCGCTGTTTCTGCTTCCCACTGCTCCAGAGGGAAGAGGCGCCACCTCCTCTTGGGAAGGGTTTCGGTGAAGCACCCCCCTTCCCCGCAGTCCCCTCAGGATGTCCTAGGGGTCTGCCTCCAACATTCTTCTCTCCAAGACTGATGTTGCCTGGAGAAGTCTGGGTTTGGTTTCACCCTGGGAAGACACTTCACAGCTGAGGACAATCTGGAGCCCATCTGACCCAACTGTCTGCTCAAGGCAGGGTCTCAGGAGCTGGTGGGGTTTTGCTGTCTCCATGGATCTGTGCCATCCTAACTTTTCTCCCCTGTCCCAGCTCTCTCCGCCTGACAGGTCTGACACTCCCCAGTCTCCAGATTTAAGGATGCGGGTGTTGCAAGATGTGTACTGTAAAACGGAGGGACTGAGACCTCTGTGTGTGAGGACAGGTACCTGCTGGCACTTGGCCCTGCCGTCCTGCACCCACTCCTGCCTGGGGTGCTCCAGGGCTGTGGAGGAATGTGGCAGAAGGGGGCCACACAGGGGAGGACGCCAAAACTCTGTCAGAAGCATTATGTAAAGTTGTCTTAAATATGCAACATCACAAATACATCTATATCTCTAGTGTGGTGTGTCGGGTTTTTGTGGTGTTCTGGAAGGGGTGAAGGGTGGGGGAAGCTTGGCCGTACTCGGGGAGGTTGTAAATCCCTCCAGGGCACTGGGGCAGGGGCTGTGAGGGTGTTGGGGCAGGGTCACCTTCCTCAGATGGGTTATGTGTGACCCAAAATCAAGCTCGGGGTTTTCAAAGCCTGTGGCTGGAGAGTGAGAGCTCGGGAACGACCCGGAGCCACGGGCTGAGTCCGGTTACACCGTGGCAGCGGGTGCCCTGAAGGTACCCGTGTAGTTAGTGTTGACATGGCACTTAATCAAGGCGTTCATCAGCTAATGCGCGGGCACCTCCTGCTGCCTGCGGGGCCAGGAGCCTCCCGCGGCACAGCCCAGCTTTCCCTCGCAGGAGCCGGGCAGCGCTGGGGTTGTCCCGTGCCCGCTGATCCCGGCAGTGACACGCGGCCTGGCTGCCGCTCGGCCGGGACTGCGGGGCTCTGGGAACCCCGGCACGAGGCCGGGGCACCCGCGGATGAGCCGGGGGGGCCCCGATGTGTGTCCGAAGGGGGAGCCCCGGGAGCCCCGCGGCTGAGGCCGCCCA
>VZRQ01005534.1:265798-330855 GCA_013397975.1 Machaerirhynchus nigripectus | reverse complement strand
GGGCTGGCGGTGCCGGTGGGCTCCGCGGAGCCGCGCGTGGGCCGAGGGGGAGCCGCGGGTTCCCGGGAGACCGGAGCGCTGGCGAACCGGCGCCCTGCCGTGGTGCTGAGGTAGCCGAGAGCCCCGGGTGGGGGACGCTGGGCGCCGGTGCTGGTCCCCGCGGGTCGATCCTTGCGGCCGCGGTCCGGGATGGGGCTCGCCCCTCCCGGCTCTGCAGATTGTTCCCGGTCTCGTAGGGAGAGAGAGATGTTGGGCACAAAGGGGCTTTAGCGCTCTTGGGACGGGCAGCAGGTGGAACCGGCTTCTCAGGGGCTTTTCCAAGCCGCGGGGCGAGAGCAGGCGACAGGAGGCGGCCCGCGGGCCCGTCGAACCACCGGCTCTCTCGCCTCTCCCGTCTCTTGGCAGCGGTGTCCACGTCCGTCTTCATCGTGGCGATCCTCATCCTGCTGCTGCTCCTGTACCACCGGGACCCAATGTGCTGCCAATTCCTCTGCTCCTGCCGGCTGTTCCAGACCCCCAGCCAGTATGTGAGTGTCCCCCGAGTCCTCCCTCTCTTCTTCCTGCCCACGAGTCCCCCTCTGGCCCCTGAGCTCCTGTTCCCTTGAGCTGGGTCTGTGGGGCTGCACTGCCAGGTTACCCTCCTGTAGTCTGGCTGGGATTACTGACGGACATGGGACCTCCAAGCAGAGCTGGGCTCTGCCACCTCGCTGCTCCCACTCTATCCAAGAGAACCATCCATTCACCCACCCAGTCCTGCCTGGCTGTGCCACTGTGGTTTTATCTCCAAGGCCCAACACTAACAGGCTTCCCTGCTCCCCACCCAGCTCAGGGGGGAGGTCCTCCTCCCCCTGGACAGTCATGTGTGGGGTCGGGCTCTGCTTTATAGGGAAGGGGCCCAGCAGGGAAGGGGGCTGGAAGCTGAGGGCAAAGGCAGACAAAGCCACTCGCATCCCTGACAACTGGCTCTCTTGTGCACAGCTCCTGGGGAAGGAGCAGTGAGACACAAAGCCCTTTCGCTCGCATCTGTAATTTCCTGGGGCTGGCTTTCAACTAGGGAAGCTGATGGAAAAAGAGCAGTGTGTGCAGCCAGCACTGCTTTTGTGGCAGTGACTGTTGGGGGAAAGCTCAGCCTCCAGAGCTGCAGGGATGGCTCTTGAGGGGAGGTCTGCAGGTACCACTCTGCAGTCCCTGGGAGAAGAGTGGACGTTCAGCCTCACTAGCAAGGGATGGAGAGACTTGTGCTGTGAAAGGCAAATCTAATAGTCCAGCATAGGCTGGGAAGTCCCCAGCAGAAATCACAGTGGAAATAGGCTGCACTGATGGTGTCCTTGTCTGATTCATTGTCTCCACTCCTTTCCCTCTCTTCCCTCCTGTTGCCTGCCCATGGCACACATTGGGAGTGGGCTCTGCTGCCATGCTCCCTTGCCCTGTAGAGCTGCTGAGGCAGTGTGGGATGCTCCCTGAGCTCTGGGGTGAGAAGTTCAAGCAGGCATCTTGCCTTTAGCAAAGGGCTGTGTCGAAGGATGGATGCAAAGAATTACATATGGAAAGGAAACATATATAGAATGTATTTCCTTCAGAAAAAGTGAAGCAGTTGGAGTGTGTGAGGCAGCTTTTGGGCAGGAGTAGTTGCACTGGTTTTGCTCATCAGTTATTGAACTGATGGATGGGTGCTGTTTTCCTGCAGTCTCTGTAGTTGTGCTGTAGGGCCAAGACAAACAGTTCCTTGGTTGTTAAGAGCAAAAGTAAATCCTCATAGTCCTCCTTGTGCATCCCTGGTTGCCCTGGGAGTCTCTGGGCTGGTTTCTGCTGGCAGAGATGGGGTTTTCTGAGAGCAAGGTACAGCCACGGCTCAAATCTTGTCTCTGGCTCGAGGGGCTGTTCTCTGTGAACAGGATTCCTGCTCACTGTTGCTCAACACCTGGACAGGGAATCCAGCTTAACTGGAGTGAGACAGCTCTGGAACAGCACAGCTATTGCCCTGCAGATTTGCTTGCTGCATTATCCTGAAATGACAACCTCAGTAGATAAGAGCTTACAAATCCTGTAACCCTGAGCATGTGATGGAGCTCTTATCTACACCAGCGGAATAGTTGGGTTGTTTTTTGTTGTCTCCCAAAAAGAGATGGTTCTGGTGATTTTCAATGAAACCCTGCCCGGGGCCCAGACTGTCCCTCTGGCTGTGCTCTGCTCCAGCTGGCTATGGCCCTTGGAGCAGGCCCTGGGCTGCCAGGGAGGACGTCCCGGAGCCATTCATGTCACCTAACAGGCAGGGGCTGCTGCCAGCAGCGAGAGCTGCAGGAGCCACTTGGGCAGAGGGAGCAGCTCTTACTCTGCCAGGGTCCTGCTGTCCCATGCGAGCTGGCTGAGCTCTGCTCTCTGCTGGGAAGGATGTAAGGGATTTCGGCAGTGCTCATGTGCTCCTCATTCCAGGACCGCCCCCCGCCCTACTTCAGCAGCAGCCAGCGGCTGGTGGGACCCCAGCGCGGAGCCTCACGGCTGGAGAGCGCTGCCGAGAACCCCGCCATGCAGGTGATGGCACAGGCTCCCTGCGGGGAGCTGGACGGGAATGGTAGCAAAGGTCCTCGCGAGCTTGGAAAGAGACTCTGGTTACGGGGTTTGCCTGGGGCAAGAGGTGCTGGGCAGCATCTTCTGGTGCTATCCCACAACTTTGGGAAGTGCTGCCAGTATGTAAATACCCTGGGGGGAGGCAGCATGTGGAGGGAGGGAATATTGCAGAGGACACCACAGTGCCCTGAGGTGTTTGGGCATGAAGTGCCAGTTGTAGATCCTGGGGGCTTGGGATCCTGCAGTGCAGGTCGAGGTGTAATTGCCCCTGGGAGGGAGGATTTCCTCTCTGGGTGTTCAAAGAAGCCTACAACTACCTACAAGTTTGAACCCCGAATCAACTCAAGGGGACACCAGGACACAAACTTCTAGCGAAGAGAGCCACCATCACACTGACCTTTTTCTGGGGATGGGCATTTCTAGGGAGATGAGCTCTTCTGTGTCGGACCCCCCAGCACGTACCAGCTCCCATCCTGGGAGCAGCCCCACCTGCCCAGCTACGAGAGCGTGCGGAAGAAAGATCGCCAGCGGGAAATCCATCAGATGATTGCCAACAGGTTTGGGCTGTGGGCAGAGCCATCCCAGGAGGTGAGCTCCCCTCCCTGCACTGCGGGGGATGGCAGGAGCCCATGGCAGTCACCACTGTGGTCCATATCTGTGCCTTGCTTCAGCAGTTGGTGGTAGCTGAGGACTCTGTGCTCTGTGATTGCCTTTCCCTGATAGCTTTTATCTCTCAGAAAGCACAAAGTGGAAAGCACAAAGTGTATTGGGAGGCTCCTTTGGTGTACATCTGTGCTGGTTAATAATCCATCTCCCCCTCCCCCGGCATATTTGCAGAAATGCCAGGAGGCAGGGCAGAGCCCCAGGGAGAAAGAGCAGGCTCTTCGGATCACAGGCTCCATACACGTCCAGGCTGGGAGTGTTATTTTTGGATCTCTAAGGCTTTCATGGGTTCTTGCTTCCTTCTCCCTGCAGGACACTCCTGGGGAGGGCTCTTGCTATTACCTTGAAATGTTTATGGCTTATTTATGATCAGGAGACTTTGCTTGTTATGGTATTTAAGATTTGCACTCCCACAGTGGAACAGGGAAAAGTGAGTGCATCTGCCAAGAAGGTCCTGTGGCAGCATCCCGAGATGCTCCTGTTCAGAGACCTCATTGTCTAAAGCAGAACAGAAACATTTGAAACCCTCAGTAAAGCACTAAAAGTTCCCTGATTTACCTGGATTTTGAGCTCTTAAAGCTGAGCTGTACCATAAAGTCTGGCATAGTCAGCACTTGCCACTCAGTGTTTGGAGGTGTATCTAATTATACCTGCCCAAAAAGTACCAGCCTGATATAGTGGAAGGTGTACCTGCCCATGCCCATGGATGATCTTTAAGGTCCTTTGCAACCCAAACCATTCTGTGGTTCTATGAAACCTGGGCAGCAAGGGCACAAGAGAGTAAGCTCCACAGACAAGTAGTTGAGGAACGGCACTGGAAGCTCTTCCACAATATCCTCATGCCACTTCCTGTCAGTTGTGGGGAGAAAGCTAGCCCAGCTGTGCCAAAATGAATGTGACAAGGCCTGGAGGTTCCTCTCTCTATGCAGTGAAACTTGCTGCTGAAATCTAGGTACGTCTGGTTTATAGGTGCTTGCGTAAATCCCAGTAATCTTTCTTCAGTCAAGGGAAAGCAAATGACAGCCGTCTCTCAACAAAAGTAAAGTCTGTTCTGGCCTTCTGCCAAGTCCTTAAAGGGGAACAGGGAAGAGCAGGAACCTGGCACAGAGTGTGAGGGGAGAATGTGTCTCTCAGCAGGTTTGTGCCATGTTCCAGACTGATGCTCTCATCTCCAGGTGTTCCCCAGCCTACAGCTGGCTGCGCTGGGGGACTGCGGGGGTTTAATTTCAGGCTGGTGGTGGTTGTGAGCCTTTTCATCCTCTCTGTAAGAAGAGGTGGGATAATCTCCTTGTTATTTCTGATCTGCTCTAACGCTCTTCCTCTCTCAATAGATGCCACCTCCTTATGAGCATGCTCTGAGGCATCCTCCAGCTTTCTCAGGAACAGAAATAAGCTCGGAGACCTTGGACAGACATGGTGTTCCAGACCCTTTCCATGCCCCTCTCAGCTACCAAACTCAGCGAAACACTGCGGTGTAAGGCCTTGGCCTCAGTGTACTGCTGCTTCCCGTGCTGTCAGCAACAGAAGTGCCTGGGATACCATTTTCCTCCACAGGGAATGGCCAAACCTTCACCCAGATCCACAATCAGCTGAGACACAGGCAAGCCCAACCCAGCCATCAGTGACATCCCTCTTGCAGCAAAAGGAGAACCACAGAGCCATTGCTGGGTACTGCACTGAGCAGAGGAACCAGGGATGTCTGCTCACTCTTCTCTCTGGCAAACACCAAAGGCAAAGGTCCAGCTGCTGGAGCTGCGCAAGGGAAAGCCAAGGGGAAGGTCTGCTGGGCCAGAGCTCCTCAGGAGCAGCATTTCATACCTCTGTAAGGCAGCACTGCTGGCTGTACCAAGGATCAGACCTCAGGCACTGGTGGTGTTGCGCTGCTTCACCTGTTTCTTTGATTATCAAGCATTTTACTGTATCTGGATTGGCTGCCAGGTGGGAATCCTCACCTGCGAGTGGCAGAAGGGAGGTGCTCTGGAGCACTGCTGTGTGCTCTGGCACCAACAGCCTCTGTGACTGACAGTGGTTCTGTACAGACATCACACGGATTTGGAGGGGCTCCAGGGGTTATACCCTAATACTGACCACCAAGATGAACCATGGGACTGGATTTGCAGGCTGGGAAAGGACAGATGCATGGACTGAACAGCTGGTGGTCTCCATGAAGGCTGTGAAACACAGGTGGACACCCATGGCTGACCCAGTTCACCTGGTCTTCTGTAGAGCAGAAGAATTGTCTAATAATGTCAACACCGGTGTCCTTACACTACTGATTTTGATAACCTGTTTTCTACTGCTGAGTCAATGTTTCAAATTCTTTACAAACCTATATATAAAATGAGATCAGTTTGGCCACAACAAATTTGGGCTCCTTTATTTTGAGGAATACAAGCTCAAAAACGTCACGTAATGACTCAAAGATAAAAGGATGAGTATCCTGGATAATGCTTTCTCATACACCTTCAGCTGCTCAGCTTCAAATACGAGCCCAGACTTGGGCATCTTACCAGGCCCCCTGAACTTAGTAACGACTTAGAGTTAGGCCTGTGAACATGCCTCACGTGGCCAGTGAATGGAACACTCACATATTTAAGTTAATCATTGAGGTGAGTGAGGCAGAGTGAAAAATCCAGCTTCCGGGTACACAGCATCAGGTGCATGTGGAAAAGGATCTGTTCTGCAGTATTGTGAACTAAGGTACAAATAGAACAGTAATGACTAAAAATGAGCAAAAATAGACGAAAGTATTAATGGGACAAGTACTGACACAAGAGTGATTGCAGAGGGAATTCATCCAGTGGCACAACAGACCAGGCTCTCCAGATACTGAATGACCATGGTAACACATTCCATGTGCAGCCTAGATCTTCAGCTGCCCCACACCATTTATTAAACACTCCTAAAAATGCCAGCAGGTGATCTCAAGTGTCTGAACGCAGATCACAAGCACTTCAGCAGCAAAACCAAGTCCTAAACTGGTATCTTCAGAGCCACTCTTGTCCTCAGAGGCCAGTACAGCTGTAGTGGTCTGTCCTTCCCATCCGTGCCCACGTGACACAGCAGGTTCACAGCATGGTGACCAGTTTGAAGCTTCCTACCTCTGTGGTAGGCACAACACTGACAAAGGTTTTATAAAGGATAGCTCCTTTGGGCAGCTGGCAGATCACATCCCTGCTATCGCTGCTGCGGGGTAGGGGCACGTAGACCTCTTTGGTGTATCTCACAATCCCGTCCTCCAGGGCATAGAGTGTCTTGTTACGGCCCATTCCCACCTGGGAGAGGATGAGGAGCGTTAGAAAGGAAAGGCTGGACATCCACAACTAAAGCAGATCTGATCCTTGGTCTGCCTCATTTGATATCCTGGCTTCAACAGCATCTGTTGCTTTATTTTTTACAATAAAATCACACAACTTGCTTCCAGGAACCAGTTTGCAGTGGTGCTCAGTATGAGACATGAGACACCCATTCCACCCTGAAGCACAAGTGCATAATCAGGTCACAGAAGTGTTTTGGGATGTCCATTACTTGCAGACCTTCCCTGATTCTCACGGACACAGGTGAGGCTCTGAGCAGGCTCTGTGACTAATACCAGGTCATGATGCCCAGTGTTGGGATATACAGAACACAGGGATGAACACTAAGAATGAGACTGAAAGAGAGGAGGCAGTGAGTGTGGGACTCTGGGGGGCACTGCTGTTCTCTGAGAACCAAATAGAGAGAAAAGGCCTTACGTGAGCACCGGGATGCCAGCGGATCAACCGCTGCGTAGCCAAAATGTTTCCTGCATGGACAAATGCACCTGCAACAGAGTGACACAGTCAGACAGCAGAGAAACAGCTCCCCAGAGCCCTGGCAGAACACAAATTATTCCAAAGGACTCATTCCAAAGGGCTTGAACACAAAGGACTTACAAATCCCAGCTTTCTGTGGGCATTTTCTAAGGAAAAATGACTTCAAATGCTAAAAGCATCTGAACAAAAATGCTGTTAGCAGGAAATGAAAAGGCAATGGATAGACCATGGCAAAAAGTCAAATCTCTGAAAAGATTGCTTCTAGGGTACAAGGCATTTTCTGGCTGCTGAAGGCATTTGTTTTATTACATTTACATTGATATGTTTCCATCAGCAAAGCTAATAATTATTAAGCACTTGACTTCAAGAATCTGCACTTTGGCTTCTACTAAGCCTCGTAATTCTCTCCTTTGTAAACACTGGAAATGCTCAGATTTTCCACCCAGCGTGGGGGGAAAGTGCAGTGCAGTTATGAGGTGTCCCACAGTGTTCCCTCCTCCTGGGCTGTCTGAAGAGGCAAAGTTAGAACCAAGTACATTTTCTGTAGGCAATTTTGGCTGGCGGCCGGCAGGCTCGTGGTGGGGGGAGCTGACTCACCGTGCCCTCCCACCAGCGACCCTTGATCACGAGGTTTCACTGATCCTCCCCTTCCCTTTCTCCTGGAAAACTGCCCTGCCCACCTCCTCCTGAAACACTCAGAAACTGACCGGTACCCAGGGAGAGAAGCTGTGAAGAACCCAGTGAAATGCAAATAAGATACTCAGACCTACCTTCGGCTTTTTTGAACCCATAGCGTTTCCCAGGGCTGCGGCCACCTAGGTTTTTTGAGCTGCCCCCACTTTTCTTAGATGCCCATCTGACAGCAACCAGGCTTGTTTGGGGAGCGGTTAGAACTAGGTTTGGAGAAAGAAAAACATCAGATGGAGAAACTATCACACATAATTCCTTATCTCAGATGTAAAGGATATCAATTAAGACAGGCTTTAAAATCAAAGGCAAAGGAAAACCCTGGGAGAAACAAAAAGTACTTCCAAGATAAATTAGACCACAATGGCCTAAGTTCCCTGAAAAGAGGCCATATCTCAAGTGGTGATGCTGCCCAGGTACGAATAAAACTCACAGCAACAATGTTAAAGGATGGGCACAAATTCCTGTTTCGTTCTTGTAAAAGGCAGCACAGATGTCACTGGCTGCTGTGGATTGCTCTTATGGTGCTTTGAGAAAAGACGGGTTGTGATTTGTTTCAGTTTCCCCTTGGACCAAATGGCATCTACTTACACAGTTACATCCTGAAATCTTACAAATGAGCAGACTCCAGTTCTGGATAATACATAAACATCTATCACCAGCCAGGAGCAGTCTGAGGAGTATCCAGAAGGAACATAAAGGTTGGACTTGCTGGTATTGGAGGTCTTTTCCAACCTTAGTGATTCTGTGATTCTATGATTAATGGCTCTAAGAAGGAACACAGAGCCCTGGGAAGGGCAATAAGGGAGTCTGGAGCACAGTTTTTTCATTAATACTCCCAGTTTAAGGGAAGTGTTCAAGGCTAGGTTGGACAGGGCTTGGAGCAACCTGGTCTAGTGAAAGGTGACCCTGCCCATTGCAGGCGGTTGGAACTGGATGATCTTTAAGTTCCCTCCCAACCAAAATCATCATGACCGTAAAAATCTCTTCAGTACTACCTTTCATGCAGTTAGGAGACAAACCTAATTTTTCTGATTCTAGCCTCTTAAGCAGCAGGTTAGTGCAGAGCCATGGTTGTTTGCTTACTTAACCTGAGTAAAACCACTAGTTTAACTTAATTAAATTATCACAGATACTCAGTGAGCTAGAAATACGTCCCATCACTGGAAGCGTTCAAGGCCAGGTTGGATGGGGCTTACTGCAACCTGGTCTAATGGAAGGTGTCCCTGCCCACGGCAGGGAGCTGGAACAAGATTCCTTTCTTTAAGGTTCCTTCCAACCCAAACCTATCCATATTCTATGAAATACTGTTGAGGAAGGGGTACAAAACCCCATTAATTTCAGGAAATAACCCATTAAGAAAATTAAAGCCTCCGAGACTTGACAATCTACAAGAAATCAGGCAAAACCGAACTATAGTTACAGTTTCACACACACAAGCCCGCCCATTTCACCATAGCTCCGCCTCAGCTCCAGGCAAAGGCGAAAGCCTCGGCCTACGCGCTACCGGCCGTGCCACCCACCGTGGGCGCGACATCCCATGGGGTGACCTCCCTGGGGCACCCTCTCCCGAGCTCATCCCTGCCGCTCCACGGCCAGACCCCCGCTTCCAACCCCTCAGAGGGTAAACAGCTGACCCAGCCCCTCACTCACACAGCCCCTCACTCACACAGCCGCCCCAGCACCGCCATCTTGCTGCCACCGTTTCCCTTTCCTCTTCCCGCTGGGAGGGCCGTGCGCAAGCGCACGCGCTGGGAGGCGATTGGTCCGAGCGCGCGCCGTCGCGAGCGCTCGGACCAATCGCCGCCCGCTGCACGCGCCTCCGGGCCAACCAGCGGCCGGCGCGGGCTTTCCCCTCAGGCGGGCGCGGGTGCCCCTGAGGAGACGGGGGGATGGCGGATAGCGACTCGACTGAGAGCAGCGAGGAGGAGAATCTGCCCTCCTTGGCCTCCCTTCTGCAGCCGTCCTCATGCCTCGGCGAGCCGAGCCGCCCGTGGTCACCATCTCCTGATCTTGAAGCGGCAGAAGCTGTCGAGATGGTGAGCAGCGAGAGCGAAGAGGTGGATGAAGAGGTGATGGACGTCGTCCCTTGGCATGAAAGGGTCATGATGAAGGTGGGAGCGGAGCCTGAGCCGTTCAGCCTGGGCGCTGGCGATATAGGAGAGGCATCTGGGCTTTGTGCTAGTGGTGACCTGATCACTCTTGGCAGTGAAGTGCTGCGGGAAGACCTGTCACCGTCTGGAGAAGTGGCTTGTGGCAGTGAGAATAGTACAGGCAGTGCTGAGAGACCCTCCTTGTGCTCCCTGCCAGTCGAATCAGACAGGCCTAGTAGCCCCCCGATAAGCAGAGAAAGGCCAGAAACTTCGCTCCCTCTCAAGAAGCGACAATATAGTCAGAAGGAACGGGAGGCAATCTGCCAGAATGCATGGCAGAGAAGGAAGGAGCAAGAAGGAAAGAGAAAAGAGCAGGAGGAGGAGAAAGACAGGAGGAGAGCCGTTGCCAAGATGCTGAAAGCTCAGCGGCCAGGAGAGTGCCAGAAATACATAACAGTGGTGCTAGATCCAGGTAGTTGTCCTCACAGCCTGCACCTGCCTTGTATTGACTTTGTCTCCTCTCTCTGGAGGCCTGACCCATGCATCGATTTCAGTCATCTTACAGGTAGAAGGTGGTGAGCAGATCCTTAGTGCTTTGCAGGCTGCCAATTATTCCTGTGTGTTTGAGAATCACGCTATTCCCTGCAGCATCACCTGGAGGAGAAAGACAGTGTCATTACAGGTATGCGAGCAAAATCTTGATAACCTTGCCTTTTTCTTCATGTGTTATTTGCAGTCGTTAGTAACTGTGTTTAGCAACCCAAGTAAACACCCTCTAATCTTCCTGCTCAGAGCTCTGAGTGGGAGTCTGAGTGAATTCCAAACAGACTGTGGCCTGTTTGTTTTCATATCTGAACAGATGGGAGGAGGAGATGAATGGACAGAAGAACCAAATGTCCTGGTTCTGCTTGGCTTGGAGGAGTTTTTGTCCATGGCTCACAGCTACAAACAAGTGAGAATGCTTATGACTTTTGTGCTCCTGAACATACCTTGATGCAAAACCAGTGTTTTGTCATCCTTCTTAGTGGCAGGAAGGTTTTGGTGTGGGAGGAATGCAGGGATGCAGTAAAACAGAAATCTGGGTTTAGGAGCCATTAATGGGTTCTATAATGTAAAGTTCTGACAAGCTTACTTCCCTAGTTAAAATTTTCCCACATTCCTGAAGAGTTACATTGCTACATCAAGTGGGATTATTTTTTTTCTTTCTTTCTGCTCTAACTTTACATGGGATCATTGCCTGCTTACCCTGAAGAGCAAGGGTGAACAGACTCCTCTGCAGACCTACAGGGCCATAATTTGCTGTGCTTCTCTGTGTGCCTCAAAATGGTTTAACTCCTTATTTTTCCCATTCATCTTTGTAGAACGCTGACGGCTGTGCAGAAAGGCAGAAGGAGACCCTGCAGAGCTATGTAGCACATATGATGGAGAAAATGCCTGGGAAAATTCTGGCTCTGGCAGTAGTTGGAGTGGAAAATTACTTCAGGTCGGACTTCTTTCCTTCCAAATGTTTCTGTGTTTTCTCTGGCCTTGAAAAATGCCATAGGTGTTTACGTTAATTCCTTCTAGCAAAGACTGGAGTATAAGAGGTATTCCCAGAACTGCTCCACCATTTTTTATACAGAAACAGAAGCAAAGGTCCATCCAGACTGGAGTCACCCCAGTCTTACTTTATTCTTTTTAGGTCTCTCCAAGTTCAGCCTAAACAAAGGCTGCGACAGGCAGCAGCAAGTGGGAATCAAGAGAAACGGGGAGAACGGAGAAAAAGGGAAGTTAAGGATTCTGGCCCGGACTTGTCCAGAATGGATGTGGAAGAAGTGAGTGCTTTTAAATCAGACATGCATCCATCATCTGTTGTCTTCCAGTATTTGAACATTTAAACCAGTCACACAATTTTTTGGTTGGGAGTATGCAGCCTTCATTATTCATTAGTCCATCAGTCTGTGGACAGAGCTCTTTGGGTTTGGCTCCCCACTGCTCAGTCATGTACCTGCTCCCACACAGGGATATGTCTCGTTCACCTGGATACTGATGTCAGTCTCAGCACCTCTTGTCCTTCATGGCCCTTTGGCAAACCTCGCTGGTGGTGGCCTGTTTGTAACAAGAGCCACGGAGGAGCTGAGGTAGCTCAGAGGACACTGAGGTGATATTAATTGTCAGGAGACAGACTGCCCCTGAATATTTCAGTGTCTTAAATTAACTGTTCCCAAAATGGGGAGAGAGTGAAGGTTCTTGTCCTACAGCAGGATGTTTGTGACCCTTTTCTGCTTCAGACAAAAATGGGATTTGATGCAACAAGACTGATTGTGCCATTTGTTGTTCCCTATGGTGATACAGGCCCTGGTGGATCTGCAGCTGAGCACACAAGTCCAAATCAGCATTTTTGACAGCAGTGAGGAGCTTGGGGAATATGCCACTATGTTCACAAAAGCTGTGGCTGAGGCACCATACAAGTGAGTAAGCAGAGGAGGTTTGGTCCTACCTTTGGAGAGACTTCACTTTAGGCTACTGGCAAGGAATAGCAGGTACAACACAGGGTATAATCGTTTTTAAGGGCGGGGGTAACAGAGCAGCTGCTAATGCAGCTCCTTCAACACAGGACTTGTTCTTGAAACTGATGTCCTCCCCACAGAGGGTGAGGACAGACCCTGGTTTCATAGTCACAAGCTCATTTGGGTTGGAGGGGATCTTAAAGATCATCTAATCCAACCCCCTGCCATGGGCAGGGACACCTTCTACTGGACCGGGTTGCTTAGTGCTCCATCCAGCCTGGCATTGAAGACTTCCATGGGCAGGGTATCCACAGCTTATTCGGGCAATTTGTTCCAGTGCCTCACCACCCTCAGGTTTCACACTGGAGCCTTGACATCAAGTAGAGCTCTTGTTCTCAAGTCAGATTTTTGGAGTGGGAAGGGAATGCTACTAGGCCTGTCTTATTCGACTGGCAGGGAGCTCTTAGAGTGCCAGCTTTTCTTCAGTGTGTAACCAAGAGACGTCCCTAAGAATGAACCACTTGGCTCTTACCATTGACAAGGGAGGACAGCAGTTTGTTGCACAGTTATAGCTGAGAAAGCCATCTTGTGCAGTCTCACGCAATCCTGGCATTCCTGTCACAGCAGCTGCTGGATTTTCCCTGTCAGCCATGAGAAGAGATGAGATGTCATTAAAAATGACATCTAGAAGTGTTTTTTATGGTTGACAGCCAGAAGGTGAATTCTTGTTTACCACTTTGTCTGGAAGTTGGCTTGTGTCAGGATTGCTGCTGAGTACAGGATTGTTTCTTTTTCAGTAGCAATCTGGGTCTTCAAGAAATTGGTAATGCATGTAAAGAAAACAGGGTCAAATTGTTTGCATTTCCTTTGATGCCAGTGGTGTCTCTGGCAGCTCAAGTGAGGGATGGCACTCTGGCTCTGTGACAACAGATGGCAGGAACAGGATTTTCTTCACAGCCTCATTGTCCCATTTGCTTCCTCATTCCTTGTTCTCCCTAGGCGAGAGCGAGAGAACACAGGGTTCTCTTTCTACTTGGAGAAGGGTTGCTGCGGAGGGGTGAAGGTGGATCCTTCCGGAAAAGGTCTCTTGAAAGTTTGGAAGAGGCAGATACAGCAATTTAATCGTGTCAGCTCTGAGATGGCTGAGGCTATCGTGTCTGCCTACCCTTCTCCTCAGCTTCTCATCCAGGTGAGGATGCCTCAGGGATAACCAGCACTGTGTGCAGGCAGCCAGCTCATGCAAGGGGTGGAAGATGTAATTTCATCAGTATTAAATTAGACACAGGGATTCTGTATGAACAGTTCAGTAAGTTAGTGAGGGAACTGATTCCTTGGCATCCACTTTTCTGGTTTCCCACTGAGGGAGCAGCATTGGCTCCACTCTCCAAGCTCACAGGTGGGACCTGGGCAGAGACCAAGTGAAAAATGAGTGGACATTGTGGAAGGGCAGAGCAGTCACAGTTGCGTAACTTTGTTTTTTTGAGCAATGGATGCAAATGGGTGATTCCACTGTTCCCTTTGTGTTGCTTTTAGGCCTATGAGAGATGCTCCTCGGAGCAGGAGCGGGAGAACATGCTGGCCAATATCCCTGTGCAGCGTGGGGAGGGTGTGACAGCCACCTTCCGGCGCATTGGGCCG
The DNA here is from genome assembly GCA_013397975.1 of Machaerirhynchus nigripectus. Lineage (NCBI taxonomy): Eukaryota > Metazoa > Chordata > Aves > Passeriformes > Dicruridae > Machaerirhynchus > Machaerirhynchus nigripectus. The sequence continues at coordinate 316,923 of VZRQ01005534.1, read as the reverse complement.
GAGCTGTCCCGACGCATCTATCTGCAGATGACTTCCCACGATCCTGACCTCTGTCTGGATTTCACTGGGTAGCTCCAGGGAAAAAGGGTTTTACTGTTTGTCCGGTTGAAGTGTTCAGTTTTGGATTTCACTGGGTAGCTCGAGGGAATAAGGGTTTTACTGTTTGTCTTGTCAAGTTTTCAGTTTTCTTCTGTGAAGAAGTGTTTAGGTAACATTCATTGATCCTTGTTTAAAGACTTGAAGAACATTTAGACTTTATTGTAGCAGGAAAAAAGTTGGATAAAGTTGCTGAATGGCAGCAGTTTACACAAGAAAGATGGTGAACATCTTCCCTAAGCATGAGTTGCACACAGCTTATAGTACTGACGTTATTTGTCTTTCTCTAAAATAAATAATTTTGAAGAATAACCTTTGCTTCTTAACATGTTGTCTTAAACACAGACAGGTATGTCCTTTGTTGAAAGGAATACTTTCAGCTGCTCTCTTGAACTTCAAGGACTTACCTTCCTTCCTTTGGGACAAATCCTGATGCTACAGCAAGATGGTGCTGCCCCCCCAGCACCTGCTCTAGCAAGGTGAAAGAGCTTTACCTCACAAAACAACCTCTCATTGTTCCGCTGTGGCAGATGGGAATGAGTAAGACTAATTTTCATATATAAATTTAGAGTGCTCTGATTCACTCTCCAGACGGCTTAATCTAGAGAGGGTCTTGAAATCTGATTATATGTGCTGGAATTATGAGGTCTAAACAGTTGGCAGGAAAAGCTTCATTTAATTAGATTGGGGACCACGGCCTGTCCGTGCAGCCGTTAGCACTCGTGTGCACACAAGGACAGTTAAGGGTTTTTGTGACAGCAGCACTTACTGAGATAAGTGCTCAGAGAATTAAACTGCATCCCACGTGTGGAAGTTAAACTCTTTGGAACCGTGCTGCTTCCAGAGGAAAGATCTCCACCTGCCCTGCTTGTTCCAGGCATCTAGCAGGAGCCCTGTCTGGCCAGCAGTGCTGCTGACCTGAATCTATAAGCCTTACACTCACCAACCTATGCAGCACTTGTCTGGATGTTGGCAGGAAGGGCTGCATGGAGGAAACATTGCTTTGGATGCTGTTTGTCATTTTCCTGAACATTTCTCGATAGGGAGCAAGGATCTTTTACAGAATGGGATGAGTTAGACACCCAAAGTAAAGCTTGAAGTTGTTTGAAGGAAGCCTTGAAAACATGCACCCTGCTAAGGCAGAGGCAGCTCCTCCTTCCTTTTATCTGATACTTGCGCTGCTGCTACTTTCTCCTGTGTGATACTCAGGGAACCACAGTCTTATCATCGGGTTACAGAAAGGTGAAAGTTTACTGCTGTGATACTGACCTTGGCGTGAACCACTGCAAATGATTTCCCCATAGCACTGCTCCTGGCAGCAGTAATCCCAGGTATGAGAAGAGGGAGCGGTTCTGGAGACCAGTGTAGGATGTCTCAGTGGAGTCCGTAGCACAGATATTCTCTGAAACCTGCACTTCATTTTAGTACTCACAAAGCCCTTAAGGATATGAAAAACTTCTGCTTGGTGGGGTTTCTTTTTAGGAAAATTTAAAATGAATTAATTTCAAATAATTTTTAAGGAAATTATAAATCACAGACCATTGCAGAGGTGAGTTTTCCTCTCGAGGTGCAAACCACCAAACCTCCCAGCTTTCCCCCAGCCCCGAGGCTTCCCCTTTCCTGCCAGCAGTGCTCCCACAGTGCCACCCAGTGCTGCTGCTGCAGCAGGCAGGAATTATTCCCATGTACTCAGAAGTCATTTGTGACTGTTCCTAAAAGGCCTAATTAAAATTAAAATCCTGTTAACAACATAAACATCCAGTTCAGACAAATTGCTGTGAAAACTGTTGTATTGAAAATTTTCAGCTCCTTTCAATAGCACATCAGCCTCTTTGCTCCAACACAGGGATGCACAGCCATCCTACACACCTGTAATTGGTCCTGGAGTGGCGCCTTATTGTATTATTCCCGTACAGCCATACCACCAATTTTAGCACGAACAGAAATGAGAACAAGGAATGGGTATGTATTAAAAACCTTCCACCTCCAGCTCAGAGCTACAGCTCTCACCCAGGTGATGTGAGGGCTGCTTGTTCCCATTCCTATAGACTGGCAGCTTCCTGTACCTCACAATCCTGTGGACACCACTCAGAGGCAAGGAGTGGTAACAAGTTTAGGTTAACGTGCACAAATAATGGGAGTAACAGGCCGACTGAGAGACATGCACAACAAAGATGGTTTGAACAATAGCTCTGCTCTGTGGAGTGGACCAGCAAACCAACGCTGACTGGTTCAAAGCAGTTTCATCAGAACACAATTCCATAGGAATTCTGGCTGCGTAGATGGTGGAAGGAGATGCTGATGAAGCAAGTGCCCATCCAGGACAATCACTACTGCGAGTTGTGCTGTAGCATATTCTGCAGCGTTTTGTGGTTCTGCAGAGCAGCCACCACGTCCTCGTAGAGGGTGTTCACACTGACGCACAGAGGTTGATGCTGCAGCTCCGTCAGCTTGCAGGCAGCCAGAGTACAGAGGATGCAGAACAGCACAAAGAGCAGGACTCTCAGCACCGACCGCGACCACGAGGGCTTGTGCCGGGGGGGCTGAGGGGGACGGGAGCTGGAGGCCGGCTCTGTAGTGAGAACATGAGCAGGACAGAATGTGAGGAATTAATCAACTGTCTTTAATAGGCTATGCTCACAAACAAACTGTTCAGGTAAGATACTTAATCCTCTGCTGCAGTTGGCTTTTGTTGTGAATTTTCACCACTTAGCTCTGATAAATAAGTAGATGTGCAAGATTTAACTGCTTAGGATGAAAAGTTGCAGATCCAGTTTCATGGGCAGCAGTGAAGAGGGTGTAAAGCCCCTCCATGTTGCACAAGATCTGATTACGCAAATGTTCAGTAGACTTAAGAAAAAATGAGTGAAGTTCTCATTAGAAACAGCTGGAGGACTTCCTGACTTGTAGCTCCACAGTTCATGGGAATACAGGCAAAGGGGAAAAGTGCACAGCAGCAGTTTATGAGAACTCCTACAGGTTCCTCCCTACCCTCTCCCACCATCTCCCAGTACCTGGGCTGCATGAAAGCAATTCTGGCAGCATCAAAATCTGATGAAGATGAAACCTGACACAATCCCACCCAAAATGGACACTACTTACTTCGGGTGTGCACTGTTTCCTTTTTAGTTTTCTTTTCCATCTCCTGTTTTGCAGCTTTCTGAGCATCGTACTCCCGCCTTCTGCGCTCCTTCTCCTCTGCCTTCTCTCGCTTCCGCAGTTCTCTCTCCTGGGCCTCCTTCGCTCGCTGTTCTGCTTCACGCTTCTTCTCCATTTCTGGGGGTTAACAGAAATTTAAAGGGTTTATGTAAAGGGTTTTTATGTAAAGGGTTGTCGTTGCCATTTTCCTTGTTACCTTATTATCCCCANTTCTCCATTTCTGGGGGTTAACAGCAAGTTTTTCCCTTTTATGTGAAGGGTTGTCGTTGCCATTTTCCTTGTTACCTTATTATCCCCACTGGCATGAGGAAACCAATTAAACAACTATCCTCTTTTTTATCATTTTATTTAGTATTACGTACCTTGCATTTTGCTGTGCTTTTCTTTCATGTTTTTATAGGTAACCTATAGCACATTCCATCTAGAGATGTTCCTGTTCCTCAGGCCAAGAAATCACAGTTACCCCCATGTTATCTTTCTCCCTCCAGCCCTTTTACCCTACTACTCCCTAAGTACTTTGGGTTTGGGTGGCCACAAATATGTGTTAGAAGGCAATCTGTTAGATGGTGATCAGAATGTTTGGGTGTGTTAGAGATCAAGAACTGTCCTCAGCAAACAGCACATGGGGGTTCTTTGTGCCTACCTCTCTCTGCCTGGAGTTTCCGCTGCCGCTGTCGATCTTGCTCGGACTGGATCGCTTTCATGTGCTGCAGTACCTTAAAGGGCCAAGAAAACAACCTGAGAGCTGTGCAGAAGCCTCGTGGCACAGTCAGTTCAGAATAGAACAGCTGGAGGGTGGCTGAGGACAGGCAGCTGGGGCTGACCCCTTACCCCTGACCTACCCCTACAGCTATGGCTCTGAAAAAAACTCACAACTTATGTGAGTCTCTGTCGTTAAAAAACAGATCTTCCCATTAAAAACAAATGTGGCAAACTGGTGCTCAGTGATACAGAGGATCACAGAATATTTCTATTTATGTTTGCCAGAACTTCTACAGAGGTTTTTGTACTATCAACACAGGCATGAACTATTATGTCTGATTATGCTTCCACTTAGCAACCAGCATTTAATCCTCCCTTAACTCCACTAACGGAGAAGCATCCTCCTCAGCCAGGTGTTTGCTCTCCACAGGGACAGCAGTAGTGGAGTCAGTGCAGTGGACCTGCACCTCACTGCCTGAAGAAACTTCAGGCTCCTGCAGCAGCTGCCTGGCTTGTTAAGCAAACAGAGGAAGAATCACTGGCAAAGCCATGAAAGGAAAAAAAAAACAGAATAAAAGCAGACTCCTTACCTTGACAGCAGCCTGCTTACACTGCTTCTCATCCAGACAGTCTCCTGCCACTTTAGCCAGGACAGGATCCAGGGGATTGTCCTTCAGATCCAGCCACTTCAGGTTCTGCAAAAAGGCACAACAAAGGGGAGGCTGTAAGAGCACAGCAGTCTTGGAATTATTTAAGAGATCCAAAGCAGAAGCAAAGAACTGCTTAGTTTTCATATGAATGAAACAGGTACAGAAGATGAGCAGAGATGTTTTCCATAGATTGAGAGGCTTTTCACCGAGCTGCGGTGCAGAGCCAGCTGAATTTTGGAATGGGTAGTCAGCAGGATGGATGCTTTACCAGAGAAATCAACTTAAGCAGGATCACAAGACCCTGGGCTGCATCCCAAAGCTTTACGTAACTGCCCAGCAGTTTTACCTTGAGCTGAGCAAAGCTGACTGGCAGGGTGACCAAGCGGTTGTTCAGAAGGTCCAGGTGCTGCAGATTGACCAGGCGGCCAAAGTCCAAGGGCAGCTGTTGCAGCCGATTTTTACTCAAATCCAGTTTCACCAGATGCATCAAACTGCAGAAGTCTGACTAAAACCCAAAGAAAACCCAGAGAAAGCTGGTCAGCACCTTTATGGAAGAACCTCAGTGGGAAGTACATGGAGACAGCCTGCTCCTCACATTAGGCACAAATCCTTGACTTACTACAGGACTGTGATGGAGGAAAATTGCTCTCCTCCTTTGCCTTGGAAGATGGAGGTGAGACACAGTGGGACAGATAAGACAGACCGAGAAGGTTATGGATGACAATACAACAGGAACACACCCGAGTCTCCAATGCTGATGAAACTCCTCTGTATTCACCTGGGGATGCTCTGGCAGGAATGTACTGCAATCTTCACACAGTTCAACCCTCTACTCTCTCCTGCCTCAGCCAAACCCGCTGCCAGCACTGACCCGTCACTGACAACGGAGTCATTCAGTCACCCCAGGGCAGGGAAAGGGCCAGTTCCGCAGCTCCTGGTAAGCCTCTACTGAAGCACCAGCTATCTTTCCAAATATTTCCCAGCAGACTCATCCCCACGGAGGCTCTCTAGCACCTTACCGGCAAGGAAATGAGGTTGTTACAGGACAAATCCAAGATAGTAGCTTTCGGAAGAGCGGCCTGAAAGAAAAATAAGGCACTAAATGAACATGGAGGTTCACCCGAGCCGCTCTGACACCTGCTAGTTCTGCTTCGGCCTCTGCAGTTTCTCCCGCTTCGGTCTGTCCATCCCCCGCGGCTGCTCCGAGGTCACGTCATCTCCGGATCCATCTCTGGGTCCAGAGGCGGTTCTTATCCCGGGACAGCAATGATTAGCGGCTGCCGGGCCCGCGGGACACACACGGAACCTCACTGCTTTAAATACCTGCAGGCCAGGTCACACCCCCCCAGCACATCTGGCTCTCCTACGCTGCTCCTTCCCGGGGACCGGGAGCCGGTGCCCCCCCCCGCCGGGCGGCCTGCGGCCGGAGACTCACCAGCTCCCGCACCGGCACCTCGTTCAGGTCGCAGAGGCTCAGATCCAGCTCGTTCCCGTCCAGCTTGTCCTTCAAGCTGAGCCCCTTCCCGCTGCCCCGCGACATGGCTCCGTCGGCGGCCGCCCACGGGGGATACGGCTCGGCACGGCGAGGCGGCGCGGCTCGGTTCGAAGCGGCTCAGNCCGCTGCCGGCCCGGAGCGGGGCCGCACCGGCACCGGCACCGGCGCCGCAAAACACCTCAAAATTGTCTTAAGAAAGGATGTTATCTGATGTTTGATCTCTGCATACTTTCAAACCTAAGCAACAAGAAAGGAGAGTTAATCCCCGAAGCAGAGAGCAGCCAATAAGCTGTAAGTGCTGTCTTAAAAAGACGATTTACTTGTTGGTAGAGTTGTCTTGTTAAGGTTTAAGGCTTGATCCAGTGATCTCAGACTTAGTGGGAGGTTAACAAAGCTTGGGAAGAACGATGTACTACTGATAGTGAGCGCAAGGAATGCAGGATTTATGGCCTACAAGGACATTTAGCAGAATTCCCAAGATAAGGGAGAAACTAATAAAGCTAACTCAGCAATGGGGTTGAATCAGATCCAAGTGGGTAAAAGGTAATGCTGTAAGGGGCAGATTGTGACCACCTATTCATGGCCACAGACCCAAGAAACCACCAACCCAAAAGAAGAGAAAGACCAAGCCTGTGGTCTAATTAGCATGGTAAGTGAGAGAATCATTAACCAGTGGAAGATAGAATACTAATTAATATGAGAACTAGGTAATTTGTAACCAATAAACATGAATGCCTTTGTTCGCTAAAATATATAAATAGTCAAAAGTTTTGACAGTCGTCATGCTGGCTTTGTGGATTTGCCATCCAGTGCAGAACTGTAAATAAATCAAATACCTCGACTCTGGGTGTGGATTGGCCTCTTGCACACTGGGTGAAAGAACCTATTTTGGGACACACTGGCACGGCTCAGGGCATCCCTGCAGCTGTCCCACCAGCCCTGGGACCCTGGCCAGGCTGGTAGGAGTTTAGATCTGGGCAACATGAAACAGCCCTGCAGAAGGAAGGAGAACTCCCAGCCCAGCCCCATGGGCAGGTGATGTTTGCATCCAGTCACATCATCTGTCACACACCACCCCACAGAGAACCAACTGGTTTATGGCCAATAATCCCAAGAGGAACCCAGTGATGTATACCTCATTTTACAATATCTGATACAGCTGCTTCAATCTCTCCACAGTCTCCCTAATCCAAGGGGTGAATTCCCTCTCAGTTGGGCTGTTACTCCACAAAGTCTCTTCACAGGAGGAACGCTTAATGGATGTTCCTGCTTTGCTTCCAAGGCTCCAGTGTCACAGGAGCAGAGCACTCTCCTAATCCTCTGTGGAGAAAGTCAGTGGAAGAGAAAGGAGCCTGGGGCAGAGCCAAATTAGTGTTACCTGGTAATGGGATTCCAGCAAGGACTAACCATGAATTTCCTGACCTCTGTGCTTTGTGATGTAAGGGACATTGCAAAGGTGTTTTCACTACTGCAGCACATCTACCCTGTGGATGCATTAGTTCATTTTTAAGCTGCCAGTGAATTTCTTCCCAACACCAGCATTAGCTCAGCATTGAGGTAACAGAGTCCACAGGATTCTCTGAGCAAAGGCATCCCAAAACGGCACACAAGGATTTGCCTCATAGAAACTACAATAAAGTCTGCCTGAGGTTGAGGTGCCCCTGTCCAGGAGATTATGGAAGTTTTTTGGAGCATGTTATTGTTCCTCCAAATGTGAGCAGAAATTACTGAGCCCTCATCTGAAAAGAGTGAGGTCTACTTATCCAAGAATCTCTCTCATCCCTCAGTTTTCACAACAATGTTTGTTGTTGGACGGAAGGGCTGGAGAAGACCTGCACCAGGGAATGGTAGGGAAGCCTCTCATTGCCAGATCTCCAAGGCAAGCAGCTGATTGCTGATCCCCTTGTTACCCTGAGGCAGTGAGGGACTCGTGATGTGCTGTGCTGTTCCCTTTCATGGCTGGGAGGCACCAAATACAGTCCTGCTCTGGAGGACAAAACCCAGAGGGGCTCTGAGGGGGCCTGAGCAAGACCCCCTGCATCCCTGGGAAAGGTCTTTGTCCATGCAGTGCTACAGAGACTGAAATCTGTGTTCACACAAATCCAAGAGCCTTTGGCTCCTAGCAAAAACAAACAGGGGTGTAATGGGTTACAAAACCTACCTTCTTATTTGTGATTAACATGAAGGCACATTTTTAAATCTGGATTGGAAAGGAATGGTACCTTATGCAGTGGTGTATGAAATGGTACTGCTTCAGGCATCCTTTGCCTTGATCTCAAACAAACATGCAAATGTCGAGGTCACATTAATTTCTGCATAATTCTTGGTTTAATTCTTTCTTTAACCAGGGTTCACCCTCTGGGCTAATGATCATAATGTGGTAAGATCAAGCCAAAAGTCATCTTTATTTTTATTTATTAAAGGTTTGCATCAATTTTTTCCCCCCTGTGGTTATACAACACCGAGCGCTCTGATGCTCCATCAGCACAAAGACAATTGCTCTGTTCTGTCCAGATGGGTGGAAGGACAACTTCTGGCCACAAAAATCACACAGCTTTTCATCCCCTGTGGGAATCCAGAAACTCACCTCGCTGCTGAGTTCAGTGGGACTGACTTGAAGAGGTGTCTGTAGGCAGTGAGGCTACACGCAGGCATGTAGGCTTAAAAGACTTTGAAGCTCCTCAAGAGAGGCAAAGCATAGCATGAGGCACTTCTGTGCACTCTGCTAGGGGTTGCAAGAACATTAGCAAAGAGAAGGGAGCAGGAAATGCTGAGGGAAGTGGAATGAACACAGTTGATCTAATTGTGATCTAATGATCCTTACTGATCCTTACTGGGCCTGAGCTGGCCATGCCAGCCTGGGGTTGGAGAGCATTCGCAGACTCTCTGAAGATCTGTGTCCCCTCTGCAGCCAAGGCCAATTTTTCACATTTCAAAGAAAAAAAATCTCCCTTTCCCTACCAAAGAAGGTATTGTCACTGCTGCGACCAAACAAATTAATTGTGAACTAGATGCACATTGGGGAAAATCCTTCCTGTTTCTAAAAACAAGTGTCAGACACCAGAGGTCTGGTGGCATTTGGTATTTCACTTCATTACAAGCACATTTTTGGCTTTGATGTCTGAGATTCACCATTCTGAGGTTGATATTTATGCCCCTGTTCAGTGTTGTGATGTGATACAGATACACTGTGTCACCTCCAGCATCAGCGCTGCTGCAGAGCTCAGCACCACCACACTCCTTACCTGGGGCCTGCCCACACCTCTGCCCTTAGGTGAGGGGGTCTCAGCCTGCCCAGCTTTGGAGCAGCTCTGCAGTCTCTTCTCCCAGCTGGTCTCTTCTCCACAGGGAGTGTCTAAATGTGTAAGTGGGGTGCTAACTGATAACTCATAGAGGGGATAGGGCTGGAGGGCAGTTGGTGACTCACAGGGCTCAGGCACCAAGTGATACGGGTGGAGCTAAGTGGAGGCAGATGATGGTGGTTTTCTTGCACCAAAGTCCATCTCCACTTAGAGTGGAAGGGCTCATTCGGGGTGTAACAGTGGTTGGGTCAGGCTAATGGAACAGCCTGGGAAGAAGAAATAATGGAGCGGGAATGTACAGGGAAGGAATTGTGGTGCAGAGCTTGGGCTGGGGACCGGCAGAGGATGGGGCGGGTGCCCGGCGGGACTCAGGGGCTCCCTCTGAGCCTCCAGTCTCTCTCGCGGACCGGGCAGGGCGGGCGCTTTCTCTGCTCCCCGTCCCCCGGTGCCTCCTCCCGGCCGGCGAAGGGTCCCGGGGCCGCGGGGAGCCGCGGGCGGGGCGGAGCGGGGCCGGCGCCGGGGCGGGCCATGGAGNGAATGGCCACGGCCCGTCTGGCAGCGCTGCCCCGGCACGGGCTGCAGCTCCTGCGCCGGGCGGGCGGGCGGCTGGGAGCCCCCCCGGGCAGGTAGGGAGGGGCTGGGGAACGGGAGGTGCGACCTATAGGGGGTGGAGGGTTCTGCGGCTATAGGGGATGGGTAGCTGTAGGGGACTGGGGACTATAAGGGGTAGGAATTATAGGGGAGAGGGGGCTGTGGATGAGAAGGAATAGGGGCTATAGGGGACAGGGGGCTGTGGATGAGAAGGTATGGGGGCTATAGGGGACAGAGGGCTCTGGGTTAGGGAGCTGTAGGGCACAGAGGCTGCAGGGGATGGAGACCATGTGTGATGGGGGACAGGGGCTATAGGGCAGCTGCAGAGTGCTGTGGGTGTCCAGCCAGGCCAGCGACTGCACGCACGGAGGGCACGTTCATCTCGGTGTGTAACCCTTAGCTACCTTAAAACCCCTCCAAAGCGGCAGAAGGCAGGCTGCATCCCCTGGATCTGCTTCCACCAGCTTGGGAGTGGGCCAGGGGCAGGGATGAACCCTGCACAGTGGGCGGAGGGATGTGAACGCATGGCAGGGGCTGAACTTTGTGCAGCAGCTCCATCTGGATTGCAGCAATGCGAAATGTATCAAACGGCTTCCCCATCCTTCTTCAGGGCTCTGACTTGCAGTCAGTGTCCCTGTCCCCCTGTGATGCTGCACCCCCAGGGTGCTGGGTGACACAGCAGGTCCAGGACACCAAGGAGCTCTGGGGCTTGGGAAGTCAAGCCAGTTCTTTGCCTTGCTTTTCTTCAGTGTTGCCTCTTGGAGCAAGTTTGTGTGAAAGGAACAGCAGTGGGAAGCACCTGGCTTTGGGAAAGCCTCTGAAGGATTAGCTGATATTCAGCGTGATAATCACTGGGATGAATGCCATCCAGTGAGCAATTCCAAGAACCAGGTGGGCAGTTCCTTGTTTTTCACAGACAGGGTTTGGGTGTTTCTTTTCAGCTGGTTTGACATTAGGAGTGAGGTGGTTGAAGCCACTTCATCATGGGTGTGTGAAGATTGCCTTCTCAAAACCTGTTCTTAAAAAATAGGATCAGAAGGGAAGCATGACTGAGAGTTCACTGCAGTTCACACCAGCCCAGAAGTGAAACTGAGGGACAGGAGCACAAAGCCCTTGGAGAAAGAGAGCATGTATTTAGAGAGTAAACTCTTTCTAGTAATGTTATAAAAAATGTCTATTAAATTCTGCTCCAAGGCTTGTTTATCCTTTTGGCAGGGAGAGTGCAGACGGTAAAGAGGCAGAGTGAAAAACATAACCAGAAAGTTGCTGCAGGAGGAGTCTGAAAACCCTGAGAACTTGATCTCTCCTTAAACGAAAATAAACAAAAAACAAAAAACAAAGTAGTAAGAATCCAGTTAACTCTTTAGTCAACAGATTAAAGAGGAAGTGAAGACAGCGTGGAGGTTATTTTCACCGTCCTTTAAACAAGAGATCCAAAAGCTCTTGCTTTGGGGAGAGAAGCTCCTGGTAGATGTCCATGAGCAAAGGAACTGGCAGAGGAGTCTGTGAACCACTCCAAGTACGAACTCTGTAGTCAGGACTGTTCCCAAGCCCTGGGAGGGCAGGGCCTTTCCCACTGGTGCAGAGGTGATGGCACCATGGGGCAGGTCAGTGTCCTTCACACTGCAAAGGGGACAGGAGGTTACCCTGCCTTGTGTTCCTCTCTCATCCGTTTTGATAATTTCTGTAGAGACTGGTAAAGAGTTAAAGGTGAAAACAGAGCTGGTTATCCTATATCAGCAACTCCAGGCTGTTGATTGGGGCTGCTCAGAGAAAAATATAATCAGCTCCTAAGATTAGTCCAGAGTGCTTGCTTCAGTCCGATCATTTCTGCTTCCTGCCATCAGGCAGGAGAGTTCTGGGACTGCCGGGATTTGGCTGCTCTCCCGCCTTTCTCAGGGAAGAGGAAGAGGATGCATTTTTCCCGGATCTCTGATGTCTCTCTGTTCAGCTGTGTTGCTGAACTCCAGGGTTCCGGAGTTTTGCAGGGACAGCCTGTGGATGAGACTGGCTCATTTGCAGGCTGTCTCGCTGATGAAACGTGCTGCTAGCAAAAGGCATGTGCTCTCTGAAAGTCGTGGTTTACAGTCTGTGCTGACACCCAAGAGCAAGCAGAGTTTTATTTGCTCTCCTCTGGCTGAGTCAGGGAAATATCAGACCACTGGTCTTGTTTTATCTCCAGCAGCACCAGATGCTTCGTAGGAAGAGGTGAAGGGTAAATTACTTGTTTTCTGTAACAAAGATGAACACAGAGATTATTTCTAAATCCTTTGGACCCTTTCTTTGTAGCGGTCTCTTGATACATTCTCTCGGATCAGATACTTGCACTTGCTGCTGGCTGGAGGCAGGAGGGAGACCAGCCCTGTGTGATTTCCAGCATGATGGTGCTGATAATGAACGTATCTTGTGTCTGCCTCCTTCATTCCACTCCTGACCCCCAGTGCTTCCAACAGGCTGCTGTGTTTTATCTCACATCTTTCACTTCTGCCACTGCCGAAGTGATACAGAAATGCTGAAGCACACGTGAATGTCAGACTAGAATTTGGGGAGCTCAGACTCGATGGCAGCTGAGAATTTTGCTTAAATGCATTTGAAGAAGTGATGTGAGTTAGTGCTTTGAGAGGAGTCAGTGACTCTGAGTTATGAGCATGAGATATCTTAGCCTTCTTAGCCTCTAATTTCAGTGCTGCTGATGCTTTCACTTGAAAATGTGAATGCTTGGGACCTCTGAGAGCAAGCTGTGTTCACAGTGTGAAATGCAGCAGTATTTTCTCAGTATTTTGGAACATGTGGCTTTGTAATGATATCTTTTACTGCTCTTTGATGCACTTTCATCCTCATGTTTGGGGGTAGGGGGGAAGCCAAGCCATGAAGCCTGGAGCTTTGTGCTTTCTTGCATTTAGTGTAAAAGTCTGGTTCTGAAAAGTCAGTGAAACCCTTTGGCTCTTCAGGTCTGGAAAATATTGAGATAGCAAGCCCAGAGAGCCTGATCTGTGTAATGCTTTGCCAAGACATGACAGTGTAAGATTGCCCTTTTCATTGCCAATGCAGTGTTGTGCAAGTACCTCTTCAAAGGCTGATTGCACAGAGCAGGAGACTGTTTCAGCTGGATGCTTTGGATTCTGATTGGATTTTCTCAACCTGATTTTTTAGTATTTCCTCCCCTCTTCAGTCTCCTTTTGTGATGGTCTTTTGTTGCTTATTTTTCCCAGTGCTGAGCCTGCTTGGCTCACAGTGCTCCCTGAGACGGTGCTGGGGGGAAGAGCTCTTGTGCAACCGGGTCAGCAGCTGCTCCCTGCTGCTCCAGCCCTTCCCGGGCAGGGGAGTTAGGGACAGGCTCTGCTGACACTGGAGACAACTTGGCTTGAGGGACATGTGAGTATGGCTGGCACCATTAAACGTTTTAACAAACAGCCTGAGGGTTCCTCATCTGCCCTCGTGAGCTGTGTCAGGGGACAGGGACTTCTCCAGCCGCCTTTTCAGCCAGCAAGTGGCTGTGGCTGCAGTGGCTTTTACTGCTCTCCCAGGAGCATTCATCCTCCCTTTGCTTTAGGGGGAGTTTTTTCTACCTTTTATTTTATAGAACCTGTGTTTATAAAGGTCTTTCTTCAGAGCTTTCTTTCATCTCCTCTACATCATCTCATGCATCTCATCTACATGCTTTGCCCAAGAATTTTCAAACAATAAAAGGTAGTTCAGTTTAGCACTTGTCCTCCCTCCTCCTTGGGCAGCCTTACAGCCTTCATGAGAGTTGCCCAAGAGCTCAGTGAGGAGGGATGTCTGAACAGAGCCCGTGGGAGTTTGCACAATTCTCCCTCTGCCAAAAAGCAGTGGGGGAAAAAGGCTCAGGTCATTTGCTTGTCTCTTGGAGCAGTAGTCCCCCGAAGGTAAAATCTAGGTTTTTTTCTCTGGGCAACGAATTTCATTTCACATAGGAGGTAACTCCATGCTCTGGCTTGTTTCTTGTGGGCAGGAAAACAAATCTTCTGTGGCAGTAACACCAAGTCTTTGCAGAATATTGATCCTGTAGTAGGTGGGAGTTTAGGCTGAGCTGTTTTTCCTCTCTAAGGCAGGGATTTCCCCATTATACACTGAATTACACACAGCCTCTGTGTTATGCACCCTACAAGTGTCCCTTAGCCCTGTCCCTCCTGGTTGTCTCCTAATGTCAGAGTGGAGGAGCTGAAGTCGTGGAGGAAGGCAGAGAGGAAATGAGGAGGGACAGAGAACATGGGGGGCTGCCTGGGGCGGAAGACAGTGTGGTGGGAGGTGGCTGCTGGAGCAGAGAGAGGCTTGTAAGAGATGGAGAGAGAAACCAGGGTAGAAACTGCAGCACTCAGATGGTCAGGAGCTGTGGTTTGAGGGGAGATTGCTGCATTTCCACTGATGATCAGACCTCAGGGAAAGCCTTAATGATTTTTAAATTATTTTCCGTGTTGCTCTGGCTACATCTTCTTGCTGCCTGTCTTGACTCATTGGCCTCCCTCTTGGCCTCCAGCACAATGTCTCAGTGCTCCTACTCTGCCCAGGATTGCTCTTCTCAAACCCATCCCTGATCTCCTCCTCCCCACCTGTCCCAAATTTGCAGTGGGGGCCATCTCCTCCCTGCTGTGGTATTGCCTTTGCTCTTCTCGCCCCTCATCTCACTGGTAGCTCCTTGTTTTATTGATGCTGTTCCAGTCCCATCAACTTTACATTCCAGCTGTCAGAGATAGAACATGTACAGCTGCTTGCTGTTGTAAACACAGACCATTCCTTTGCAGACACCTCAGTTACAGCTTCACTTCTCTGAGCTCTTCTAAACAGTTTTCATTCTGTGGGATTAGACTCTTCTCTGCTGATCCTTTTGGAGACTGACCTCTTTAATTTTAATTCTCTCTTTCTCACTTGTTTGCTCTTTTCAGCCAATTGGGAGAATTTATCTGCAAACTGGTTTGATCCTGTTACTTCCGAGCTATTTATACTTTTTAATGTTGCAGAAAGACCAAACCCAGTTTCCATCTGTCAGTGAACTGCAGAGCCCATGTTCCATCCAGGAATTCCGACACGTTTGTGTAGTTTTCACTGCAGGTGAATGATGGTAGGACCAGGCTGTGCCAGATCTGCAGGGCTGGTGCAGGCTCCTTCCCCACCAGGTTTCCCATGGAGGAACGGAGGCTCTGCCTGTTCTGCCCGCTGGTATGGACACACATGTGGGTGCCCTGGGGGTTCCAAGGTTGTCCATGTGCCCCAAGCCACCTCATAAGCTTTTAAAGTCCTCTTGGAAGTCTTCCTGATCCTTACCCACTGAAGCAGCTGCCTGAGGTTCCCACTGGTGCAGGAGTGTTCATGAGGTATTCCTGATGCCATGGGCAGGCTGATAATCCCTCCAGATGGGGGGAACTGTATTGACAGGTTATATTAAATAGCCTCTTCTTTTCTTTCCCAGTGCCCTGCACACAAGGATGGCCTCCGGGTCCTCCAAGGTGACCAGCAGCTACATCCAGGGGCCCTCAGACATTCCCCTTCTTGACAAAACCATGGGCCAGTGCCTGGACGAGACTGTGGAGCGCTTTCCCGACCGCGAGGCCTTGGTCTTCTGCCGGGATGGGCTTCGGAAGACATTTGCTCAGTTCAAGGAGGAGGTGAGTGCCTGGGTCACCCCTCAGGTGAGTGGATGACAGCAGCAGCTGTGATGGAGAAATGGGGAACAGTTTTATAGCTCAGGACTGAGAAGAATTACGTGTGGGTGGATCTTCATCCTGGCACAGAGGGAGCAGCACATTTCCAGCATGCGCTGACCAGCAGGTGTGCTGCCTTTACCCTCCTCAGAACCTTGGCATGAAAGGGAGGAGGCGGCATATGCAAAATACTTGTTGAATATCCTGTAATGAACCTTCATACTTAAAAATTATCACATTTATCTGATGGGTTATGGGCTGGGTTATGGTGTTTTTCTCTGCTGGAGTAGACTCCACCTTCTGGATTAGTCACTCTGACTATCAGAGGTCCTGAGTGAGGGGAAGATTTTTATCCAAGCATGAAGGCAATGAGCAAAGTCAAGGACTAGGGCTCAGTATGATATGCACGGATGAGTGTGGGTGTATCTACGTGCATGTGTGCATATACAAATATATGTTTATCTGGTTTTGGAAAAGTTTCTAATAAATATATGATATGATCTTTGATAGGAAAGAATTATGTGGTGTGTTTCTAGGCTTACTGTCATTTTGGTCACATCCATTCAGATAAACAAGGTTAGCTGTGTTCACCCCGGTTTTAAGAAGTGGGCTGTAATTCAGAACTAAATCAAGTTGTTCCTCAAATTCGTATCTCCTACAAGGTAGATTTTATAAATTTGTTTGAGAACTTAACAAAACTATAAAACCTTTCCTGAATGTCTCAGAGTATTTATACATACATTTGTGCACCTGAAACAGGCTTACGAGCTTGCAAAATAGAGTAGTCATTAATATAGTGGCTGAATGTTAGTTAATGAATCACAGAATCACAGAATCATTCATGCTGGAAAAGACCTCCAAGACTGAGTCCAGCCTTTGGCCGATCACAACCCCGTCAAGTAGGTCAGAGCAGGGAGTGCCACGTCCAGTCATTTCTTTAATGCCTCCAGAGATAGGGACTCCAACGCCTCCCTGGGAAGTCCTTTCCAATATTCAATAACCTTTTTGGTGAAGAAATTCCTCCTGATGTCCAGCCTGACCCTAGCCTGGTGCAGCCTGTGGCCATTTCCTCTCATCCTGTCCCTGTTCCCTGGGAGCAGAGCCTGACTCCCACCTGCCTGCACCCTCCTGTCAGGGAGTTGTGCAGAGCCAGAAGGTCCCCCCAACCCTTCTTTTCTCCAGGCTGAGCCCCCCCAGCTTCCCCAGTCACTCCTCACAGGACTTAGGAGGACAGGAGCCTAAAACTGGTCAAAAATCACTTGATAGAATTTTCTTCACCCAAATCCTTTTTGAAGTAAGCAATACCCAGAGGCAGATCCAACAGTAGGGATGGGCCCAGCGTTTGGGTAAGGTTTGGTCCTAAGTGGAATTGATGAGGAATTTGGCAATAGTCTTTGGGCAAGAAGTAACTTGCAACAACGTAATTGCCTATTTTGATTTATTTCCTTCCTGCTTTGTTGTATTGTTCCAGGTCTGTTATTTTTATGCTTTCAGTCAACCTGCTGAGCAGGGGCTGGTCTGTGCTCCAGGCTCAGAAGCTGCTGCAGCCCTGGGCTGATGGACTGTTCTGGGGAGACACATTCTGTTGCATTTCAGTTACAAAGATGATGCTTTTTCTCCAGAAAGCAGTGCCTGGAGACCAATATTCTCCACTGCATCCTGTGTGTGATCCTTAGGCTCCTGTGTTGTATTTTTCAGGTGGACCAAGCAGCAGCTGGACTTCTGGCCCTTGGCCTGAGGAAGGGAGACCGGCTGGGGATGTGGGGACCCAATAAATATGAGTGGGTTCTCATGCAGTTTGCAACTGCCCAGGCAGGAATCATCCTGGTAAGGAGCTTGCTGTGTCTGGGTTTTAGCAATCTATTGGGAAAGGAAATAGAGATCAAGAAGCAATAGGAAATACTGGAGAATAAAGTTTGTTTGTCTCTTTTTCCCATGCTTTTACCTGGCACGTCATCTGTAGCTGAATCAAGTATTTAAGGAAGGTCTGTGCAGCTCTCTGCATCTTTGTCCTCCACTCTGTAGGGAAGCAGACTGCAGAGGGAAGAGCAGCAAAAAAGTGCTTGCAGCAGCTGTTAATAGGAGGAGATGTGCTTTTCTCTATAGGACCATTTTTATGTGGGATGTTGCTGTCATAACCAGTTACCAGCTGGTTAGATCCCTTCCAAATGCATTGCTCCATGGAACAAATGCTCACTTAGAAATCTAGTCCAGACTGCATATCCCTAAAAGTCAATTTTCATTTGATAGCATGACCAAAATACACCTTATTTAGGCAGTGCATTGTGTTGAGGTCTGTACCCTGCCTTCTGCTCCTTTTCTCCATCCTGGTTCATTCCAGTGTCTGCAGGAATAGGGTGGATCAGCGTGGCTCAGTAGGAACCTCCAAGATGGGATGAACTTAACTCCAGTGGGCACTCTGTGGAGGGCTGGGTAGAAGAAGGTATTATCATGGTTGTCCATCAAGAAACCTGACTTGCACAAGAGTTTTGATCTAGTTTAATGGGTTGGATTAACAAGATCAACTGGATCAACTCCTGTGAGACAGGAGGTGTGGTTTCTGTTCCTGAAGCTCTGTTTTGACTATGTGACCTCACATAAACCTCTTTTGCAATTGTTTTCTTTTGCACAAACACAGAATGCAGGTATTTTTTCTGCGAATGTGGAATCCCTATGAGCTCTCAGTTCTGTGTTGGAGGAGAGGCTCTAAGCATGGCTTAACCCTGGGGGAACTTTTCTGTTGGAATCTCTGCTGGTGGGGAGGGTGTTCAAGGCAAGAAGGTGATCAAACTTCTTGTTTCTTGCTCTTCAGGTATCTGTGAATCCAGCCTACCAGGCCTCTGAGCTGGAGTTTGTGCTCAGGAAGGTTTGTACAGCACGAATTGTCTGCTGAAAGGGATGGTGGGGACATGGTGCAGATGAGCTGCTTAAGATTTGAGTGCATGGGAAGAGCTGGCTGGAGAGCAGGGCTGCTGGTGGATGTGTAGAGGGTACGAAGCTGCAGTTCAGTGACCACATTTCTTGCTGTTTCCTGTGGATGCCACCCTGTCTGATGGAAACTGCTGTGTCCTTCTCATCCCTTTCTCTCTCTGCTAACAGCCATGTACTGCCAGTACTACCCCAACCCAACAACCCCTGTCAGCAATCATTTACCACGGAATGAGGGGAAAAAATGCAGGACTGGATATCTCCTCTTTGCCCTTTCTGCTTGGGGCAAAAATCAACTGGCATCTCAATCTTGAAAGCAGAACCTCAGAAAGGACCTCATTTTAACCTCAGAAAGGACCAGTCTACTTGGTAGCTTGATTTCTCCTTCCCAGGTTCGTCTGAGGCTGGCTGGCCTTGGATTTAAGCTGGTTTAAGTCCTAGGTATTGCCACTGTTTAACATCTCTCTGCTGTCTGATCCTGCCACCTCATCTGCCCTTGAATACCTGCTGGGTTTGAGTTTGCAACGTGCAGAGCACTGATCAATTTAAACTGTTCAGGCTCCCTTGCTCAAATAATGAGGAATTCAGGTTATTAAACATTTGATGGCTAAAAATTAAGATGAAGCAGCTAATTTGTTCACTGTGGTTTGTTCAGCTATAAATCAAAGGCTGATATTAGAAGAGAGGGAGCCACTTCTGAATGTTCCCAGCACTATCCAAGTTACTGTTTTACTTAGAAAGTGGATCATTTTTAGCCACTTTTCTCTTGTATCAGTAACTCTGTAATTGGGTTGTTGGGCTGCAATTTGAATTCTTGTTTCATCCTTCATTTAATCCTCTCAGCAGTCCCACTGGTCACTCCTGTTCTCATGCATTGGGGTTGAACCCAGTGCTGCAGCAGAGCAGAGTCTCTTCCAGGGTGGATGTCCTTGGGCTTCTCTCTCCTGCTGGAATGTGCAACTCAGTTCTTCCCTTTTTCCCCAGCAAGGCTTTGGTTTTCCTTTTCATCTCCTCTGATTTTCTCCTCTGATGTAATCTGGAATGTTGATGGGGTAAGAGCAGAAATGTGTTTCAGCTCCGTTGGGAATTGCTCCTGTCTTGCCCTTCCAGATTTGCCAGCATTCTCAGCTTTTCTATGCACCTTTGACACTGGGATCTCTGGAGTTCCTCACCACCCTAATGATTTGTGTTTGTTTATTTGCATAACAAAATTTCTGAAGACTTTAGGGATCTGAAGACTTTTCCTTTTGGATCCTGTCCATCTGTGCAGTCCCATCGGCATATATTGAAATATGTGTGGAATAACCATTCCTTGGATTCCTACTGTATTTCCAGGGCTTTGTAAAAGCAAACTGATGATGAATTTTCATATTTTACATTCTTTGAAGATAGGTCTGCTGTCATTCAGGTTGAGGCCAAGTGGGAGAGGCCCAACCAGAGACTCTTATCTTGTTCAGCATCAGCCCTTCAAGCTCCTCTCCCCACATAGCATCTGTTTTTCAGAGCTGGTTCAACTGGAACTGTAGTTTGAAGGAATTAACAGTAAAAAAGTTGCAGAGGCCCAAAACAGCCTCAGTCCCCTGGGTACTGGGCAGCCCATTCCAGAAAAGAGAGCAAATGTTTATCTTTCTTTCTGACAAAGCCCAGAGGGTACTTACAAATAATTTATTGGCATAGCCTTTGTCTCCGTATTTCCCAGACTCTGGGAAAATAATGAGAACAGCTGAGTAAATCATTTATTTAAATAGTTTATTTGACACTAATGCATTTTTTGGAAGATGAAAGCAGTTTGCAAATCTGGGTCAAATTCAGCAAATCTCCTCTGCTGAAAAAGAAATGAAAATTCTTGGAGTAATTAAGGTGCTCTGTTTTGGGATTATGTAAATGTAAGGGTTGAATGAAAAATGTTTTAATTTTCAAAATAGCTAGTGCTTTAAAAAGAGGTGGAAAAAATCTTAGGAAAAGGAACACCTCAAAAAAATTCCACAAAAAATCTGGGCTTGATCTTAGAGGCAGATTTTGGAATTCCTTGTTTTTTCAAAGTTCCTCAAAAAGCCTCATTCCAGATCAACACAAATTACTTTGTTTTAACTTTGTTTATTTATCGATATTTTGGGACTGGGCTTTTTGTTAACGTTGAGACTCATAATCTGAAAAATCAGTTGTTTGCCTTGTGCTCACAATGAAGAGTGTTAATCCTGGGCGAGGAGGGATTTTTGCTTTCTTGACCAGCAAAAATCATCCTGAATCCAGCAGTGGGGAGGAGCAAAGCTCTGCCTGCACAGCTGGATCCAGGCTTGGGATGCTGGGTGTGCAGTGACAGCACTGCCCTGCTTCTGGAGGATTTTAGGAAAGCACAGCTGTAAGGGCTCATTTGCTTTTGTCCTTGGAGAACCTGCCTGTTGTTCCTGTGCTGGTGGTGGCTGCTCTTTATCATGTCCTGACCATCAACCCAACGTGACTTTTCATGAGTTTCTGTCTCCCTTCACAGGTTGGCTGTAAGGCACTGGTGTTCCCCACTCAATTTAAAACACAGAAATACTATGATATTCTAAAGCAGTCATGTCCTGAGCTAGAAAAATCCAGTCCAGGGGGAATAAAGAGCAAAAGGTGAGTTAGGAACATCTGGTGTCTTTGCACTGACCTTACAGCCATGTCCTGCCTTGTGTCCCCTCAGCTGCACAACACAGGCTTTGCTGAAGAAGGACCCACAGGGGCTCTCACCTGAAGAGAACAAGTTAGGCTGGCCCAGAGGTTTGCCCTGACCAGTGTGCGCCTGTCTGGGCACTTTTGTCCTTGTCCTGTTTTTGCTGATGGTGTTTTCCTCTCTGCCAGGCTACCTGACTTATCCACCGTCATCATGTGTGACTCCAAGCTGCCCGGCACCTTCCACATGGATGAAGTGATGCAGGCTGGGGACAGCAGCCACGTGAAGCAGCTCAGGGCTGTGCAGCAGACCCTGTCCTGCAATGAGCCCATCAACATCCAGTTCACTTCAGTAGGTGCCCTGCCAGCTCCATGCCCTGGGGTTGGGTGTCTCACTGGGGTCACGGGGAAAGAGGTGTGCAATACCACACATCACATTTTCTCCCTCTTTCCCTCTGAGACCAAGCTTCAGGATTCTGCAGTAGCATGGAAGAAGTGTTCTAGCATTTCCCCTTCTTCCATCCTTTCTGTTCAGCCCTTTGTCAAGGGCTGATGGAGATAAGACAGTGCCAGGTGAATTCCGTTCAGCTGAAGTTGGGCTATTTTTTGGGATTCAGGTGCTGTTATAGAAGTAAGAACAGTCTCCCAGGTCTGGTGGGAGAAAAAAGTGCAAGATCACCCCAAATTCTGCCTGGGGAATCTCCCCTGAGCTCACCCTCAGAAAAGGTGGTGTTATTGCATAATGCCCCGTGTCTTCCAGGGCACAACAGGAAGCCCCAAAGGAGCCACCCTCTCCCACAGGAACATTGTGAATAATGCCAGATTGGTTGGTCTGAGGCTGGGGGTCACAGAACAGGTGGGTCTTGGTGGGAACGGGATTTGGGGAGGCCTCTGCTGCAACAGAGAGACCACATGCGTGGAGAATGCGGGTGTTTACTCAGTGGAAGGGCAGGATGTTTTGCTGTAAATGACATTGAGGGATATTAATGCATAACATTTTGCATTTCAATGGAATTCGTTCATGTTTCATTTTAATTTCATGTGAAGCTCTTTTTTTTTGCAAAAAAGCTATCATTTTGTGGGGAAAAACATGAAATTAATCACTTATCCTTTTGGTGAATACTCATTTCAAATAATTACAAGACTGGATGTTAGCTTTGAATTCTGTTGAATGAGGTTTTAATTTGATTTACATGACTTCATTTCATGTCATGTTTACAGTCTTCTGCTCTTATCAGGGTACGACCTCTCTATTTGTGGTTTCTTTTAAAAATTGCTAAAGACAAATATTTTCTCTTGAAGTTCTGAAGTACTTGTTTCTAACATATCAGCTTTGATCCAGAGTATAGATGAGTTGTTTCAATCAGTCTTCCGAGCCTCTGGTGTTTTTAAAAAAAAACAAAGTAAAATGAATGGCATGTGCCAAGTCCTGCATATTTCATGCCTCTCACAGCACTCCCACTCATCTGTTTTGGCATATAATGTATAAGCAATACCAGACCAAGGAGTCCAGCAAAGAAGAGACATTGCAAAATTACAGGATGAAATATTGGCACTAAAAACTTCCCAAACTGATTTTTATTAAAGGCAGGACGTGCCAGTTGCGTTTTCACCTAACAGGAACACAGCTTAATGTCGGATTTCCAGCCAAGTGGATCAGGGAAAACGTCTCTGCTGAGATCTGTGCTCTTCAGCAGGGAGGTGGGCTGGGCACGCCCTGGGAGGTCTCCTCTCCTCACTGCTGTCTGGTTGATCCCAGGAGAGTCGCTGCGGGCTCCCTGCGCCCCTCTACCACTGCCTGGCGTCGGTGGGAGGCTGCATGGTGATGGCTCTGCACGGCACCTCCTGCATCTTCTCGTCGCCCAGCTTCGAGGGCAAGGCCGCGCTGGAGGCCGTGTCCCGAGAGAAGTGAGAGCCTGTTCTGCTAAGGAGCAGTTCTTGGCCTCGTAGCTTCTTCCCTTGCCCCACCTGCCAGGACCTTGCTTGTGCTCTTCCTTCCCATGATGGGAGAGGCAGATTTGCTGCTGCACTCAATTGCACAGGCACTGCAGGAGCCCAAATCTGCCTTTTCAGCTGTGCTTGGGAGTGTGTCACCCTTCTCCCCAAAATTAAGGGATCCTTCATGTCACCATAGGGCTTTGGCTGGGAAGCACAGTGGTGTCTTGGTTTGCTGTGCCTGCTGTGTTTTCCCATCTGAACACCTGCCCTACTTTTCCAAGTCCATCTCTGCTGCTGGGATAGTTGTGTTTCCAGATTGTTCCTCAAGGATAGCTTGGGAAACAAAAGGGCTGTTGCTGTGTCTGCATCATACATGTCCATATGTCTCTATGTTTTATACAGATGTATGGCTGTGTGTGCTGGTGAACAGCACATCTGCTGTGCCTGCTTCCGTGCTGCTGCTCTGCGGGATGGGATGGGATGGGGTGGGATGGGTGCTGAGCTGGGGCTGCCCCCAGTTCCACCTCTGCAGCTTTGCCTTTTTTTCCCTTTTTCCTCAAGATGCTCCTTCCTCCTCGGCACGCCTACCATGTTTATAGACATGCTCTCCCAGCCAGATTTTGACTCCTATGACCTGTCAACTCTCCGGGGAGGTAAGTCCCAGAACTCAAATGGGAAAGTCCTGAGAACCAGGATATTCATGGTTCCCTGCTGGGAGGCTGTATCAAGTTTTGTGAGCAAACATCTCTTCTGGTGGGAAGAATTTAGTTGCGTGAGCCTTATGTTTCCCTTGTTAATTTGATGCTACATTTCCTTTCCTTGGGGAATCCTTCCATCATTATGTATTTTAGGGCTCGTTTATCTTAAGGCAGTCTAAGGAAGGACCTTTCTATTTTAGCTGCAAGGGGAGGTGTCAGGAGTAGCCTGATTTTCCTCAACTCCTGTCTCTCCAACCACCACCGCGTGGCAGCAGATGCTTTCTGTGCCTCAGGCTGGTGTAGTCCCTAAAGCAGAGCCATGCTCAGATTTCTCTCTCTGCCCTGAAGTTTCCTGCCTGTTTCTGAAGTCATTCATCCCAGCACTGGAGGGTGTGGTACCGTGTGCTGGAGCTTCCTCTCTTGTCACAGCCCACCTTGGAAATAGCAGGGCAGACCACCAGTCCTTTTGAGGCAATAACAGTATGGAGAGAAGGTGGTGCTGGAGCATAAGGAAATATTTTAGCAGGTTACCTAATCATCTCTGCTATGTGCAAAATGATCCTGTCTCATCCTGTTCCCCAGCAAAGCCCACATATTACCGGGCTCTTTTGCTCTGTCATCCTAGGTTGGAACAGGTGGAAGTGGGATCTGTCCTCTGCCAAAAGGGCTGCTCTGTGCAAGGCAGGAGGAAAGATTTTTGGTTTTATGGTGATGATTGATGGGAGCGTTTGTCCCACTAAAAACTGTGCCTCTTCCTGCTCTGAATCTTCCCTTTTTTGGGGAACCACAGGACTCAGTTTTGGACTAGGTTTGTGCTATAGAGTTTATTTTCCTGTAGAGAAAGGCAAATTTACCTTGTGGCAGCCTTTGCTTCTAGAACAACTAGGACCTGTATAAAACATTTAGGAAGTATTTTGACAGGAACCAGTGTATCCCACAGGTCTTGTCAGCATTAAATCTGGGAGTGCAGAACCATTTGAGGGACCTCTCCTGAGAATAAATAGCTGGTTTCCAAGGTCTTTTCCTCTTTCTTCCAGGAATCATTGCAGGTTCTCCTGTTCCCCCTGAGATCATGAGGACAATTATCACCAAGATGCACATGCCAGAGCTTGTGGTGAGTTGTGGTTGCTGTGACCAGAGCTGCAAGGGGTGTTTGTTGTGGTGAGACGCCGAATTTGGGTGTGTCTGGACCAGAGTGGTCCCTGGTGGTCCTGGAGCTGCTGGGATCAGGCTGAAGAGGGAAGGCTCAGAGGAGCTGGAAGACAGAAGTGGGGGTTCTGCCTGGTTGCTGCTGGGGTGTCTGGGAAGGAAGCTTTGGAAGAAGACAAGGCATCGCATTCAATGTCATTAAGTGAAATCCTGCTGCTCATTTAAAATGTTTTACTAACATTCAGTCGTACACACTGCCAGGATGATGATGGCAGAGGCAGTGCTGGTTTGTGTTGGTGTGGGTGGATGCTTGTATTCCTCTTGCTGTGGAGCTGTCGAGTTTCTTTCCCCATCCTGGATTTCCTGTGGATGTAAAACCTCATTGCACGGTTTTTGTCGCGTCTGAGTCAGGTTGTGGGAGCGGTGCCATCCACATGTGCAGCACCAAATGTTGCACTGCCAGAAGGGCAGCACGTGCTGGGCCACGTGTGCTGCTGCTCCACCACGTGTCCCACCACCCTGGGCCTGTGCAAGAGCCACCAGCATGTGCTGCATGTGGGGGACAGGCCACCAGCCAGGGGGTCAGTGGCCCTCTGGCTGACACATTTCATATGCAGGTCCTGCCATCTGAGCCAAAAAAGGACGATTTTGTTTTACCCTAAAGGAAATTAATTTGGTGCCATGCTGCTTCCCAGGGCTGAGGAAGCAGCCAGTAGTGATGGATAAACACGTGGGGCTGGGAGTCAGATTAGGCTGTTGTTGTTGGCAGACCCTGACTGCACCAGCACCGGGGTTTTACAGGGACAGCTGTGTGCTCTGCCACAGACCAGGGGAATCCAGGGCATCCGTCCTGGAGCCGTCTTGGATGCAGCCAGGTTTTTTTTCCTGGATATGATGCTCTTAATGTCGAGCTGGAAACACCAGGGACAGCCTTGGTGCCGCTGCTTGAACTCTGTCAGGTGACAGCTACCTGTTTTTATAGTAAGCTTGAGTCTGGCCTCACAAAATATTTTCAAGCATTACTGTGAGAGCCCAGGACTCATTAGGTGTCACATGTTCCTGCTGTGTAGCGGGAGAAATAATAAAACCCTCCCAAACAGTTGCTCTGCCCATGGGATAAAGAGGATTAAGTCTATATTTGTGCCACTGGTCTCATGTTACTCCTGACCCCTCCAGCCCTCAGACAGACACACAGAGACTTGTTGAATTCATCTTTGCAGCAAGAGCTTTATACAGAAGATGTACATAAGAAAATATACAATTCAATTTCTATATAAGAGGCAGAGGAGTTTTCACCCTCTTAAAGGTCATTTACACTCAGTTACAGAGGAATAAATAGACATATATTTATATAACTCTTTAGGATTAAAAAACATAGTTGAATTGCAACTGTGGCATTGTGATAGCCATGACAATAAACCACAGTCATCCTGGTGTGCTGCTAGATCCTCTGGAGTGTGGGTAGGGAGGAGAGGAGGGGTGCCCAAGCCAACTGTACCGTGCACACCTTCTCCTCTTGGATGCCTTGGTGACCCCACAGAGTGGGAGGGAATCCAGTCTTCAGATGGCTCCAGTTCTGGGGGTTCCCAGTACTGCTTCCCTTAAAGGATTGCTGGCCAATTTTGGGAGATTATTGCCTTGGGGCCACTGGCTCTTGGTCACTGCTTCATCTGTCCCCTCAGCCCTGGCCTGCAGGGGTCCCCTCCATGGGAAGGCAGGGGAGTCTCTTTGCATGGGTTGAGACCAATTTTTCTTATCAAGCAGCTGGGGGGGGATGCTCCTACCTTCCCACTTGCTCCCTCTCCTCTGGAATGGGAGAGACAGCGACCAGCTGGTTGATCAGGGATGTGGGTTGTGTTTCTTCTGGGAAAGATGACTGTGTTTTACTGGCAGGATCTAGCTTAGCTTGTCTTAGTATGGTCATGCATAGTTTAGTTTTTTTTAAAGGCCTCTTTTAAAATACATAGATGTCAGAAAAGATTGAGAAGGTGGATTCCATCCTTGTGATCAGCAGAGAAGCAGGAGGTGTTCAGATACATCGGAAGTGTTTCCTGACAGGTAGGAGAAGCTCAAGGAAGGACTCGGAAGTCAGTAGTTTTCTGATGGTTGAAGTGACCAGTCACCAGGACGGGCCATACTGGAGCCTGCCAGGGTTAGAAAAGAGAGAAGGCCACATCTTTAAGGGGATTTTTCAAGCAGAGCAGTAAACTTGTAACACTTGTCAGTTTATTTTGAAATCAGTGGATTAAGCCCATACTTGCAAGTGAAGAGTTTGGAGTCAAGGAGCTGTAACAACTTGCCACAGCAGAGGAAATGGCTTAGTCCTGTCTCTGAGCTGCTCTGCCAACTCTATGACTCCTGAGCATCTTACCCGAAGTGCTGATGGTCAGGGAGCACTTTCTTGGCAAAGGAAGGAAACCCAGAGCAAAATTTTCAAGAGTAGTGGACTATTTTGGTGCCCTGGTTCTGAAAATCTGGGGCAGGTGGAGTTTTAGAAGCTACCAAGCAGCTTTTTATCTCAAATGTAGTCAGTGACCCAAGTCAGTCCTCCTCCCTGAAATACAGACCCCTGTATCTGACAGCTGCCTGGCTCTCAAGAGGTGCATGATGAAGTCAGAGTAATTTCATAGAATTCATGCTCACCACACTGGAGTGGGTTTGTGTACCTGCGTGTTGGCACTGACACCTGAAGGCACTGAGCTTTGTCTTCTGCAAGACTGGAATAAATAGTTTTCTATTTCTTGAGCCCTTGTAAGCCTGTTTGAGGGAGCTGGATGGAAAGTGCTACAGAAAAAAACCAGGTATTATTGTCGTGGTTTTCTTACTCTCACCATGGAGGAGGGAACTGGGATTGAGTTCAGGCAGGGAGAGAAGATTAAGAAGGGTCAGACCTGTAAATAAACTATGTTTAAGTACTGTGGTTTAGAAAACTGAAGTTTTTCCACGCTTAAAGCAGAACCTTTCCTGCCCTGTGTGGAATGACTGGTATTTCCATCTCTAATCCGTAAAACCCTCTGGCACTACAAGAGAAATAACCACTTTAGAAAGGCACAGAGCAGCTGGTATAATCCCTGTCATTTTGGTCATAAATTTCCTTTCTCCATCCTGTTGTGCATATCCTTGGTGAAGTGGGAACCAAGTGGCCATAACATGGCACAATGACCACCTCTGTTCATACAATGCAGTGCAGGATCACTGCACTTTCCTTGACAAATGAGCAAAGGTCCTTTTCCCAAGAGCTTGCAAACTTGCAGGCTCATTCGAAGTCCTCTGGAATCTGTACAAACTCCAGACCTATTCCTGGGATGGGGAAAAAGTAAAATGCTTGGGGTGGAGTGATGACACTTGTGGCTTTTTTGTTCCTCTGAGGGCTGAATTTAATACCCTTGGTAGTTTCCAGCTGTGGAAGGTGTTTGTGTGATCAGTTTTCTCAGTCGGTGTTTGCCTTGGTAGCTGTCAGCAAAAGCTCATTGCTGGAGGGGAAGGCAGCCCCGTCTCTGAATCACCTCCTGGCCCAGGACACCTTACCCAAAGAATATTTGCTGTCTTGAACCTCCCTCCTCTGGGATACTCATTTGAAGGCAACTGTTGTTTTTAAATACCTGACTGTCTTGGAGGGAATTGTAGTTGTGGAAATGCAAGTGCTGGATCAAGAGCTGCTCCCTGTGGAAGAGATCTATTTTCCTAGGGGCTGGGCAGCCTGGGGCAAGACTTCCCAGCAATGTCCTGCCCTGGATTTCACACCAGACCTGGAGGAACTTTATGGGGCAAAGGGCTGAACATCTCCAGTTGGTTAGAAAAACAAAGCTTGTGTGGTCCCAGCTCAGGGTAAGAGGGGACTAAATCCACCCTTGTTTTGATATATGGAGTGTATCCCTTTTGCATAACAATTACATCTTGATATGGGGCTTTGTTGTTAGGGCAGGGTGCATATCACCACGGTGCCCAAAGCATGACTGAGGCTTAAACCCTGTTACAGTGTAGAGCTTTTGTTTTTTTTCCTAGTGTACAATGATTGCTGCAAAAAGAGATTAAATTTTTCCCATGTTGCAGTAGGACCTCTGAAGATTTCAAAGTTATTCTGTGTGTGTTTTCAGGATCCTTACGTCTCTGTTTCATATTTATTTACATTTTTTGCCCTCACTTTCTGCCCCAGGGCCTGTCTTTAGCCCTGTGTTTGTTTCACAGAGTTGACTGCATCCCTGATGCTCCAGGCAGGTTCTCTGTTCTAGGACCTCATGGAGCCAGGAGATGGAGCAGCTCTGAGCCGAGATATTGGTGGGTGGGTGGATGAGCTGCTGTGAGCCAGACCCTGGTGGCATTTAAGACTGATGCCACAGAAGGTTCTGGGGCTTCTGATGTGACTAAAAAGGGAACCACCTTACGTGTTTAATGGCGGCTCCCCTTCCTGGACCTCTTGGTGGGCAGCTTGCAGGAGCGGAGGGCCGGGGTGTCCCTGATGGGCTGTCCCCGGTACTGGGCTGGTGTGGAGCAGGTGTCCTCAGCACGGGTGCGGTTGCCCTTCAGCCACCTGTGACACAGGGAGGAAGGAAAAGAGGAGCTTAAAAAAGGCACAAGCCATGGCCATCAGAGGGCAGGGTGGGGAGAGGGCTGCCGAGTGTGACAGCAGTGTCCTGGCACAGCTCGGGGGGCCCAAGGAGACCCCAGGGAGCCGGGGGTGGGACGGTGCCGTACTTGCGCAGAGGTGCCAGCTGGCAGTTGCAGTGCCAGGGGTTTCGGGAGATCGTCAGCGTCTCCATTTTGTCAAGAGGGAAGTTTCGGGGCAGCTGGGTGAGCCGGTTGTTCTCCAGGTGGGCGGTTTTCAGCACGGTCACGCCGGCAAACGCGTTGTCTGCAAACTGAAGCACAAGGGTTTCTGGTGAGGAGCGTGGAGTTGGGGAATGGGGACTTCAGACCTGAGGGCCTCTGTTCCAGACTTTGAGTGTCATAAGAACAAGGCACTGGGACATGTTGCCCAGAGAAGCTGTGAATGTGCCATCCCTGGAAGTGTTCAAGGCCAGCTTGGATGGGGCTTGGAGCAAGCTGGTGTCCTTTCCCACGTCAGGGGGTTTTGGAAAGGGATCATCTTTAATGCCCCTTCCAACCCAGGCCATTCTATCATTCTATGAAGCATGGAGAGAGCAAGAGAGGGAGCTGTGAACAGGGACCTGGCTTGCTGGAAGCTCTGTACGCTTGAGAGGCAACAGGCTGGTGGGCTTATGGGTGATGGAGTCTCCTACAAAGAGAGCTACGTCCCAAATCCATGTGGGACTGTCTTTGCAGCCACATCCCCAAATAATTTGAAGTCTGGCAGCCTTTTTTATTTTTGAGCCATGCTTCTTCATTCTAAATGAAGATATTTTCTGGTATATTCCTTTCTGAGGCTGGAAATCCTCCCAAGGTCTGTTGCCTTGCCTATCCTGGAGCGACTGAAGGAGGGAGTGTTTGTGGCGTCTGAAGGGGCTGTAGACTTTGGCAGTGCCCAGGGTCTCCGAGTGGAAAGTTACACTTGGCATCTGAGCGATGTAGAAATACAGGCAGGTTTCCAGCACATAAACCTCCTCCATTTTTCCTCATTTCCAGTGGTTTTTTTGCAAGGGATGCTGTAAAATTTGTCTTTTCTTGGTTGACAGGGAGGCTTTAAGGTAGAGCCTCCCTTAAGAAAGCTGCCAAAAAGCAGAGAGAGGCTGTAGACCTGGCTCTGCAGCCCTCTCCACTTTTCCCCAAGGCCTCATCCCTGAAATTTTTCAGCCCATAGTTACTCAGGCTGGAAAGCTGTTGAAAGCAAACCCCTCAACAGGAACTTCTTGGCAGTGATGGATTGGAGAGGGGCTCCCTGACAAAGCACAAAGCTCTTCTTGGCTATGACAAACCATTTCTCCCCCCTCTCGAAGTGGGGGGAAAGCTTTCTCCAGAGGCTGGAGAGAACACTCTCTAGGTCTTCCCAAAGCCACCCAGCCCAGCACCTGTGCTCCCATTTCTGAAAAGAACCTTGCTCTTCTCATGGACCGTCAGGGCGTGTTCATGTTCTCTAAGCTGAAAACCTTGACAGAGGAAACACACTATTACAAGCCACGAACTTTTGTCATCTTCCAAATCAAGCGTTGCTGGATGGGAGTAGAGCTTAGCTAGGAGAGTCCCAGATCCCTGTAGCTGTTGGACAGTCAGCACTGCTGGCCTTCTCCATCCAAAACTGAGCTGACCTTGGGAGGTTGGACTGTGCTGATAGTGGAGCTGCTCTGCGGGATGCTGGCACGCCGTGCAGAGGGGCGGGAGGGTTGCACAGTGCTGTTACTGTCTCAGCTGCTCATTCCTTTCCCAGCCCCATGAGAAGAGTTCACATCTGCTGCTAACAGCTGCCGAGCCGCCTGCCAGAGCGTCTTTGGGAAGAAAAGGGTGATTTTTATCCCTTATTTAGATGGAGGATTGCTGCTGTTAATTTATTTTGCACTGAATACGCAGACAGGAGTGCCCGTCTCGTGTTGAGGTACAAAGGAGGGTGCTGGCCTGTGCAACGCAGCCCTGTGGGGTCTGGCGTGGGTCTGTGATGCTGGGGGGTGAGGGCAGCTCTGTGCTGGAGCCTGAGGGCTGTCCTTCCTTCTGCTCACTCTGCTAAGTGTTACTTAGGCTGGGGTAGAATTGCGTGGGTTTACACTTGATCAGCTCAAAAATCTTGCAGCCACGCAGGGAACAGCTAAGGACAGCACGTTTGTGAAGGAGAAAGAGCTGCAGTCAAGATGCCAGCAGCGCTTAGAGCATTTGGTGGTGATTTCCTGGATCACGCAGCCTCTGTGATTAGATGTCTCTTAGCTGTGCAAAGTTCACACGGGGGCTGCTTGGGTATGAGGCCTTTGAGGATTTAAAGGGAAAATGCTGAGCTGGAAGCTTTGTATTTGCAAGCCCTAAAGCTGCAGAAGCCACACCTGTTAGTGCTGATCCCGTAAACTGATGTCCTGTTGGGCTGCTGGGGAGGAAAGAAGGCACTGGCTGCACAAGAGCTTTTAAAGTTCCTGTCCACAAGTGGTCACTGTAAAAAGCAAAGTCCTTTTTGCTGGCTAGAATTCTTAACCATTGCTTCTTGGCCAAACCAAGGAGGCTTGTTTCCCTGGAACACCCCAGAGCCTAATTTCTTCAACACGTAACTTGTGACTCTGATAGCCCTGGCTGGTACAACATTATGCTGCAATATTCGACTGAAAGTGACTTAGAACTGAGTCTACAGAAATGCTGTGGCAGCATGTCTAAGGTCTTGCCTAGTAAGGTCAATAGATTCTTTTCAAGTGTTAAGTTTGTTCAGTCCCATCCTGGAGAGGTAAATGCTCAGAGTGCATAAGGGCTTAAATACTCAACTATTACTGAACTGGTTTATTTAGTGTTGTTCTGCACCTGGACAAGCTGTAATTCCAGTTTTTGAGCTTTTTGGGATGCTATCCCTTTGAAAACTCAGGTGTGATGCATTTCTTGTAGCTTTCAGGTGATCTGCTCATGCCTGTGAGACTGAGTTGTGAAGAAATTCTGTTTTTCATCGCATTTTCCTGCATGTGGTGGTGGGCGCTGCTTTGCCATGCAGTCCCAGCCTGCCTCACCTGGATGCTCTTTGGGCTTCCTGGCAAAGCATCATCCCAGGGAGAACTGTTCTGTTCTGCCTGCAGCACCCTCCCTTTCCAGCCATGTGGGATTCACCCAGGACATCAAGCTGCATCAGGGTGCTGTGCTGGGTTCTGCAGCACTGCCTGGCTTTTCAGAGGTCCTAACACAAGTGATTCCCTGAGTGTGATGCTGCTTTCTCACAGAAAAAGGAGGGGGCTGTTTTGCCCTTCAGGATACCTGAATGTCCCTCCTCCCCTCCAGTGGGAACAGGGCCCCTTTGTAAGATGCTGCGAGAGTTCCTTTTGAGAGAGCATCAATAAACAAACCTTTCTTTGTAACGTGTCAGGTTGGGAGGCAGCAGGGAGGCGAAGATGAAGGTCTGTATGCCTACCTGTCTGCAAGGCAGGGGTAAGAATCCAGGACTATTCACAGATCCTCTGAGGAGTCTCCCTCTCCCAACCTACAGCAGGTACCTGGGCTGAGCAAAGGAGGCAGAGCAGTTCAGCTCTGCAAGGAGGAAGTGCCCTCCAGTACAAGGAATGTGCTCACCCCTCATCCCTCACCTTGTTTCTGGGAGGATGGAAGGTTCTAAATTGTCCTGGAGCATCCTAGGTACCTTGCTCAATGTCTGGTGACACCTCCAGCTTGGGAGGGAATGCACTGCCTTGCATCCATCCAGGGGGCTTAATCAGCTCCAGATAATTTGGTTTTTCATAAATAACTCAACAGAAGGGTGGAGTGCTCTCTCTCATCCCTCACTTGAGCCATGTCAGCGCCTTGCTGCCTGCAGAGCCTGCAGAACTGCATCTCCCCTCTCCTCTGCAAGGGAGGGACAGCAAACCAAAGGCTTTGTAAAGGAGAAGAAAACCAAGCCCCACGTTTCTGATCTGGAGCAAGTGGAAAGAGAAAGGACTCACCTTCTTCAGTTTCATGTTGTCCAGGTGGAGTGTCTGCAGGTATCGCCCGAAGGACTGGAAGGCGTTGTCAGGGATGACCTCAATGGGGTTATGAGAAAGTTTCAGTTCCTCCAGCACTCTCAGCTTACTCATTGCATTCACAGGGTAGCTGCTCAGCTGGTTCTTGTCCAGGTGGAGGACAGCGAGGTTTTCTACATCCTCCATGGCCCCAGGTAGGAGGTTGGTGAGGGAGTTGTCAGAGAGGAAGAGCCAGCGCAGATCTTTAGCCCCATTGAAGACCCCTGGTTTCAGCTCCCGGATTTTATTGCTGCCCAAGTGCAGGATGAAGAGGTTGACAAGAGGGGAGAGGAGCCCTTTGGATAGGTCTGGGATCTTGTTCTTGTCCAGGTACAAGTAGGTGAGATCAGAGAGATCATCGAAGGCTCCCGGCTTTATGACGCTGATCTGGTTGTCAGTGAGATAGAGGTAGACCAGGCTCTTGAGGCCCCGGAAGGCTCCAGTGGAGATCTCCTTGATCCGTGAGCTCTGGAGGTGCAGGGACACCAGCTTCTTCATGTCACGGAAGCC
The DNA here is from genome assembly GCA_013397975.1 of Machaerirhynchus nigripectus. Classification (NCBI taxonomy): domain Eukaryota; kingdom Metazoa; phylum Chordata; class Aves; order Passeriformes; family Dicruridae; genus Machaerirhynchus; species Machaerirhynchus nigripectus. The sequence goes on along the minus strand of VZRQ01005534.1, from coordinate 282,835 downwards.
GTTGGTTGGCAGGATGGGGAAGTTGTTCTTCTGCAGGTTGAGAAGCCGTGTCTGCTCAGGCACTTTGGGGATCTTCTTCAGCCCCACGTTGTCACAGATGACGTGCTGCAGGTCCCCACCGTGGCAGTGGCAGCTGGGGGGACATGCCTGCGTGGTGGAGACAAGACATGCCAGCAGGCTGAGGACACGGAGGAAGAAGCCTGACCCATTCATGGTCAGATCTGGAATTAAGTGTGGTGGGAAGAGAAGCGGGAGGAGGAGAGAGATGGGTGTGAGAGAGAGAGAGAGAGAGTAACTGGGTTTGCAGCATACTGAACACAGCCCTATTTATAATGTTATTAAAAAGCAAAATCCCTTCCCACAAACCACAGGCAGCAGCCAGTTGGAAACAACTGGCTTTGGGAACTTACTGTGAGCTTAACCCCTTGGCACCAGGCAGAGGAGTGTCCACAGCCCTGCCTGGCCCTGCTGCTGAGCCATGTGCAGAGGTGGTTTTCATCTCTGGAGGAAAATGGGAGGCAAATAGTCCGGAAGAACCAACGCAGACCTGCTCTGTGGAGAACCTTCCTGGTCCCTGCTGATTCACCTGCAGGGGGGAGAACAGCCTGTTTTGGTTGAACAGCAGAGCAGGGAGCACTGCTGAGCTCCACACCCACCTCCTGCTGGAGCTTCCCGCGGGCTCCGGGGTTCTGTGTAGCCTCAGCTGGTTTCAGGAGACAGCACCTGGTCGTGTTCTCCCAGAGGAAGGTTCCTGGTGGTGGGGGGTGGGGGTGTCTTTTTTCACTGATTGAAGAGGAGTTTGCCCAAATGGCAATTGGAGGAGGTGGGAGTGCTACGGGGTCATGCCAAAGGCCAGCAGCGCTGCAGTTGCTCTTGCAATGCAAAATTTTGGTTGAACACTTGCAGATCTAGGCTGCATTGAGGAGCTGGCCAAGAAAGGGAGTGCAACGACAGTCTTAATTCTGCTGTCTTTTCTTATGAACATGGTAACGTGGTCAGGGCACCTGGCACCTTCCAGCAAGGGATGGGGCAGCATCAGAGCCTGGAGGGAAGTGGTGGGACATAAGCTGGTGGATATGAAATGCCAGGCAGTGGTGTCGAGGTAGGTGGCAACGCCTGTGGCTCTTGAGGCAGAGCTGTGGAAAGGGAAAAGCATTGGCACTGGTAAAGGGATGGAGAGGTAGAAGAGCAATAAAAAAACCTGCTGGAGCTGGGACTGGGATCTGCCTTGGCTCCTGTCACAGGGTAGCAGTGGCAAAGGTGAATTAACACCACAGGGGATGTCCCCTGCTCTCCCAATAAAGAAGGCTAAAGCAAAGCAGTTAAAAGCCCCAGTGCCTGCTTCTGTGAGCATGGAGAGAGAGATCCAGGGGTTGTGGGGTGGGGTTTGGAACAGGAACATTTTGAACTGATTTCCAGCCAGTTCCTGGCTGCAGCAAGCAGATGAGAGCCGAGCACATAACTGTGAGCTTGTTGAGATTTCTGCTCCTGAGGCTGGCTGCAGAGCCCCAGCGGAGCCTGTGCAGAGGCGAGACGGGCTCAAGAAAGGGAGGAAATCCAAGGGCTGACTTAGGACACAGACTGGCTTATTCACCCAGATTTCTGGGTTTTTCCATTGTTGCAGCGAGGAATCAGCCGGCGCCGCCGAGCGTGCCCCGGACCGTGTTATGCAAACGGCCTGGCAGCCCTGCTCTGGTCAGCAGCTGTCAGTCTGAGCAGTGTTTGCACTGCAGGACTAATTTGGGGGAGAAAATAGGCTTCTGGGGTGGGAATGTGGTTCTGGTGAGCCTGTGGCCGAACGATGATGTAATGTGGGACCTTGGTGCAAACCAGGCCGTGTCAGGCTTTCAGTGTTTGTCAGCCCTGAGGTGTGATGCCCTGACGTGGAGCAGCTCACCTCAGCACCAAGAACTCACCTCTGGAGAGATGCTCTGACCTTGAGAGCTCCAGGCTCCTGCTGGAGGGACCTCCTGGTTACTGTAGGATTTAAAACTCTTTGACCAAAACAATGGTATTTTTGGCTTATGCCTGGTTCAGTGGGCACCACAATGGTCATGAACCTGCTTTGCGCTCTGGAGGGGCTCTTTGAGTGTCTTGGTCAGAACCTTTGAGACAGAGAAACAGAAGACAGACAGAGCCTTCTGTGTTTTCCTCCTTTGCCTCTCCAGTTTGCTGTTCGGTGATTCTGAGAGTGCCTCTGATTGTGACTGCTCATAAAGCTCAGGCAGGGAGCTGGGTGAATGATTGGGAAAGAAAAAAATCATTTTTAAGGCATCATCTTCTATCTTCATCTTTTATTTTCTCTCTCTGAGCAGGTTCAACCACTTTAGTTTTCACTGTAATCATTTGATGAACAATTCCTCTAGTTATGTACCAGCTATTCTGTGCAAGAGTAACTGGTGGGTGAAATTTAAAACCCTGCCTGTTTTTGCTGGGCACTGAATCTGAGGATTGTATCTGTGCTCCTTCCCTGAGAGTCTGGTACTTGGATTTCCTGTCCCCTTGCAAAAAAATATCATCTAGCAGCTTACTGCTTCTGCAGAGATTGCAGCCAGTGTGGGTCAGGTGGGAGCAAAAAGTTGGTGAGGGCCTTGCAAACCCCATCCATAAATACATCCTACCCCAGTGTATTTCTGGAACAAGACCCTTTTCAAAGGTTAAACTGCTCAAACCTCAAACCTCCTTCTCTTTCTTCCTCTCAGGGTAAAATTCCCTTTCTTCCACTCTTTATCCGTTTGCTGGCTGAGGCTGGAGATTTGGGGGGACAGAGGCACTCTATCCCTGCAGGGATGTGTGTGCTGTGGCTGTGGACACCAGTGAGACCTGCAGCTTTCTTGTGAGAATGCTGGGACATAGCTGCCGTGATGCTGGTGTGAGGTGGGAAGCTGTCCCTGCTCCAGGGCTCCTGCCAGCCCCAAGCCTGCTGTAGTGTTTAGGTGGATGCCAGGTTATTTCTGGCGCCACGGTGGGGTGGCAGCAGGGAGAAGGTGTCCACTCCTCAGCTCCATTCCTCCAGGCACAAATGGTCAATAAAAGGAAGTTCTTTCCCCTAGTGTTTTTTGATTTCCGTGCCTCGGTGAGCACATTCCTGTGGTGGGAGCTGTTTGGCATCTGCCGCAGCTGGCACCTCTCCCCCGGCTCCTGGCTGTTTGTGTTTTGAGCTGCTCACTGGACGGCTCTGCTCTTCCCACATCGGGTTTTGCAGCCCTCAGCTGGTCAGCAAATGTCCAGCCATCCTCAAAAGCCCGCCTGGGTCCCGGTCGTGGGTGGTTTGCAGTCTGGAGGTGACAATGGAGCAGTGTCGGTGTCCCTGTGCCACAGTCGTGGGGAGCTGGGTCCTGGCCAGCTCCTACCTCACACATCCCCTGGGACCAGCACTGCAAGGACATCACAGAAGGGGCAGGATTATCCTGCCCCCTCTTATTTTTCAATTGATTAACAGTTCTGCAAACATTCCTGGTGATCTGCAGATGCTGGTCTCCCCTCTTGTCTTTCTTGCAGCCATCGTGGGGTAAGCGAATAAATACAGTTTTTGAAGCAGTATAAATATAGAATTGGGGTGTTTCTTTGATGCTGTAGGTCTGAACTGTTACGGTACAATATTGGAGATGGTCTTTTCCATGTTTAATATTTATTTTTATAAGTATGAACAGTTCTGGCATATCAAGACAGCTCCATGTTAAAATACTCCATTGCTCTTTTAAGCCTGATTCTGTAGATTTTAGGGGCTCCAGAGATCTGGTTTCCTGTGTCAGTGAACACTTTCAATCAGCTTCTTGAAATGGCACCAGTGTAGCTGGGCTTGGGGTGCAGCCCTCCTCATTTTGGCTGGAGGTGGGGGCTCAGGCAGCTTCTGGGGCTGTCCTGCCCCGGCCCTTGTGGGGCTGAGCCCTGGGTGCTGGGCTGGGAGCAGGGTGGGAGAAGGTGCAAGCTCTGCAGTGTCCCATGGATTTATCCCAAGGGCAGAGTACACTCCAGGCAGCGTTCAAGGAGCAGTGGTGGGTGGGCAAAGGGGAATCCCAGAGGCTTTCCTGGGTTCCACACAGCACCTGAGGGTCCCAGCAGTGGCATCCAGGGCTCTGAGCTCAGACCTGAATTGCCATTTTTATTTGAAATGCTTGAAGGGTCCTCATCACTGCAGTGTGGGGGCTGCTTGTTGAGCTGGAGGAGGTGGTGATGGGTCCACCTCCTTCTTCTGATGGTTTTCTTCCACTGCAGCGTGGCCTCCACCCATTGATCTGTTGCCAGTTTGGCTCCCCATTGATGTCCACCCACCCTTCCCTTCTGCTGATTCTAGCAGCTGCTGGATGAGGCTCTTGGCCTCTCCTGTGAAGCTCACCCAGCCCTTACAGCCTCTCCCAGCCCTGCCGTGTCCACCCTGAGAGGCACCAGACGTTCCCTAGCATCCCACTGCTCTGGCCAGGGCTCTTGTCCTAGTTTGCAGGAGCAAAGTGCTCCTTGTGGAGCACCACCGATCCATGCGAGACTTCTGACTTTCCCAAATGCTCCCCAGCCATTAGTCCCCTCTGCTCTCAAAATGGAAAACGTGCTCCATGTGGTGACAACTTCCCTGCTTGTCCTTGGCCTCCCCGTCTCACCCCACCTTGTTTTTGGGCAGGACCTGATGAATAGGTGGTTTCTGTAGCTGTGGGAATGGGCTGTGAGAACATCTAAAATGCTGCATGGAAGCAACAAGATCCTGGGCTTCCAGCCTTGTTTTTGGTGAGAGCTGAGCTCTCCAAATCCATAGGGATGTTACCTTTGCCCCTCAATTTTTGCTGAGTTTCCTTCTCCAACAGCTTTGAGCATCCAGATATCCCCAAACCAGTGGTTTTCTACCTTCATGTGACACTTTGTACATTTCCTCTCACTTTTTGCTTTTAATTTCACTTTTCCCAAATGCATTGGCACCAGCACTGGGGAGGATGGAGTTAATTGCACAGCAAAGAGCTTTTATCACACTGTGGATAAACCAGTACCTGCCCATGTCTTTGCTGGTTGCCACTGGGCAGCACTTCTGCACTGCTGGCAGGAAGGGGGAAATAGTTCCAAGCCTCAAGGCTTCTGCTTGGCCTGGAGAGAAGAGAGGCAGCTTTAACTCCAGACCACGAGGAGCAGCTTGTCCTCACTGGGCAATAACAGGAGAGTCACTCCCATGCAGTCTCAGCCTGGGCACACGGGGTTGTCCTTTTGGTCTCCTCCTGAGGCAAAGCCATTGCATGCCACAGCACAAAGAAGGTGCTTTGGTCACCTACTACTTTTGGGATCTCTTTTAAGCCCCATCCAAACTGGGACTGTCTGGCAGCTCTTTTGGTGGGGAGAGATGCCAGCAGGGTGGCCACCCTTGGAGATTAGTCCTGCAAGGCCTGTTTGTTTGTGTCCTGATGTTTTTGACACAAATATGGTACTGTTGCTGGGGAAGGAAATGGGATCTCAGTGTGGCACAGGCTGGATGTGATCAGAAGTTGTTTTTTGCAGCAGCAGAGTTGACCTGAAGGTTCAGGAATATTCCAGTACAATTTGGGATAGTGGGATATCTCCAAAGCAGGGAGACGCGTGTCCCCAGAGGACAGAAAAGTTTAGGGTGATCTTGGCAGTAAGCAGCTGAGTGAGGGAAGGTTGTTGCTCAGCTGAGAATGGTTTGGAGCTGGCTGCGATGGGAAGGGCTGGGGTTGACTCTGGTGGAGATATCTGAGACAGACACACTCGGCACAAGTTTAGGGATAATTAGATCCATCCAGCATGTTACACCGAGAGGGGTTCAAAGGGCCTCTTAGAGGTCCCTGAGCACATCTCTTGGGTTGCCAGTCTGCTTTCTGTTGTTCATTACGCCCTCTTTGAAGTCTGAAAATCCCTATTATTTCACGGTCAATTTGCTGCTTTTTTTCCGAGGCCAATATTGTCTCCAGCAAAGCTCAGTTTCTGTAGGCTTTAGTTTGGCAGTTCAAGCCCTGCCACCGTCATCCTCCAGCGTGGCACAACCAGAGGCTGGTGACGAGCGGTGTGAAGATCCTCCCTGAGCAGCGCACAGGTCCAGGGCTGGGTGTCCTCCAAGGAGCTCATGCCCCCCTGCAGCCCTGACCTTCTGCTCCAGTCCCACCCAGTATAACCCCTTGGGGTACTGGTGGTACAAACCCCAGCCTTTTCATCACAGCTTTCAGCAGCAGTTGAATGTGGAGGGCACTGGGTGTTCTTATTGCTGTTGAATGCAGAGGAAAACCAAGGAGCAGAGGGCTGATGTGTCCTGTTCCAAGTTATGCAGTAAATAAGCAGCACAGCTGGGAAAAACCCAGGGTCTTCAGAGTCCCCACTGTCCCCACCAGATCAGCCTGCCTCCCAAATGTTTACTAAAGAGACTGGAGTCTGATTGTTTTTACTTTATTTTTAATTTTTAGACGCTTCCCTCTTCAGGCTGTTTTGCCTGTTCCACAGTGACCAGTATTTGAACAGTACTAGCAGGAAATGTTTGGGAAATGTGCTTAAAAAAACCAGTCCTGCTAAGATGTTCTTTTTATTCCTGGTTTATACAGAGGCTTAGGATTCACAAAGAATGAATCTCTTGTTGGTAGGAGCAAGTTAGGCAGCAGTTTGTTTTGGAGCTGTCCTTGTCATCACTGAGGGCAGGACTGTTGGGTGTTGGGGGGTCACTTCTGGTCCTACAGTAAAAAAAGGCTTTGCAGTCGATTATATTTTGTATTCTTGTAGCTCCTCTTGAAGCCAAGGGTCCAAGCTGGCATCTTTACCTCTGGAAAGCTCTGCTTTGACACCAGATACAGCTCCAGTGGAAATTATGGAGCTGATGCTGAAATTATTGGGTGAGGTTTTCTGGACTAAATTACACCAGATGACAAGGCTGAATGATGTTAAGTGTCCCTGTGGGTCATGAAAGCTAGGAATCTTCGTGGATATCTCCAAGTTTAAATTGGTGTGTGGGGTTTTGTGGAAGTGTTGTTTCATCTGCTGCTGACAATGGAGATGTTGGATGCTCCACGTGTCAGATAAGGGTTGGGAAGGACAGCAGTGCTAGCACAAGGGTTTGCTTCATCCCTTGCCTCCATCCCAGGAATACAGCTGGGGAAAACCATCCTAAGAGGGAAGTAACATCTTGGAAAGATCTGGAGCAACATCCTGGTGTCCGGCTACAGAGCGATGTGCTGGTGCAGGCAGGGGAAGGCAGTGATGGAGAAGCAGATGAGGGGCTGGAGGTTCAGACCTCCAGGGTCCGTGTTGCCCTCTGGACCAGTTGGGAAGCCCATTCCTGAGGGTGTGAGGGTGTTTATGGGGACAAGCCGTGGGCCAAGACAGCAATAGCTAGTGTTTGGGGTTCAGGGCACAGCGCCAGGCATCTGGAGGAGCCTGGTGAGCCACGGCACTCACAGCATCATCCTGCCAGGAGCTGCCTGCTCCTGCATCCAATTAAACTGCAGGAGCGACCCGGAGAGGCAGCAAGGATTGACTCAGGGCTTGGCTGGGATCCTGGGACCAACACTGCAATTCATCCAGCCGAGTAAAACAAAAAAACAAAGGCACTGGGTTTTTTAATAAGTGTTTAAGGTCTTGGATTTGGGTCTGGTCAGTCATTTGATTCAGCCACAGGACTCGAATTAGTGGGTGGGAGAGAAATCCAGTCTGAGCATGAGATGCTGTGGGTTTGCACCCGGCTGGGAAGCTGTCCTTGTGTCTGGGAGCAGAAGCCTATTCACAGTCGCTCCTTGGGGGCTGCCAGGCTCCAAGCAGAGCAGTTTGCACCAGATGGTCCCTGCAGAATCCTGGAGAAGTTCTCCTCTAGATTCCTGGATAAAAGCAGGCTCCAGCTTGGATTCACGCTGACCCTGATGCAGTCAACAAGAGCATCAGCCGTTGTGACAGACTCTGCCCAACATGAGATCCTCCAGCAGCTCCAAGCAGTGGAAAGCGCCACGTGCTCCAGTGTTATTACACACTGTTGTACGCTGTACCAGTGCTGTGTTCAGCTCATTCAGGATATTTTCAGCTTTGTTCAGATGCTTTATCGTAGTCCTTTGCAAAGTCCCACAATTATTTGGGGCACAGTGTCTGGAGTTGGGTGAACACCATGCCCAAGCCATGACCACACAGGCACACCTGGGCGTTTGCTCTGAAGGAACTGACCAGATCTGGGTGCCAAGGCAATTTGGTGGGTCAGAGCTGCTCACATGTCAGTCTGGAGAAGTGGAGGAGAAATGAGGAAATACTTCCCACATCAGCCCTTTCACAGCCATGCTCTCCCAGCAAAGCAGCCGCCGGTGACATTACTGGGGTGACATTACTGTGAGTGGGTTAGAGACACCAGAGCAGCGCTCCAGCAGCTCCCACCGCTGAAACACAGCTCCCAAGAGCTGGAGATGTAGCAGCAATCCCAGCAATGGTGCTGTTGGTGCAGCTCAGAGCTGCCCAGGGCACCTCCTGTGCAGTTCCTTCTGCCTCAGCCAGGCCACTGAGCTGGGCATAAAGCGCTGGAATTTTCCTCCGAGGAGAAGTGACCTTCAGCTGAGGTGGCTCAGAGCCTGCCGTCGGGATTAGCTGTGAGGGAGGTTTAGCAGCAAGAAGCTTTTGTCCCGCTGTGAGGCTTTGGGTCTGTAAGGGCAGCTGTGCCGAGCGCTGAGCAGCCTCGTGATGCCCTTACGAGGGTTACAGGGGCTGATGTCTGCACAAAAGGATCTGCAGCAAGCAGCCATGCTGCAGGACACGCTGTCTCCCACAGGAGCCTGCTGCTGGCTCCAGGGTTCCTCCAAAGTGTTGTCCTATGTTCCCTGAGCTATTAGAGATGCAAGGTGAACTCAGCACCTTGGCTGCAAGGGCAGCAAGGCAAAGTCTGTGTCTGGCAGAGATGGTGTGGAGTCAGCAGGACAGGGCTTGGAGAAGCAAGGGTTAAAAAAGAGGATGGTGAACCCTGGAGTCCTCCAAGAGTAGCAGTTGGGGTGTCAAAAGTACATGACACCCCAAGTGTTGTGGGCGATGGGGTCTGGAGCACTGTGAGGGAGGTGAGGAAGGCCCTGGCAGGCAGGAGCAGTGATGCTTTAGCTCCTGTTTCTCCAAGACTCTCTGGCAGAAGTGTCTGGAGGGCCCCATCCACAGCCAGGAGAGCAGGGCTTCCTGTGACCTGAGCGGCTTGGGAGAACATCCTCCTCCCACCCCACTCTCCCCTGCAGTCATGACCAGCTTCGTCTTTCCTGTGCCCTGAGCTGTGTGGTCCCCTTTCCCCTTGAGACACATTTCCTCTCCTGTGTTTGCAGGTTGCCTATGGGACCACAGAAAACAGCCCTGTCACCTTCATGGGGTTCCCTAATGACAGCATCGACCGGAAAACCGAGACAGTGGGATACATCTTTCCCCACACAGAGGTGACCATGACCTTCCACACCTGCTCCAGGTCCTCTGCCAGCAGCAGACCTCACTCCATCCTCGCTGTCTGGTGCTGGTGTCTAACTAGGCTCTTCTTCTCTTTCAGGCAAAAATTGAGGATCCAGAAACAGGGCAGTCGGTGCCTCTGAACACTCCCGGGGAGCTTCAGATCCGTGGCTACTGTGTCATGCTGGGCTACTGGAACGACCCTGCCAAGACAAGAGAAGTGATCACTGCTGAGAGGTGGTACAAGACAGGGTGAGTCTGGGAACTCCTCCCAGACTGTCCCCCAGGGTGACACTGGATGGGGATGCATGGGTGTGTAGAGGAGTGCTTGGCGGGGGTTTCCAAAGTAGAGAAAACTGTCCCAGTTTATCCCTCTGATCCGTCTGTGACACTTCAGAGCTGCTTTTAGCACAGAGCCCTTGGTGCTGAGTGTTCCTGGAGAGGGGGATTGTCACTGGCCACTTGTGGATGGAGGGATTGTGGGGGCACAGGGCAGGGGCAAGAGTTGCCTCCCCCCTAAACCCTGGTGCTTGTGTGGAGGCTGCCAATTTCTGTAGCAGGAGCTCTTTGATCTCTTCCATGTGTTCAGGTGGCATCTCAGCCATTATCCTCTGGATACCACCCTGGCTAGGTGGGAGCATCAGCCATTCTTCCACCCAGCTGGGACAGGACTAGGAGGGTGTTCTCATTGCAGGGACCTCGCCAGCCTGGATGAGCACGGCTACTGCAGAATTATAGGGCGTTGCAAGGACATGATTATTCGGGGAGGAGAGAACATCTACCCAGCAGAACTTGAGCAGTTCCTCCACACCCATCCCAAGGTTGAGGAGGTCCAGGTGAGTGGGAGGAGCTCACTCATGGGGTGGGTGAGCAGCTGTTTTTGGGAATCCTGTACATAAAGCTTCTGGGATTGCTGCTTGGAACCTGGTTGTCTTTCCCTGTTTTCAGCATCTAATTCTATGTGATATCGGTTAGCAAGGAGGAGGGAGAAGCTCACGGGATGGAAGGGGTGGGCAGAGCTCCTGGCATGGAGCATGTTCATTGGGGCAATCCCCTCGTGCTCCAGTGGCACATCTGCAAAGTGCCTGTCATTCTTCAGTTTTAAACTCCCTGTCCACTTTCAAAGCTCCCTCTGAAATTCTTATGCAGACAGCAGTCTGGAAGGAGAGTTTTTACTGATAATTGCTTAACTCTGACATCCAGGAAGACTCTTCCAATGAGTCCCTGGAGATGAGGAGTGAGACTTTGTTTCACTCCTTTGCAAGACAGCAAAGATTTCCAGGACTGAGCAGCTGCTCCCAGTCTGCTGGGATTGTTCTCCTCCAGGTTTTGTGCTAGACAAGTTTCCCCATAAATAAACTGGTTATTTAGTCAGAGTTCTGCCTGTGCCAGGCAAGCATCTCTCCTTGGAACAGTCTCAGTGCAGATGGGTTGCAAACCAGTCCTGTTTATGTGGTTTCTAGGGCTTTATGGCCCTGGACTGCTCTGGACTCAAAAGGATCGACGTGTCTCTAGGAGTTTGCAATATTGGTTCAAGGCGGGGAATGACAGTAGGATTCTTGTGGAATAGTGGGAGCAAACTTTGGAGAGAGCTCAGGCTTGGAAAGCCCATTTCCTGGTGTCCCAGGCAGTGGCCCAGTGAGATCTGTGATTATAACGGTTTCAAATACTCCTTTAATTCAACCTCATCCCTCCCCTGCCATTCCATCTGGATATCCAAAAGCACTCGTGGCAGCCTACCAAATCTCCTGTTGTTTGTGAAACCTCTTGCCCCATTTTTTTGGAAGCAGAGGGATGACAGGTCCATGTTGCACCCACAATGCTCCAGCAACCCGTGGTATGGGGTCAGGGAACATGCCATGGGCCAGCACACAGACCCTGTGGGAGGACAGGGACGTCCCCAAGGGTCACACTGTCCATCTGTCCCAACCAGGTGGTTGGTGTGAAGGATTCGAGGCTGGGAGAAGAGATCTGTGCCTGCATCCGACTGCGGGCTGAGCAGGACTGCACCGAGGAGGAGATTAAAGCTTTCTGCAAAGGGAAGGTAGGTCCCCAGTCCTCAGCTTCCTTCCAGACCAGTACACCTGGTGGCTGCTGGGGACTGGTGGATAAAAGCCCATGGATTTAGAGCACTGGGGGACTCAGTCCTGACAGTGCCAGGCTGTTCCTTCTGGGTTGTGTAGCCCTTGTTTTTCTCTTCCCAGATCTCCCATTTCAAGATCCCACGTTATGTTGTGTTTGTGGGCCAGTACCCACTCACTGTCTCAGGCAAGGTAAGAGGGGGCTGGGGCAGGGCAGGAGCCCTGGCATTCTGTCCCAGCTCCTCTCCGAGTCTCTCTCCCTCCTCTCTGCACTCTATTTCAGATTCAGAAATACAAGTTGAGGGAGCAGATGGAGAAGCACCTTCAGCTCTGAGATTGGGAAGGCAGAGCAAAAACCAGGCTAAATCAGGCATTTCAGTCAGCTCTGAGTCTGCTTTTCACCTGTGCCTTGGTCTAAGCAGTGGAGACTTTCCCTCCCTGACATCAGGCCGATGGCACTTTCAGTCAATAAAACAGAGCGCCTTTTTTTCCCAGTTGGGCTTGTTTCTTTGCCAACAGAAATACTGTGGTGTGAGGAAGGGATGCTTATTTCTGGAATTTTGTCCAGTTACTGAAAGACCTTATGAAGGTTTAAAAATTTTGTGTGTCTCTGAGCAGTTTGGCCGTAGCCATTTCAGAGGAGTTGAACAGATGCTGGTGGGTATTTTACTGACATTTTTAAGTTCAAACACCCTGGCCTGGCTTCCCAGGGTAGGTGATGCCTTTTCTCCTTGGATGTTGTGAGACTACTGGGTCATTTAAGAGCGACTGAACTTGAAATGAGGGGCAGGAGGTTCAGAGAATGAGACTTCGCTTTGGGGCTCCCTAAAACTGGCTGGAAAAGCTCATTCTGTTCCCACACCTCCCCCAGGTGTTTCCCAAAAAAAACCTTCTCCAAGGTAGACATGACTTTGTTTATTTTGTTGTTTTGGACAAGACAGACAGTAAGGTTGTTGCAGAAATACCAAAATTCCTGTCCCATCAGCAGCGTGAAGCAGAGCGTACCCGGGACAGCATTTTACGGGAGTTATTTGGTACCTCCCAACCATGAAACACTCCTGTGAGAAGAGGGACAGCAGGGCTCCTCTTTGCCAGCAGAAGCGTCCCACCCCAGCTGGAAAGCAGATGATGTTGGTGCCAACTCTCGCCGACCTCCTGCTGTCTCCCTCCTGCTTCCTTGCTGAGCAGGGCTAAGGCTGGGCCCCCTCCATGCTGCGGCTTCCTCCAGTGGGTGGAGGGAAAGGTTGCGACAGGGAGAGAGGGGGAGCGTCAGCGAGGTCTCAATCCTTCATTTCACAGCTGGACTGTGGGCTCTACCCATGGAAGCAGACGGTGGGGACAAGTCCCCTGTCCATGTCTGCTCTCTGAAAGAAAAAATCGTGGATGGTTTGTGTCAGACTTTTTGTACAATGTCTTTCCAGCAAGTTCCTCTCCTGTTCCCACACTGCTCGTGGGACTGGTGTCCTTCCACATTTCACTCAGGTCTCCTCCCTTCCCTGGTAAGCTCTGTAACCTTCCTTCCCGAGGGAAGGACTGTTACCTGCGTGACAGCAACTGTAGCCAGGGACCTTGGGGGGCACAGAGGACCTCGGTGGCTGATGTCTAGGGAAGGACTGTTTATCTTGTTTTGCTTCCCACAGCACCAACCCTGGCGCAGGACAGGCTTGCAGTGAGGGAAGCTTCTCCTCCCCTCCCCGATCAGTACCTCCACCCCTGGCACAACCCCTGCTCTGCCCACAGGTGCCCCATGTGCTCACCGTCGTTGCGGGGCAGTGGGTAAGAACTGAAGTCTTACCCATGAAGTCTTACAAATGAAGCCCTGGCTGGTGAGGATAGACACAGAGCTGAGAAACCCAGTGAGTACTGGTCCCAGCCAGCACAGGGGCAACAGTCCCTGCCACCCGACTCCTGCTCCTGTTCTGGCAGTGGGGCAGCACCACCCATGGTTCTGAGCCCTGGCAGAGCCTGGTCCCAGGGAAGCTTTCCCTACCATCCCATGCCTACCCCGGAGCATATCCAGCCCTTGCCACCCAGGACACCTCCCGCGGTGCCCCCTGCCCCTTCCTAACCCCTGGAATGACGCATCCCCGGCTGTAAATACTCACGGAAGAGGAAAGGCCGGTCCTTTTGGTTGGCAGCGCGGTCTCGGTGTGCGAAGTGCTCCAGGCTCGCTCCATGGCCTCTGCCCTGCCCGTGCCTGCATCCCACTCTTATAGTCCTCGCTGCCTGCTCGGAAACCCCCCTGACTGGGAAGGTTACCTCACGGGTGGGTTACGCCGAACTACGCGTTTCTGGCCTGGGAACGGGAACGTACAGTCACAGCATTTGTCACGGGCATTTCGGAGTTCCCCGTGACTATATGGAGACCACTACAAACGTCGGGATTCGTCAGCTGCCCGTTTGCACAACCCTGTGTGGGGACAGGCCACCTCCCTCCAGCCGAAACGCTGGAAAACCCTTCCCGGCCCCAAGGAGCAGCCGGGGAAGGATGCGGGGGCAGGTCCCAAACCTCGTTGGGACCGTGTGTCTGGGGAGGACACTTGGGGGAGGACACCAGCCCTGGCATCCCCGGCACCGGGAGAGGACATTGACCCCAGCACGCCCGTCATTCACAGCGAGCATCCCCCGCACAGCCCTCGAGGAGAGCAAAGGGCTTGGCTTCCGATCCCTCCCCCGGCCCCTGCGCCCCGCCCCGGCNGGGGCGGCCCGGGACGGGCACCGGGACCGGGTCCTGCCGCGGAACCGGCCCCGGAGCCGGTCCCAGAACCGGCCGCCCCCGCCACAGCCGCGCTCTACGTGCACGTGAGCGGGGACACGGGGGGGGACCCCGGGGCTTGTGTATGTGCGGGGTGCACGGGGAGTCCCGGGTTTGCACACGTGGGGACACATGTGGGTCCTGGGGCTTGCACACGTGGGGAGAGGGACCCCGGGGCTTGCGCACTTGAGGGGCACGGGGCTGGCGCAGGTGGGAGGTGAATGTGGCCACTTGGGGCTCCCACACACGTGGGTGCATGTGGGACCCCCGGGCTAGCACACGTGGGGGAGAGCCCAGCCTTGCACGTGTCATGGGGCTAGTCTGAGCTGAGGGGTTCCCCGAGCCGTGCACATGAAGTGTCACACCTGTGGGTCGTGTGCCTTGTGGGGCAGGTGGGGGGCACTGGGGTCCATGCACCGCGCTGGGGCTGTTCCCCCTCAAAATGGAGTGGCGAAGGGTGAGGGCATGGCCGTCCCCCACACACCCCGTGCCCGCAGTGGCCCTACTGCCGCAAGCGCTGCTCCTACTGCAACTTCAACACGTACGTGGTGCCCGCGGTGGACGAGGCGGCCGTGCGCGCCTGCCTGGTGCGGGAGGCACAGACCCTGCTCCGCCTCAGCCAGGTGCACAGGTAAGCATACCGGGTGGGCTCCTGGGGAATGCTGGTCTGTTCGGTGCCCACCTGCAGCGTCCCACCCTCTGCCCTACAGCATCAGTTCCGTCTTCTTCGGCGGGGGCACCCCCAGCCTGGCCAGCCCCGGCACTGTTGCGGCAGTGTTGGAGGCGGTGGCGGCGGCTGCCCACCTTCCTGCTGGCGCTGAGGTCACGCTGGAGGCCAACCCCAGCTCCACCAGCACATCGCGCCTCGCCGGCTTCAGGGCAGCCGGGGTCAACCGCCTCTCCATCGGCGTCCAGGTGAGAGGGGCTCTCCCCACCGCAGCTCCCACAGCCCCCTGTGACCCCACTGTCACCACGCTCCCTCCGCAGTCGCTGGATGACAACGAGCTGAGGATGCTCGGCCGGGAGCACACAGCGGCAGAGGCACGGAAGGCTGTGGAAGCAGCGCGGGGGCTCTTCCCTGGCCGAACCTCCATCGACCTCCTGTTTGGGCTGCCGGGACAGAGCCGGGATGCGTGGGCCCAGCGGCTGGAAGCGGCGCTGGGGCTCTGTGACAACCACATCTCTCTGTACCAGCTGACGCTGGAGCGGGGCACGGCGCTGGCAGCGCAGGTCTCGGGGGGAGCCCTGCCTGCACCCCCCCAGGACCTGCTGGCTGACATGTACCAGACCGCCCGCACTGTGCTGGTGGCCGCCGGCTTCTGCCACTACGAGGTCTCCAATTTTGCACGGCAGGTGGGATGCCCCCGATGCTGTGTCCCCCCATGTCATGCTACTCCAGCAGGCTCAGCCTCCCCCCTCACCCCAGGGCTCTCCCCCAGGGCGCCTTCAGCACCCACAACCTCTCATACTGGCGGGCTGACCAGTACATCGGTGTGGGGCCAGGTAAGGGGGTAACGGGGGGCCACTGAGGGGGAGTGTGTGGCCATGTGCCCCCTGAACTCCGTTGTCCCCCTCCCTGGCTGCTGCAGGGGCACATGGGCGCTTTGTGCCACGGGGCGAGGGCGGGCGCAGCCGGGAAGCCCGTGTCCAGACCCTGGAGCCTGTTGCCTGGATGCGGGAGGTGCAGAGCCAAGGACACGGCACCAGGAGTCGGGTGGTGCTGAGCTCGCTGGAGCAGTGAGTACTGGGGTCCCCCCCTTGCCCCCTCCCTGTTTGTGCTACCACACAGCTCTCTGTGCCCCCACAGGCTGGAGGAGCTGCTCTCCCTGGGACTGCGCACGGATGAAGGCATCACACACGAGGTTAGGAGCCACCCATGGGGACACCCCACATCGACCTGATGCTAATCACAGAATGGTTTGGATTGGGTGGGACCTTAAAGCCCATCTTGTGCCACTCCCTGCCATGGGCAGGAACGTCCCTGTCCAACCTGGCTTTGAACATTTCCAGGGATGGGGCATCCACAGCTTCTCTGGGCAACCTGTGTCAGGGCCTCACTACTCTCCCAGGAGAATTTCTTCCCAGTATCTAATCCAAATCTGCCCTTTCCATCCATTCCTCCCTTTTCCTGTCACTCCGTTCCCTTGTCTAAAGCCCCTCTTCAGTTCTCCTGCAACCCCTTTAGGCACTGGGATGCTGATGCCCTGTCACTAACATCCTTCTCTTGCCCTGGGCACACAGCGCTGGGGGCATTTCTCCCCCCATCTCAGCCTGCAGGCTGTGTTCGGGGCACCGGGAGAGGCTCAGGCACTGCAGCAGCAGGGCTGGCTTGTCCTGGACAGCGGGTGAGCCCCGGGGAACCGTGGGCAGGGCCGGGGGTCTCCCCGGGGCACCGGGAATCACCACCACCTCTTCCCCAGTGGCCTGCGGTGCACCTGGGCCGGCCTGGCCGTGCTGGACTCGCTGCTGCCCGACCTGCTCTGGCAGCTGCAGCGGGTGCTGGGCGCTGCCCGGCGCCCACCGAGGGGGACCCCGGCGGGGAGCCGAGCCGGTGGCCGGGACGCGAGGGCTGTAAGCGGCCACAGTGGATAATAAAGTACAAGAGCAGTGTGCTGGCTGAGGGGTGTTGGGGCAAGGGCGCCGGCCAGGGCGGTATGTCTCTGTATCCCGGTGTCCCGGCGCCCTGGTGTTCCTAGTCGCCCAGTATCCTAGTGCCCAGTGTCCCGTGTCCCTGGTGTCCCCGCATCCCGGAGCCCCGGTCTCCCAGTGTCCCCGGTGTCCCTGGTGTCCGGGTATTCCGGAGTACCGGCGCCCCAATATCCCGCTGTGTCC